>KK076459.1:190392-578306 GCA_000587855.1 Mucor irregularis B50
CATAATTAAAAAGTTACTGGAGATAGTGTTTTCCATTTTAATTAGGCACAAATGCATGAAGATCCTTTGGTTACCGCGGTTGAAACAAGAAGGAGATTTAATGACTTGCTAAGTTATATTGAATAAGTTGATGTCACAGACACTTCGATAAGAAAAACTTTGTCACAACTACATGACATTTCGATTAATTTCCATGCCCAAAATTTTGGACTCTAATTCGTGCAGCGATTTTTTTTTTTTTTTTTTTTTTTGGTTGCGTTAACCTTAAGGGGAATTAAAATTGAAAGGGACCGCCAAGTATGCTTTGAAACATGGTCAACATGTTATTTAAAATTTATTAAAAGATATGGTATTAATCATGATTCAATCAAGATGTTATAGTAATATGTAAGGTATATATAATTAATAATTTGTGGAAGCGCAATATGTATGTACACAATCTTTAAAAGGTGATGGAAGAGAAAGTTCTGAGAGATGTTCTATTCTTCTTGGAGGTAGATGAAGCAGTTGTAACATAGGAATCAAAACTGGAGCATCCAATGCTGTATTGTCGGCCGTGGTTGGAAGCAAATTCTTCTTCTGTGATTTGCGGGAGCGATTGAAAGGAAGGATCGTTATCAGGCAGTGTTTCGTTTTTCCAATGACACTTTTGACATTCATATCGAACTCGCATTTTACTTGGAAGCTCAATTGTTTTGTTGAATATAATGAGAAAAGTTTCACTTCGTGTTAATTGTACAGTATCTTCTTTTTTGCATCGAGGGCAAGGATGTGTAGCATTTTCAAGTATCAGTTTCTTGTCGTTGCCTCCTACTAATAACAGAAAGACATCAGTAAGTGATAAACATTTACGTGGCAATTTTTATGGGGCATACATACATATGATGAAGGATTGAGACATATTGTGTGTATTCGAGTTGAGATTTATTTTTAATTAATATGAGGAATGAAATGAAAAAGATTTCAGGACACTTTTATATAGAAGAAGAATTAAAATTAAATTATTCAAACGGAGCCTGTAAGACGATTTTGGGGGGAGCGATATGCGCTTTTTTTGCTTTTCCTCAGGATCTCATAAGGGCGGAAGGTGGTATCAGATTGGGTTACCTAAGTTGATAATCTATGCAACTCTATTTACAGGCACACCTGCAGTCCCTATATAGAAATGTCATAATTACGGACAAACTGATGCTATTGAACACACTCGCACTTTTGTCAAATACTACTCGAGCGATATCATATATAACTACAGTCAAAGCACTTATTCATACTGATGACGTGCTTTTCAGCCTGGCTTGGTGGTCCTCCTATTAAAGGGTCTTTTAAGGGAATGAAACCGTCGCACTTTTGAAACCGTTAATGACTTTCACACACAGAGCCTTTTAAGCTATGAAATATCCGTCAAGTTAATTCACTTTGTTTATTTTACACACCAAGACACATCATAGTACGTTCACTTCTTACAGGTAAATTAACAAATTGATGGCTACTTACACAAGCTATTTACCAACGACACACTGCTTATTTGTTATAAACTCTTGGGAATTAAAGGCGTGAGGTGTATATAGATGACTCATACAGCGCTCGATCCGCCAATACCCTAAGCACACACCCTCGATCCTCTGAGCTTTATTTTTTGATTTTGTGTGAGGCGGTAAGGTTATATCAGGGGAAAGATTCATTCAATAAAAATCTTTTAAATGTCCTTGAAGAGCGAATCAAATAGCAGGGATTTCTGGTTTCAGATCTTTAACTTTGGTAGTGGTAGATGGGAATTGGTTGATAATGGCAGAGTGTTACCTTTAGAGGAAGTGGTTTCATCAACAGGGTAGATGAGCTCGAAGACGCATAATTATCATGGCTTTCAACGTGAGAAGAGAGACTATTTTGAGGTTTTAGATAGTTTATCAATCACGCTATATTCTAGCATACCTAGCCCTTTGTTCTTGACATCATAGTACGTTCACTTCTTACAGGTAAATTAACAAATTGATGGCTACTTACACAAGCTATTTACCAACGACACACTGCTTATTTGTTATAAACTCTTGGGAATTAAAGGCGTGAGGTGTATATAGATGACTCATACAGCGCTCGATCCGCCAATACCCTAAGCACACACCCTCGATCCTCTGAGCTTTATTTTTTGATTTTGTGTGAGGCGGTAAGGTTATATCAGGGGAAAGATTCATTCAATAAAAATCTTTTAAATGTCCTTGAAGAGCGAATCAAATAGCAGGGATTTCTGGTTTCAGATCTTTAACTTTGGTAGTGGTAGATGGGAATTGGTTGATAATGGCAGAGTGTTACCTTTAGAGGAAGTGGTTTCATCAACAGGGTAGATGAGCTCGAAGACGCATAATTATCATGGCTTTCAACGTGAGAAGAGAGACTATTTTGAGGTTTTAGATAGTTTATCAATCACGCTATATTCTAGCATACCTAGCCCTTTGTTCTTGGGGCCAACAATCAGATAGATTTTCGATAATTATTCGTGTAATGATTGCGAGTGTTGCGACTAATATAATTGCAAATACGCGGTTGAATTCTGCGATGTTAAAGTCAGGAGCAGATAAGTACTTGTGACAACGTTTGATATAATTGTCTCTCATATGAAGATGTATTGTTTCTCTTCTCGTTTTCTCTATCGCTATGTCACGCAGAACAAGTAAGAGCAACCACAACACCCTTTACTCTATGCAAATAACGGGACTCTAGAAGGGTGCGGCAAGCACCCAGAAACATGTTTACAAAAAAAAGGATAGACTCGTCGTTGCTCAAATCAAACACTTTGTAAATCAAACACTTCATGCCTACAAGGAGTGATATGTAGATCGGGGTCAAGTAAGATATTACTAAGTTGAATGCGTACTTTTCTTCCTGTACTCATCCTCTGACATGGGCGTAGAGCCTGATCTTAAATCATCACATTTATTTTCAATTTCACTACCTATCAAATCAAATGCATCTATTCGCCATATTTAGATTGCTTTTCCATGAAAATGAGAGTAGAATAAATGGCGATTGCAAAACAAAATATCAAGAGTCTGATGGGTAAAGTTCACTAAAAAAACGGACTTTATACAAAGTTGAGTATTGTTTACCAATTGGAGTTTTTTTTTCTTTTGTTTCTTTAACGATTTTACACCGCTAGAAAACCTTGACATCTTTATCAATGTATGCAAAGAGCCAGAGATTGAATGGTCAATTTTTATAGAAATATAAGCTAATTTGTCGTGAGAGAGCACAGAAAACGATCTATTATTCATTGAACAATCAAGCTGGACACTTGCTATTATTTTGATATTTCATTTGCGTATCCAAAAAAAAAAAAAAAAAAATGTTTGGAGAGTAAAAAATTTCTGTGTGGATAAAGATTCTCATCAGTCAATTGGCGCTGGCAATAGCAATCTGGTTGTTTGTTAAAAACAGCATGAAAAAAAATGTAAAATTTGTTAGGGGGTGCTTTTTTTATATATTCAACCAAGTAATTACACACACATTCAGTTTACAGCATTTACTATTTTTATGGCCAGAAAGAGCAGATTGGGCTGCTTGAAGTACACTTAGCAAAACTATGCATTTCTGCCATATGAAACAAAAAGGTTTCAAATTTTAATTTCATGGCGCAAACCCACATAGGCGATCGACGTGGCGTAACTGATATGAATAGGGATACATGAGTGGGAAAATATTCCCAACATAGTTATTTTAACGAAAAGTTATATATAACTTAAAAGAATATCTATTTAAAGAGACATCAAATGCATTTTCAGTAAAGACAGCTCTGTCAGCCCTGAGCATATGTATTCTTATGACCAATCAACTCCGGGGATTTGTCGGGATTAAATTCATGTACAATACATGTCAACATTAAATCGGTCAATACGCTGCCGAAACATTAAAAGACGCGAAAAACTACACTTTAAAAGAGTAGATAAGGGTATTGAATTACGACTTTTATGTGAATAAGACATACGTTCAAGATGACAGCACCTCGTATCACAACATCCAGTCTTGTGACTTTCATTTATTGTAATTGAAAGCGGCATTGCTGTTTAGGCCGGCTATCAGTAGAATTGATTGCAAACATGTGAAATTTGGAAATTTTGGTTTAAATAATCAAATCATCATTTTCTTTTTTCGCCTTGCTTCTTTTCGCTTTTTCTTTACAACTAAGTTTTTGACGGAATGAATCGAGTTGGAAACAGCATTAGCAAAACTGTTCGAGATCCTGTGAAATATGTGGTGGCTCCTGCAATCTACCTTTTTTACAGCTCCACTTTGGTTTTATATGGTTATTTGGTACAACCGTGGATGGTGAGTACATAAAAAGGAAATGAAACATATTTTAGAGTATACAGTCTGTTGATGATGTTATCTGCAGGAAAAATGGGACAAATTTAAGGATAACAAGCCAGAACATCGATTATTACAAAATTTGCATAATGCCGAAACCTTTGAGGAATGGCAAGATAGAGCGAGAGACTTGGATAAGTAAGTGATTGTGGATCATGAAAGGTATTTCATAACAATTCTTATCTAACCGTGTCATAATATAGATATCTGAGTAAGTTTCGATATTCTTCACCGTCATATTAACTCAATTGACATGCAATTTAAATCAGAGAACGATAAATGGATTGAGGAACCTGTTTCAAGAGCTTATGATTATAAATTGATTGCCTCACGATTAGAACATTTAAGGAAGGCACGAAAAGAAGAAGATGTAGATAATATGACGTACTTGCTTAGAAGTGGTTTATTGCGAAACTTTGGAGGAATTTGCGAACGCAAATTGTTCTCTCATTCTTACGTGGGGTAAAACTCGCAGTATGGAGCAGTAATTGATTACAATCTAATGCGTTTTTTTTTTGTGTATGTGTAGAACCAAGAAACTAATCGAGGATTACATGGAAGAAGTCGTTGCACAAATAGAGTACATAGAGTCAACCTCTGATTTTGATGCTCAAGCCAAAATCAAGTTTTTCAGTGACACTCGTCAGAGCTTCGGGTGTTCTGCCCTAGTACTGCAAGGTGGTACTGCTTTGGGTGAGTTTGATAACTCAAAGGATTACATTAAATTTTTGTCTTAATTAATCACATCAATTAGCACTGTATCACATTGGTGTTGTGAAAGCGTTGAATGAGCAAGGTCTTTTGCCTCGTATTATCAGTGGTACTGCAATTGGAGCCATGATTGCTGCTTTAATTTGTATTCACACTGACGAGGAACTGCCTGTAAGCCAACATCATCCTATATGACTTTACACTCGTTTCACTGATTTGCTTTATCGATTTCAGCATATTTTACAACCCGATGGTATCAATTTAACCGCTTTCTCAAACAAAGGCAAGAAGGGGTAAGTGACAGACAATTCTATATGATACGCATCCCAACTGACTCTCGGTAAAAAAAAAAAAAAAAACTAGACACTTTAAGAGACGTATTACCCGTTTCATGAAATATGGTAAAGATCTACCGAGTCATGGGTCGTTTTAAACACTTTAACAATGAAATAAATTAGGTTACTTGATGGACATGAAGGTGTTACAAGAATGTGTCCGTGCCAACGTGGGCGATTTGACGTTCGAGGTAAAACCCCTCCCCCCAATAATGCTTTGTAAGGAATGCGGCTTAAACTTCATTGTCGTATATAGGAAGCTTATGCCAGATCCAAAAGGGTATTGAATATCAGTGTTTCATCCAGCCGCACTCAAGAAGTCCCGCAATTATTAAACTATCTTACAGCCCCGAATGTGGTAAGTTAATGTATGTTCTCCTTTACCAAAAATTTTTAACTAAATATACAAAAGCTTATCTGGAGTGCTGCCTGCTGCTCCACAGCCTCCGTCGGCTTATTCGGCAGTTGTGACTTGATGGCGAAAGACAAGAATGGCAATATTGTAAAGTGGATATCATCCGCAGTAAAATGGAACCATTGGTCCGAAACTACTCCGGCCGAAAGTGAGGCACCTCTTTACCGTCTATCCGAATTATTCAATGTCAACCATTTCATTGTTTCCCAGGCAAGCATTTACGCTATCCCGTTCATTTCAAAGGCGCAAAATTTACAACGTGAAACATTGTTACATAAGCTGGCCTACATCTTGGCTTCGGAATTCAAGCACAGATTATACCAATTAGATCAACTGCATCTTTTGCCTCATATCTTGCGAGGCGTTATTGAAGAAAAGATGTCTGGTAACGTCAATATCGTACCAGAACTCGCATTTTCCGTAAGGCATTATGTAATTGCATAGGTTATAACGTCTCTCTTACTGATAATAATGTAGGACTTCAACATTTTATTTTCCAACCCTTCTCATAAATCATTGGCTTACTGGTAAAAGAAAAAAAATAATTTTGCCCGAAATAGGATTTACTGAAACCGCTTCTTTTTTTATATTTTTTATTTCAGGATTCTACACGGTGAAAGATCAGTATGGCCATTGATGGCTTTTATTCGAACTCGTTGCATGATTGAATTGGCTTTAGATAGAGGTAGATTAAATTGATAATGACTCGAATGTTATAATATTAATATGCTTTGTATATACAGCTGTGTTGAGATTGAAGGCCATGAATGTTGAAAGAGAACCTGTTGTGGTCCGAAGCCGTTACATTGAAAATAAGAAGCGAGCTCGATCGATGCACTAACAACTGTATCCTATGCCACCACCTCTTGTAAAATCAGATGCCCTCCTTTTCCAATACTCGATGCGTTTAATAATGGACGCATATTGCTCTACCGGTTTTAGATCCGCTTCGGTTATTTTATCCCCTTTTACACTGTATTGTTTAGAGAGATACTGCCATGCCTTATTGGATATGACCATTACATTATCATTTGAATTTAAATAAAATGGATTTGTTCCTACTCGATTGAGCCCCACAACTGATGCTAGTAATTGGGTTTGATCTATCATTCCAGGCGGTGTCGTTTTCCAGCCTTCGATAAACATTTCCCAATCTGCCATCCACCGCGAGGAAATAAAGCAAAACTCATCGTTCATGATATACCTTGGCGTATCTTGCCATCGCAGCTGTCGTTCAAACTGTCTGACCGACCTTAATCCAATTGAATAGTCTCTGAGGTCGTTGTTGCAGCGGAATCGCTCTTGTATTGCTGTTGTGATAATGGATGCTATATATTGTTCAGCAGGATTACTGTCCACTCCACCTATCTACATGCACAAAATGTTATTTCTATTGTGCATATGTTCATGCAATATCATTATTATTACCCAATCCACACAAACTTGACAAAATAACTCCGAAGTATTCATTTTGTAGAATATTGAATGGTACGAATGATCACTACTGAACCTTGCATGCTGTCGCGAATGTCTATCACACACTTGTAACATAATTGCTACGTAAGTCTCGATTTTTGTGTGACAGTCGTTACCGTAGTCTTACTTACTAGTTTGGTAACAGTGTGGGGATACGCATAGAAACAAACTTTCTAACCCTTCCTTTGGACACCGTTCACAATGCTCTAATGCATCAATTACAGGCTTTGATACTGAAATCATTCCAGTGTTGATATGATTACATGGTAATCTTTTCTGAGTGCTTTCGCCTTTTTGAATTTTTCGACTTGTTGCATAGAGTTCTCGAAAAGACTGATTGGGATCATTATAGTCCACGCCAAACTCTATTCTGCAATGGTTTTTCCACAGTAGATCTAGATATTGTAGTGGAAACAATGTTTTATTACATTGTGAAAGTGTAATCAAGTCACTAGGCGTTAAATACTCGGCTATGCATGTTAGTATTTCAAAACTAAGCGTTGATAACGTGGTAATAGTAGTTGCCACATTCGCTGTCATTTTGTAGAACTAAGAAAGAAAAAGACGAATACACAAAATTAAATTGTAACCAGAACCAAACACAAAACCGGGCATTTTTTTTTTTCTCTCTTTCTTTTTCTTTGTGTTGAAAAAAAAAAGAAGAAGTATAAAGTATATTTATAATATGAAAGGTTGGGAGAAGGAAATGTAAAAATGTTTTTTATGGTTCTTTTTTAAGCGTAACATTTTGTAGAAAAAGTGCTACGAGTGAGATATGTATAGTAATAATTGAATTTTGGATAGTTTATAACATTACTGTCTCCAACCAGCATTCAATTGCATTAAAGTTAATACAGCATCCATTGGGAATTCGGCATTATTTTGTTGTTGTTGTTGTTGTTGCTGTTGAGCTTGATGCTCTCCAGTTTCATTGGTATTTTCAGAGGCACTTCCGTTCTCTTTACTGCTGCTATTTTCCACATCTTCTTCTTTGACACCCGTAGAAGCGACAGCGGCTGCATTTGCAGCTTGTAGAGTGGATGTTAGTAGAGCAGCCAACTTTTCTTCGGGTCGAGCATCATCACCTAATAAGTTATTTCCAAATGGTTGTTGATCTGCAGACAAATGAAATTCATTACCAGCTGCTGCTGCTGCTGCTGCTGCTGCTGCTGCTGCACCTTCAGCAGTTGTTTCTGAAGCAGTTTGTTGCTGTGGTTGGTATTGTTGTAGCTGTTGCAAAATTTCAAGGAGTTGGAAAGGAAATGGCACTTTGTTATCTTTAGCATCACCGCTAGCTTCTGTATGTTCACTATTAGTTGCTGCTGCATCTTGTTGATGATGTTGATCTGCTTGTTGTTGAGCTTCTGATGTGTTGCTGTCAGAGTTAGTAGCAGTGGCAGTAGTATCTTCCGCTGTAGTATTCGCTAAGGCATTCAAATTGTGGGAGCCAATTAAACTACGAGCAGCAGCTGGAATACCAAGGTTATTACATAATAGGGTCAAGTAATTGACTTCATTGAGACCTGCAATGGAAGGCTGAGCCGCAATTTGATGACTCAACATGTCAATACTGTTTGAAGGGTTGGTTGTATTTGAAGCGCCAGTGATAGCATGGTGTGCACTTAAAGAATCATCAACTAATCCCTTTCTACGCTCTTTATCCTTTCGCTTTTGCTGACGTTTCAAGAATTCATCATCAATCCACTTCTTTTTATGTTCACTATCCTCTTTTCCAAACAATTTGTGAGCCCTTTTATTAACACGGCAACGAAGATCGTTATCTTTGTCTGAAAAGAAAACCACGTCAATATAACCAATCCCTTTTCCCGTTTAAATTTCACTTACTTCGTTCTTCGTTCTGTTGTCTCCAACGCTTCTTACGTTCTCGATTATCAGCTCTCACCTATTTATTTATTAGTTTACTTTATCGCGTTCCATCCTTGTATTACTTTATACCTTTTGATTCATCAGTTCCCGCTTCAAAATTTCCGTTGGAATTTGACTGACACCTTGTTGTTGTTGTTGTTGCTGCTGCTGCTGTTGTTGTTGTTGTTGCTGTTGCTGATTAGTGCCATTGTTCAGGTTTTGTTGTTGATTCAGTAAATCTTCGCTACCTGTGGTCGAGGTGGTAGTTGTATTCGTAGTTGTGGTAGTCGTAGCAGTGCTGTTATTATTAGCGTTGGCGTTAGCGTTGGCGTTAGCTGCAGCTGCAGCAATGACAGAAGCAGCTAAAGCATTGGAGTCAAAACCAGCAAACAATTGAAAGTTTTGGTTGCCAAGAGCAGCTGCAGCAGCAGAAGCTAGAGCTTGTGTTTGAGCGGCACTCATTTGCTGCAGTTGATTAATGGCTTCCAAGTCTTGCAAATGCTGTTGGTCTTGTGCTGTTGGTTGAGGAGCTGAAGGAGTGGGAGTTACGGTAGTGGTTGTAGAAGCAGTCGTAGTAGGTATTGTGCTGTCAGTGTTACTCTCAGGAGCAATGACAAGAGGAGATGAGCTACTCTCTATCGAAGTGACTGTTTCAGTGACAGTGTCAATCTCCATGGCTTCTGCTTGGTCTTCCTCTGGTTGAGTTTCTGTCTTTACTTCAACAGGCTTCATGTCTGAACCTTGCGATTCCTTTGGTGATGGTGGCTGATCCATTTAAAAAAAAACGAAGAGGGAGGGGGTCGAAAAGTAGAAAGGGAAAAAAATATAAGTAAGGAAGTTACACTTGTAATATCTTGACCTTCAAGTGATACAGCTTTCAGTTAAAGTTCGCTTGAAAGGCACGCTCTATATTCTCTTTTGTATCTTGATTTAATACAAGAATAACGTCTTATTTATATTAGACTACGAGTGTATGTATGTACTTTCTCGTTTATCGAACGGAAAAGAAAGAAGCCAAACCATTACTAAAAAAAAAATAGAGCCTATAAGCAGTCACACTGTCGTGCTGGAACAAGAGAAGCACTTACAAATGTTTCATCTTCCATACAGACTTACTACTACAATTCATGATAGATTACATAACGCCGAGCGTTTGAAAAGGGTTGGCTCTCTCTCTCTCTTTTGTTTTCACAAATGTCCGTTTTTCATTCATACTTAAAGGTAATTCTATCGTAATATGTACCACTACTTATCGTCAGCTTTGGTGACAAGTATAAACTTAAATTTGGATAGCCTTTACATTGGAGCCCTGCGCACATATCCCCTTTAATTATATTGATGTAAATATGTGATAGCGTTTACAATAAACTATCCTAACTGAGCAGGCTTTCCCGTAATAAGGCAAATATTAGTATAGCCATACTTGAATAGAAATGGTTCCGTACTTCCAAATAAGTCTTTATTCTTCAATGGCATATTTTGTGCAAGTTATATCCTCAAGCTCTTAATTTTGAAATATGGCATAAAAGTGTATAATATCAGCGATATGGTTGCTTCCTCCTTTGCTTGAATAATAGATTAGAGCTCAGTGACTACCTCGAGTAACCACCTTGAAACAATTCTTGTTTTAACGTTTACATTTAAGTTTAGACCTGATAATCAGCACTGCAAAACTTACTTTTCACTGCGCTGAGACTTGCCAGAGAGTATTAAAGCATTTCATTGGTCGATCCCCTAATTAAAACAAACCCTTCCAATTTGAGCAACTATCATTTTCTCCAAAAATGGATTTCGAAATTCGTTTTCAGATTTGTTTAGATGACTTTTGGAGTGCCCACTGAGCACACAACAGGGAATTGTGCAATATCACCCGAGCGAGTGCAATTCAAAAGAGTAAAAACTCGTTTGGGAGAAAAGAGCAAAGAAATGATTATTATTTCACCTCGACTTTTAAGAGCACAAGTTTAAACTTTGTTATGTACTTATGCCTTGATTGTTTCCTTTTCCGAGAGTGGCAACGTACACATACTTTAATGGTCCACGTATACAAATCCTATCTTTTTGTTTTGCTATGTATTAGAATTTCTCATTCGCTTAAAGTACCATTCTTCTGTCACTCAGGGACACTTTTCGTAAACTATTTGCATAAGTGACTACGTAGAAAATAATAAGGATGTACACTTGGTAACAGCATTCAGAGCGCTTGAAATTACAAAGCGTGCCCATGCATACCTTCAAGATTATGATCTTTTACTGAAGGTTATGCCGTGATAAAGGAACTTGTGAAGCCAAGCATGAGGGAAAAAGTGACTGTCGGGCGATAATTGGTTGCACTACTCACCTTCTATGCGTGTGTGTTCTTTTTTTTTTAATGTGAATCTTCTGACCTTTTTTAGTTATATTTTATCTTTCTCCCTTTCCCTCTTTCTTTTACATTGTATACCATTTTTTCTTTCTTTGTTTTTCCCTTTTTTTTATTCTTTTCTCTTTTGCTTTACCCTTTTTAACTCGCTCTCATTATTTATAAAAGCAGAGAAAACAAGTCATATATTATACATACTTGAAAACAATGAAAGCATGGAATTATTTATCTGGTTGGACCAGCTTTTCACTGCCAAAAAATATCCAGAAACGACTCTATAAGTTTCTGCTAAGAAAAGCTATAGGTCAATTTCTACAAAATGAACTAGATCTCGAAAACTTTGATATTGGCATTATGAATGGTTCAGTAGAACTAAGAGATCTTGACTTGAATCTACAAGTAATTATGAAAAGAATCCAACTAACTCACTAGCTTAAGCTAAATCTCGTTTATTTATGTATAGACACTAAATAAACTACTGAACGATACACCATTTATATTGGAGGAAGGGAGAGTGGCAAGCATTCATGCTACTATACCATGGACAACCTTTTGGAGCGGAGATATCTCTTTAAAGATTCAAGGTTTACATTTAGCATTGCGTCCAATGAAAAATAAACCTAGAATGGATGGTAAATATAAGAATACAACAAACTGCTAAACTAAACTAAAACATATCACATAATAGAATCTTTTGCCTCTACACCTGCCACTGAGGAACCCATCATGTCATCTTCGCTACACTTTGCTGACGACTTTTTAAAATCAGAAATTGGAGGAGATCAAACGCAGGAACTACATGAATCTATTCAAAAGTCATTTAATACAGACACAGAAGATGTAGACATGGAAGGTCTGCAAGTATTAACAAAAGTCATTGATAAGATGTTGGCAAAGATTAAGATAGATATTGTCGATACAGTGATACGTGTCATCCATAAATCAGCTG
This sequence comes from Mucor irregularis B50, assembly GCA_000587855.1. Taxonomy (NCBI): domain Eukaryota; kingdom Fungi; phylum Mucoromycota; class Mucoromycetes; order Mucorales; family Mucoraceae; genus Mucor; species Mucor irregularis. The sequence goes on from KK076459.1 coordinate 202,866, forward strand.
TTCCTCTCGTGCCTGGTGATGAAAGAGAGTATCACCTAGATATATGTATACCGAGGATTTCTTATTTCGATGAAACACCAGAATTTAACTCGAGCAATGTGACGGTAGAACCACCAGTGGAAGAAAACTTGATGGAAAGCTCTATCCTGTTACCGCCTACAGCCAATGAAACGATCAAATTTATTACAATGACATCTCCCGAGATTTGGCTTAGATCTTCACCTCAACCAAATACACTTGCAAACTCTTCCATTTCAATCTACTCACTACCCACTCAGAGCGAAACAACCATTAACGAAGGGTACGAAGACTTGAGTCAGACTGAATTCTTTGATACTGAAGGTGGTACTTCGTCCATTTTTAATCAGCAGGACGACATGACTGGATCCATCACACCTAAAGCATTTAGACAACAACCTGCTACTACCAAACCTTACGAAGCGCTCTTATTTGCCACCATGAACAAGCGAAATCATGTACGCATGAAATTACGGCCATCATTTGATGATACATCACTACTTCCCATCAAGCAAATCGACTTTTTAGTGACTCACATGCGAGCTACCATCACACCTTTACAAGTTGCTTTCTTTCTTGACCTTTTAGACGCCATGTCTTCAACTGATAGTACGCAGTTACCACCACAACCAAATTATAGACAATCCTACATGTCCACAGCAACCACGAACCCAATTTTAGACGATCTCGATTCATTCCAGACAAATATTCCTTACACTCCTTTTGATATACCCTCACATCCATCTTACTCGACAACAACAAAACCAGAACGAAAAATTAAAATTATGATGTCACTGATAGAACTTTACATGTTGGCCGATGATGAACCTGTCGCGGATTGGAATCACCCTCAAGAGGGCAAAGGTCATATTCGATTTGCAATTGAACAGTCCAACGTTCGTATACAGCAACTTGCACAAGGATCCTCAACAATAGATCTGAAAATTTCAAATATTGCATTGAGTGAATGGATCAAAAAACCAAACTTTGTACAGCAACAATTTGGATTAGAGGACAGATCACGGACAAAGTATGAAGTGTACAACCCGATATTGGAGTTTGACAACAGGATTAAATGTAACTATCATGATGAGGACATGTTTCCAAGTTATGATCCATCCGTCTCGGTGAATGAAGAGAGGCAGTCGGAGGTTGTGCGTGTGCGGATTGAAAGAAAGGCTATTTCTGAGCGTAGCCGGGTTGATGATGGTAAGGATAAGGTTGCACGTTGGGCAGGATATGGAAAGGAAAACTAATTGGACTACGTAACCTGCAGCTGTAGCAATGGATGAGGATATTAATGTGGATGTTCAAGCATTCAAGTTACTTGTGGATCCTCGAATTGTTGACAGATTCGACAACTACATACTTGCAGTGAATGCGCTACAGAAGCGCAAAGAGGAGGAAAATCAATTTTCGTTTACCAACACCACTCCAAAATTAGAGCGAAGGTATGTTGATAATATAATAGCAATGGGAATAATCAAATTTCTAATAGCCTATAAAGGCCCTCTGTATTTGATGATCTACACTCTGAAGATACTGAATCAAAACGAAAGATACGGGTCAGATTTGCATTTATTCGTCTGGTGTTATTTGTCCCAGATATGAGCCGAACGAGTACAAGGGAGGAATTCAATGATCGATTCCACAAAGACCAACTTAGTATCGACATTAAAAAACTCGTGGGTACTTGGTCACTGACGGATCAAAACCCTGTGATAGATGAAGAGTCAACCGGTTTCGTCTCTCCTGACAAAAAACCTATGAAAATTCACATCGAGATCAACTATGTCAATGTGTTTATGCATGCAAAAAATGGTACGTAAGAAGAAGGTTTATGGTTCTACTTTGTATAATAACTCGACAATATAGACAAGCTAGCAAGGACCTGGTTTACTGCCAAGACTATTCAAGACATGAAATACTTGTCTGATGAGACATTATGCCCCAAGATTGAAATTACGATACAGGATCCTAATGTAATATACCCTACAAAAGCCAGACAATCAGTTTATTTCGGATCTGGCTCGGAAATACCCACAACATTGTTCGACTTTCTTAGTCGGAATGAAGAGTTTGACGGAGAGCAAAAGTTGCACGTACCTATGGAAGAGCAGTCTGAATCCTCCACTCTCTTTAAACAAACTACTGTTGAGACTTCGGTAAGCTAAAATAGCTGCAACGTTATACTGAATCCTAACATGGTGTTACAATAGATTATTAGCGTTAATTGTCACTTTCCACAAACTCGTATGAGCTTGACAAAATCATTATGGGACAAGGTACAAATTGTGCAGAATGATTTGTTGCTATGGCAGCCTAGGTTTTTGATTAGCAAACAACAAAATGAAGATATGTCAGTCTCATCACATCAGACATCATCCATGTTGAGTCAAAGTCAAGAAAGACTTGCTCGTCCACCACAGTTTTCATCGCAGACTTCTGATCAGCCACAACAAAAAACACTGGTGTCCATTGTGGCATTACTCAGTAGTGGTATATGGGATATTCGTACTTCGGAGGCGAACTGCTACCGTCTCAACTTTTCAGAATTCAAGTACTTCGCTGCCATGAAACATTTGGGTCAGAACGAAAATATCACCACATTAGATATTGAGGAATTGACACTGACCGATATTTCTGATCCTCTATCGCCTATTCTATTGCTGTATAAAACAATACCCAAAACTATTCGCGTAAGTACATTTATTAAAAAACTTTGTATGCATATGGCTGACATTTCTCTTTGTAGCTCAAAAAAGATACTGCTATGGTCTCGCTTTTTTCAAGACTCACTTCTTATCCTGATGCGAACCGTTTAGACAAAGTGACAAGCATCGTCGCGTGCAACATTTGTTGGAAGGCAACTCCTAACATTGAATTTATCAATCAACTTGTAGACTTTCAAAAAGTGCCTCAAGACATGGTGTTTATTGATCCGCCAACGCAATATATCAAAGTATTTGCTCATGTTCTTGAGACAAGCATTGACTATGCCCCAGTCAACAGTCCATCAAGAGCTGCTGTTGTCTTGGACGGCGTTCAAGTGATTACTGATATTCTTGCTGGTCAACCATTCATCAAAATCAAAACCTGTATTCAAAACATAGAGCTCTGGATGATTGACGATGCAAAAGAAATGACAAGCCATGAACAATTGAACGGTAAAACAGCAGACGCTCGTAAGTATTGGTCTTCAATGGGACTTGTAAATTTGCTGGCATTGCTCAACATTGAGGTCCAAGTGAAAGTCAAACTGGATGAGCATGCCGTGGGTCCTCAACTTGACGTATCACTCGTTAGCACAGACATTCACATGGATTCCAATACGGACTCCTTCCAAACTTTATTGAACTTTATCACGTTTTGCACCAACAACGGCGATCGAGTGCAAGCTCCCTCACCACCCGCTGACGAACGGAAAAAGAAACCCTCTACTCGTCGCACCACTACACCTCATCAAATAATAACAAAGAATGATCTTTTAGCAAGCTTGGACGAAAATGCATTTAGAACCTCACCTACCAGTAGCGAGAAGATCTCTCCGCCGACGTTCATTGAGGCACCTGATATGGAAGACTTTAATTATGTCGAAGAATTTTACAAAAGTAGCCCAGAAACAGCTATCAGTAGCTCTTCTATCTTGATCAATCCTTCCAGACCACCAAGAAAACCTCGTCGAAAGCAACACCAACAGCGAAGTAAACCCTCCGAAGATATCATAAGAGTGTTGCTTTCTCCCGAGGAACAAAATAGTGACTCATTAACGGTGGTTGATGATTATTTTGGCGCAGAAAAGAAGGTGGAAGTGCCTAATTCAGCAGTGGATACAGACAAGGCAATTCTTTCTTTGCGGGTGGAGCAAGTCAACTTTATCTGGAAGCTTTACGATGGTTATGCTTGGAAGTATATTCGAAGTGACATGGCCTCTAAGCAGCAAGATGGATTTTCACCAGAAGATGCGGAATTGAACTTACAAAAGGACGCATTGATGGAAATCAAGTTGGATTCTGTTTCTGTCAAATTTGATCTCATGCCTGACCATGATGTGACAGCACTCTACTCTCATCTGCTTATCAAAGACGTCGAAATTATTGACAATATTAAAACTTCAACATGGAAGAAATTCCTGGGGTATATGCGCCCTCCTCTAAAAGAGAAGCCGCGTGAGGTGGATGCCTGTATGGTGGACATCGAGTTGATCAGTCTGCGACCTGTTCAAGACGACCCACAACAAGAGTTTAGACTGAAGGTAAAGATGTTGCCTATTCGACTTTATGTTGATCACGACGCTCTTAATTTCTTGGTGAAGTTCTTTACTTTTGAGAAATCACGACTCAAATCCACAAACGCAGCGAACGACTCTATTCCCAAAGAGGATACCGAACATGATGAAGAAGAGGAAGCAGCAACTGGCATATTCTTTCGTAAGTTGTTTATGAAAACCACCTTGGTTATCTTGTTACTAACCAAAACAATATATATATATAGAATATGTTGATATTTTCCCCATCACTCTAAAAGTAGATTACAAACCGAAATACATTAATTATGGAAATATCAAGGAAGGTCAGCTTGCTGAGCTTGTCAATTTATTCCACTTGGACGGTGCAGAGATGTCCTTGACACATGTCAAACTCACAGGAATTAAGGGTGTGGATAACTTGCTGGAGCGACTTGGACAAGAATGGCTTCCTCATATCAAAAATACCCAAGTAACGAATATGGTGTCTGGTGTATCTCCCATCCGTTCCATTGTCAATTTAAGTAATGGCGTAGCTGACTTGGTGCTTTTGCCGATACAGCAGTATCGCAAGGACGGAAGAATTATCAAAGGGATTCAGAGGGGCACCACGTCCTTTGCTAGGGCAACTGCCATTGAAGCTATTAAACTCAGCTCACGTGTGGCGACAGGAACGCAGGTGATACTCGAGCATGCGGATGGGTTCTTTTCTCCTCCCTCGTCCTCTTCCTCCTCGAACCAAATGCTTCAAGACCAACACTTTGTCTACTCGGACATTTACGGTGTTGATATCAATGCCCATGAAGTGTGTACGTAGGAAAAGAAAAAGAAAGAGGATAAACGTCCTGCCCTAGCTACTGAAATCTCGGATGGGTTTCAATTTGCCTATCAGAATTTGAGCAAAAATTTAACGTACACACTATTGTCAATTTAAGTAATGGCGTAGCTGACTTGGTGCTTTTGCCGATACAGCAGTATCGCAAGGACGGAAGAATTATCAAAGGGATTCAGAGGGGCACCACGTCCTTTGCTAGGGCAACTGCCATTGAAGCTATTAAACTCAGCTCACGTGTGGCGACAGGAACGCAGGTGATACTCGAGCATGCGGATGGGTTCTTTTCTCCTCCCTCGTCCTCTTCCTCCTCGAACCAAATGCTTCAAGACCAACACTTTGTCTACTCGGACATTTACGGTGTTGATATCAATGCCCATGAAGATCAGGAAGAGGAAAAGAAAAAGAAAGAGGATAAACGTCCTGCCCTAGCTACTGAAATCTCGGATGGGTTTCAATTTGCCTATCAGAATTTGAGCAAAAATTTAGGCTCTGCTGCCCAGACTATATTTGCAGTACCCACTGAGATTGCTGTTCAAGATGCAGAGGGATACACTGAAGCTGGCGGGAGTGCTAGCAGTAGCAGCGGTAATGGTAAAAGTGTGATACGAGCCGTGCCAGTAGCGGTCATCAAGCCTATGATAGGGCTAACTGGCGCATTCCAAACCATCTTGACTGGCCTTAGAAACTCAATTGATCCCGTCATGCGGCTTCAGAGCGAAGATGTAAGTTTTGATGTAATAGTATAGTGAAATGACCTCCATACTGACATGTTTCTTCAATATAGAAATACAAAAAACGCAAGTAAAAATATAACTCTTTGCACTACTCATTTGTAAAATAAAAAAGAAAAGAGTGCAATGACACAATTCTCATATAATTTTAATGTTTTATTTACTATGAGTCCAAGTAGTTGTTTCAATTTGTTAAGCTCTTACTTTGCTTTACCTAACCCTTCATGCAAGTTGTGATAAGCTGTGACCTCAAGTGTGCGATTTATGCACCAAAACTCCGACATTAACAAGCCACCGGGTCGGCATAGGATTTTTGCAAATTTTCTGATTCTCTTTCGAGATCTCCTTTTCAACTACAGCATAACACATAAGCACAATGACTCGTTATACGAAAATGGGAAGAAAGACTTTTGAAAAGTCTGAAGAGGGTGGATTTAACGTTACACCTTTATTACCTCGCAACAAAGAAGGCAGCAACAATGGAGGCGATCGTGGAGGTCGTGGAGGATTCCGAGGTGGTCGAGGTGGATCTGATCGTGGAGGATTCAGAGGCGGCCGCGGAGGTGGACCCGATCGTGGTGGCTTCAGAGGTGGCCGTGGAGGAGGCGATCGTGGAGGATTCCGTGGTGGTCGTGGTGGAGGAAGAGGTGGAGGAGCAGGCTTCAAGCGTGGAAGAGAAGATGATCTCGGTAGGTTCCTGTTACTGAATGGAATATGGAAAGTATAAGTTGCTAAGTCATCCGTTTCTAGGCGGTGGAGATAATAAGAGAAGAACTGGTGATGTTTGCTTTGCCTGTAGAAAACCTGGCCATACTGTCAATCGTTGTCCTCAAAATAAGGAACATGCTCACATTTGTTATAATTGTGGTACAACAGAACACACCTTAAAAGAGTGCAAGAGACCCAGAAAAGGAAGTAAGTAGAATTTGAAAAGTTAGAAAAGTGAAGCAAGGAAACTTATTTGATTATAGATGAACTTCCTTATGCTAAATGCTATGTTTGTAATCAAGAAGGTCACTTGGCAGGACAGTGTCCCAAGAATGAAAAAGGCTTATACCCTAACGGCGGAAGCTGTGCCATTTGCCAACAAGTAGATCATTATGCCAAGGACTGTCCTGTGACCAAAGAACAAGCTGGTACAACAGCTGTTGGTATGATCAATTTGGATCAAGGTGCTGATGATGACGATTATCACATTTTCGCAGAGACAAAGCAAAAGATTGCTGAAGAACAAAAATTGGAGAAGAAGATGAAGGCCATTGAGAAGAGCCAACCTGCAGCTAAACCCAAGGCTGTGAAGAAGGTCGTCAAGTTTTAGATGATTGATTAAATCAATTTGTAAATAGAATTATGTGTTTTGTATTTTATTAATGCTTACAAATTTGTACAATATGCGTGAAGTGTGTGTTAGTGTGTGTGTGTTTAGAAAGGGAAGAAGTATAGTAATAGTATATGTATGCTTAAACGAGGAATTGAGATTCTTGCTCTATTAAATGCTTTGCAGATTTCTTGGAGTCAAAGAACAAGTCATCAACTTCCTTTACGTCATCTAGTGTGATAGAATTATGACCATTGATTTCAGAAAGCACGTTAGCAGGAGTTAATAATTGAACAGCGTATCTAAAATAGTAATAGAGTTTTAGTCAATTCCATGTATACCATAGTCACGATTGCTTCGTTTTTTTTTTACCTTAAAGAGGTATTAATACCAGAGTTGGCAATGTGTTCGATAGCATCTTCATCAATAGTTAAACCTTCAATTCTAGCTCTGATGGTGATAATAACCTTGATTTCATCAATTGTATAGGGAAGTGTACGAATAATTAAAAGTCTATCGAGTAAATCTACGGGAATACCATGAGGAGAAACAATGTCCTCAGTACCGCGAATAGTACACATGCCTCTGTTGGTGGCGAAAATGACAATAGGTGATAAGGGTGATTCAAGAGCTCTGTTCAAATAAGTGAAGCATTCAATATCCAACATATGAACTTCATCAATGAAAAGCACACCAGGAACAAGTTCTGCAATGCCTTGCTCAATATACTTGTTGACGATTTTGTTGATTTCTTGTCTTAACTTGTCGGTAATTTCGGTCTTTTTTGGCTTCAAAAGTTGACCCATCATGGACATGATGTCTTGTCCACCCTCAGGCTTTGCATTGGCCACGTCTAAATCGTGAAGTGTGACATCTTGAATAACTTCCTTCTTCTTGTGAACATCGCCCTTGGGTAAAGGAACATACTCCTCAGCTTCTAAATCAAATTCAGTGGCATAAGCATCTGAACGTCCAACTCTCTATAGAAATCAACTGTTAATGTCTAATTAAACGCGAAAACGCGAGATCCGCACACTTTACCTTACAAGCACCAGTGTTGGCTTCAATGTAGATAACGTCACCCACTGTCACCTTTTCCTTTTGAATCGACTCGTAAATGCTAGGATCCAACTTTAATTGCTTTGTACCCTTGACAGTTTTGAGGCCAATAATGACATGAGAAATAGTCTTTCCATAACCACCCAAAGGATTTTCAGTTTCTTCAGGTGTTAACTCAGTGACTTCACCTTCATACACTTCCTTGGTTTCCTTCATGCGCAAACCGATGGATCTTCTAAAGTTCTCCATCAATACTTCTGTCTTTTTGATTTCACTTGAATACACTTCAGAACCGACAATAGGACGGAAGGGTACTTTGGGGCCTAATTCTTGAGCAATAGCAAGTGCAATAGCAGTTTTACCGGTACCAGGAGCACCAGCAAACAATAAAGCACGGCCAGCCATGCTTTTGCTTTTGATCATTTCCACAACAATGCCACTTGCCTATTTGAATCGAATAAGTACAAAGCTTTTAAAGTGTCAAATAAATAGAATACAATACCTCACGCGCATTCTCTTGACCAACAAAACCAGATTGAATAGGCTCAGCAGTACCGTCAGGTCTTAAACCAAGACCTTTAATATGAGTGTGAGTAGCGACACGTTTTTCGTGAGGAGCAGTTTTGACTTGCTCAATTTTCATGTTATTTTCACTAGTTGAGGCCATGACGAAAATATTTTTCAATAAGGTTTTAAGCTATGACACGATTTTTAGTGCACATCCCCCTCATTAAAATTTTTTAAATGTAAAAAAATATCACAATGACGATTGTGACTGTGGAAGATTGCCAAATCAGGTAGGCGGGTTTAAGGTGTATAGCCTCACTGTGATATCATAGTTGCGAAAATTCATGCTGCCAAATCTCATATAAATAGAGGTTAGAAAGTAAAGATTTTTTATCTTTCTATCATTCAATTACAAAAAGAACAAAATGGATACTTATAACAGACCTATCACTCCTCCTTCTGATCGCACAAAAGATCTTCCCACCGCTATTCCTACCTCCAATGGTGGCATTACCTCTATTCCTCCTCCCAATGTTGATAGAAATGAAAATATCACTGATATTTCTCATTTACAAAAGCAACAAGAAGCTATTAACAGTATGAATAACCAATTCAACACCCCTGTCAATGCTGCTCCTAGCGCTCCTTCTACTGCTGCCTTCTCCTCCACTACTACAAATAACAATGGTAACCCTTTCAAGGATGAAAAGAAGTTGAGTGAAGCTCCTTTTGATGACATTCACGTCAAGCCTCGTTCTTCTTCTACTGCTACTGAACACTCCACTTCTTCTTCTACTACTACAAGAACTCATCGTGGACGTAATGATACTACTCATCGTATTGAAACTGAGGTATTAAGAATCTTACAATGGAAGGATCCCGTTCGCTCTGGTGTCATCTTTGCTCTCATTGTTGGCTCTATCCTCTTGACTCGTTGGTACTCTCTTTTACAAATTACTGCTACCGGTCTCACATTGTCCATTGGTGTCAACTTGGTCTACGTCAACTTGATTTTACAAAGCCAAAAGGTCCTCACTAACCAAAACCCCTCTCATCCTTATGATGATGTTATCCACAATGAAAAGAACACCATGATTGACAAGCAAAGTGTCCGTCATTATTCTACTGTCATTACTGAAGTCTCTGAAACTGTTATCCGTGCTCTCACTCGTATTATCTTCATTGAAGATACTGTCACTAGTATCAAGTGGATGAGTATCTTCTTTGTTATCTGGAAGGTTGCTGCTCGTGTTTCCACTATGAATATTGTCTTGATGGTCGTTATCTCTGCATTCGTTTTCCCTCGTCTTTATATCTCTAACAAGGATGTTGTTGATGCTCAACTTCAAAAGGGTCAAACTATGCTTCAAGAAGGTCTCAACAAGGCTCAAACTGCTGCCACTGAAAACGCTCAAAATACTTATGCTAAGGCTAGAGCTTTCGTTGCTCAAGTTGGTACTACTGGTACTGACGCCAAAAATACCATGTCCAATTCCTCTGTCACCATGAAGGAAAAGGAATCTCTCTAAATCACTACATAAATTAAATTCATACTTTTGCACATATACTACTTTGTTCTATATATACATATAACATAAAATAAATAAAAAAGTTCTGTACATAAAAAATATTCAATTTATTCACTATTATTGAGCGGCTGAAAATGGAGGTAAAACAAAGGAAGAACCTTCATTGGATTTACCAGCTTGAAGAACGCCCACAAAAGGAGTGACATCCCAAGCAAGTGTCAAATTGGCATGTTCATAGCTATGTAAGCGGGGAATTTGAGTTAACACTATTCCATATTTGATTGGTTATAATTAAAACTTACTTCCATTGTTGGCTCACATCAATCATTGCATATTTATTGCGCACATTACGTAACTTGAGATGTGCCTTGTCCTTGCTAGTAATAATCTTGTCCCAAAGCACAACAGAATTACGTTCCTACACAGGAAATCACTTAGTCTCTATCGTAAATCGTTGAGAAAGAGTGACACTTACAAAGTTCTTTGATTGGTATTCAGCAACAACTGTGACAAACACTTGCTTGGTATTCCAGTTGAAGATGGGAGTGAAATCTATAAATACAACCCTACTTAGTATATGGTATTTTATTAAGCTTAAGGACATTTACCGGCATCAATGTCAAATGTTAAACGAGCAAATTCACTTTTACTGTTGCGGTAATCTGTGTCTTCAGGGCCATAACGACGAGTGACTCTAAGTAAATGTACTGATAAGTAACTCCAATGAATCTCCAGATTGTAACTACTATTTATTACACTTTGATATTGTTGGCATCGACTTGGAGGGTATTTTTAGGAGTGCCATAGCCGGTAATGGCAGAAATGACTGCAACTACTGCCAACACAGTACCTAATACTGAGACAGCAAAAGAAAACACATTCTAATAATTGACAAGTCAGTCATGAAAAGCTTGTGACAGCAACACTATATTGTAAATTACATTGACTCTTTGCTGCAAGTTAAACATGTCGTGTTATATTTGCGATGAACAGAAATAAAAAGTGGTCCTCGGGGAAGAGCCAGTTTCGCGTGTTTTTTCATTTTTTGGCGGTAATTCAAAATCAAAGACGTGGCATTAATGTAAATCAACACATCAATGATGAGCAGCATAGGAGCGTGTATATTCAAGAATTGTGTACTTTTCATTCTATTCATACATCCAGAGTATTTTCACATTCTTTATATCTCTGTTTTCATTTCAAGACTTGTAAGCATGAAATTCCATGGAATCAACTCTGTATTTACTTTTTCTTTCTATTATCTACTATAACTATGGAAGGAACGCAGCAATTCTAGTGCCACTGAGTGTCCTGCGTAAAGCCCCTAGAGAACATTACTCAAATAGTGTGAAGCTTTAATTTGCTTCTTGACGTAAACCAATGATACCAACCAAATGCTGTGGATCCAGATTAGAACAAGTTTCGAAACTCAAGCACCATTGTATCACCAAATCAATAATCACGCCTTCAAAAAAGTTGAGGCGGGAAAGAAGGAGGGTATAGAAGAAAGGGGTGCCGGTCAACATAACACGAGATGGCCTTCTTGCTTTGCCAGCGAGGCTTAGTGAGAATGGGTTTGAATAGTTGTATGACAGTGAACTAAAAATTACGTTCATCTACCACAGCTCAAACTTGGCAGTAAAACTATACCAGAAAAGCCAATGTATGGATTGTTCTTGAGGCAACTTGTCTAGAGCTTTCATTAACGCCAGCCAATAGCCAGAGCTTACTACTTTTACACAAGTAAGTGAACACCAAGACAATGGTGTAACTTACGCAGCCGACCACTAGACATCCCACCTTCCTTACCAAGCTCTCTAAAACGGCAATTGGGCCCGTACCCACAACAATGGCTCCTGTCTTAACTTTGAACCACTAGAGTGCAAAGCATCAAATTTACCAGTGATCAATCGAAATAAATTACTGTAAATGCTTTGGCTGGTTTATTATTATAACATAATATTTATAGATGTATCGTCGTATATATATAGACATTTTATAATCGAAAACCTTAATTTTTTAAATGCAAATCAAACAATTGTACAACAGCAGGTGGTCAGTCTATTTATGGATATATCCTGACTGGACGCAAGAGCAGGTTTCAATGGCTTTCATTATGCTACACTCAAAGAAAGAGCATAGAGCAGGAAATAGGAGATGGGTGTAAGAAAAAAAAAAGATCGCCAGATTTTTTTTTTGTTTTGTGATCTGGGAATTCAAGTTTTTTTGTTTAGCCAACGATGCCATATGAACCTTTTATATTTTTTTTTCACAAGTGACTCGTATACATACAACAAAGCGAAGCTTTTATTGTACTACAAACACACGCACACAATAGAGAAAAAAAAAGTCTGGTAAGAGTGTACCTTAAAGCTTAATTATATAATTAAAAAAAGATGATTTGAAACCTTTTTCTCTTTTTTTTTCCATTCAGGAAAATTATCTTTTGAATACAAAACCCGGGGAAAATTAGCCTCTTTGAAAGCGAGGAGAAATTATTATTTTCTTTTTTTTTGTGTAAAATCATCACACTGTCTATTTTCTTTTCTTTGTTTTTTATATTTTCTTCCTTTCCTCTTTTTTTTCTACGTACACACTTTTGTTTGTGATCTGGGAATTCAAGTTTTTTTGTTTAGCCAACGATGCCATATGAACCTTTTATATTTTTTTTTTCACAAGTGACTCGTATACATACAACAAAGCGAAGCTTTTATTGTACTACAAACACACGCACACAATAGAGAAAAAAAAAGTCTGGTAAGAGTGTACCTTAAAGCTTAATTATATAATTAAAAAAAGATGATTTGAAACCTTTTTCTCTTTTTTTTTCCATTCAGGAAAATTATCTTTTGAATACAAAACCCGGGGAAAATTAGCCTCTTTGAAAGCGAGGAGAAATTATTATTTTCTTTTTTTTTGTGTAAAATCATCACACTGTCTATTTTCTTTTCTTTGTTTTTTATATTTTCTTCCTTTCCTCTTTTTTTTCTTTTTCGACGTTTTTCAACCCAACAAAAGAATACTACTTTTACTACTAACGAAGAGACGAATCAATAAGCAGCCATTGAATGTCTCAAGAAGAGAAAGTTAAAACCAAGCCGAAATTATCACCACTTTCGTGTATTGATGACTATGAATTCCATCGTAGTCTCGGAAAAGGTAGCATGGGTAAAGTCAAGTTGGGTATCCATACCACCACGGGAGAAAAGGTAAATAAAAACATTTATTCATGTATTCTTTCATGCAATTCTAATTTGTCATCCACTCAAGGTTGCTGTCAAGATAGTGAGGCGAGCTAATTTTCAGATCAATGGATTTACAAGCTCCGGTAAACCACGAACAAAAGAACAGATGATAAAAGAAAAGGCCAAAGAAGAAACGAGAGAACTAAGAACTATTAGAGAAGCGCACATTATGATGCTTTTACGACACCCACATATTGTGCAATTGAAGAACTTGGTAGCAGTAGGACCTTACTTTTACATATTAATGGACTATGTTAATGGTGGTCAACTATTACATTACATTGTTAAGCGTCAAAAGCTCTCTGAACATAATTCTCGTCACTTTTCTCGACAAATAGTGAGTGCATTAAACTATATGCATCGTAATTCTATTGTGCACCGTGACTTGAAAATAGAAAACATTCTAATCGATAAAGCAGGCAAGAACATCAAGATTATTGACTTTGGTCTCAGTAATTTATTTTGTCCAGAAAGAAGACTCACCACCTACTGTGGATCGCTGTATTTTGCTGCCCCCGAATTACTGAGAGCCAATCCCTATCGTGGGCCAGAAATTGATGTGTGGAGTTTTGGTGTCGTTATTTACGTGATGGTAACAGGCTCTGTACCCTTTGATGATAAATCCATGCCGGGTTTGCACGATAAAATCAAGCGCGGACAAGTGGCTTACCCTGCACATCTCAGTTCGGAATGTAAGGACTTGCTGTCGAAAATATTTGTTACCGAACCAACAAAGCGAATTCTGTTGGCTGATGTGATTCGCCACCCATGGATGAACCAAGGTTACAAACACATCATTAAATCGTACTTACCGCTAAGATTACCTGTTGCTGCTCCACTTGCGCCCCATATACTTCAGCACATGACACGTGGCTTCAATATGGGCTCTGCTCAAGACATTCGTGTTAAAATGGAGATGATCATAAAGTCCACCGTATATCGTTCGGCTGCTGAGCACGTGGCGCGAATACAGCATGCTCCGTCTCAAGACTCCTATGGAGAGTATGATGATCCACAAACCATTCCTGCTGCATATCACCCGTTGCTTTCTATTTATCACCTAACAAGAGAAAGACTATCGCATCAAGAAATGGAGCAAGAGTCTGATTCTCCAATTGATTCAGTCATGTCAATGAAACCTTTATCACCGCCCTTGACTCCTCCCCTCGATGGTAAAGGTTCAGGATATCCTCATGATGAATCGGAATTAGACGGTCTGGAAGAAGACGAGGACGATGATGAAGACGAAGAGGAGGAGGAGGACGAAGATGGAGAACGGAGGACAACAGCAAGTCAGGTCTTTACTTCTTCTAACGGAGAAACATTTACCACCGCGATCACTAAAACGCCTCCATTATCCCCTACATTACACCAAAGACAACAACAAAAATATGCAGCTCAGCAGCAGCAATCGTCGTCAAGTTCATTCACCACTAGTAGTTTATCGAATCCAAACAAATTAACCGAGGTCGATACAACAACGAAATCAAGCATCAACAATGTATCAAAAAAACCTGTAAAGAAACACTCACTATTTCACAAATCAACTCATTCTTTGGCAGCACTATTCGCTAAAGTAATGTGTACACACTAATTCTATTCTATTCTTTTCTGTAAATATTTTCGTAAACCTATATACACACACACAAACATGCACACACACTTTAATAATAATAATAATATTACTTCTTACATACACACAACAAACAAATAAACATTTTGAAAAGCCTAATTTTTAACACAATAAACAAACATTTTATTTTTTTTATTATTATATATTTTTTAGATTCTAAAGGGAGAGACAGGCAAAGAGAGAAATAAAGGAGGCAAAATGTACAAGTGAAATTCCTTTTTTTTCTGTTCTTATAAGTAAATTAAACAAGTAATACGGCATTGATACAACCATCGTTTTCAGGGTTATTTGTCACTTGGGCATATTTACCCCAGACAACCTTACCACCTGTTGTAACAAGACCCAATTCAGAGACATTGACTTCAAGTACAGTACCCTTTGTAATGACACCAAGTTGGGTATAAAGAGGTGATTGAGGGTTCTTCTTGACACCAATGATAGGTAAACAGAAAGTAGCCTTTAACTCGGGATGTGTAACATGAGCCTTCTTATAACGGAGACCCATTGGACGAACAAAACGTTCATACTTTGGTGGTTTACGGGTGAAACCTTCTCCAACAAAGGTAGCCTTTGTAACCAAACGCTTCCATTGCTTGGTCTTGTGCTTACCGGTCTTGACAACCTTGAACATTTCATCTTCGGCCATACCACGGACAGTAGGCAAAGGAACAGCCCACTTGCCAGCCTTTTCTTTTCTCTTTTGCTTTACCATGTTACTAAGAATCTTGGCACGATCTTCACCTTCACGATCCAAAAGATAAGTAGGAACAGCACCTTCAGGAATAGCGTCGGCAGACTTGCTCTTGGCATTCTTTTCTTCATGTTGCTTAATAGTCTTCTTCATTTGAATCTTTTCGGCATGACGCTTCTTGTTCAACATCTTGGCCTTCAAACCATGAACCTTTTGAGCGTATTGTGATGCCTTGTGGACGGCACGAGCTTCTCTCTTACGCCTATTTAGAAAGTTAGTGGATAGATCCGCAGTAGTGTTGAGATCGTCAAAACTTACTTGCGCTCTTCATAATCGAGACGACGACCATGGCGCTTAATGTGCTCTTCAATATGCTCGTTTTGAGGCTACAATCATAAACGAGAAATATTCACTTTAATTAATAACCTTTATTCGTCAAGTAAGTAAGTTTATAAAGTATAGTACCATATCGTTATTGTGTTAGATAAGGGAAGGTTTATAATTTTGGCAAACTAGAAAAAAGCTTTTCTTCGACCTTCAAACCGTCACGAATTTAAATTTTAAACCAATTAAATCTCGAGAAGAGCCCCTTCCAGCTTAAATTGTACGCCTAAAAAAAGAAATAGTGTAAGCATAAACTCCGCTTCACTTCGCTTCTTTTAGTAATTTTACCTGAAGCTCGATTCGTAGTGCCCTCTGCCGGAAATGTAGCATGAACTAGAAAAGTATAACTGAAATCAACTTGGTGGTCAAAGTCAAATCCGAACTTTGCTTTTGAAAAATTCGCTCCTTCGAGGTTACTATCTGCGAAACTGGAACGAGGGTCAATGTGATAATTTGAAAAGTCAAGATTGGATAGGTTCTTCTTTGTAAGTTGCATAATGATTGGTCTAAATTGGGTATTTTGTGGATTGGGCGGGTATAATTTATGGAGTTGTTCCTGGGTAATGACAGGTAAGTTGCTCCATTTTTGCTTGAGTAAGTCTATCATACCGAACTATGTCAGTTACTTATTTGAAGTTAGGTCATCGTATTTTATACAAACCATTAATTTGGTAGAAACGAGCTTCTTGCATCAATTCATCCATTCTATGCATAAAATCAAGTTAACTTTGTTTACAACTTATAGAATGAAAGTCTTACATTTTAGGATCGTCAACAACTCCAGCAGGAATCTAAGTGTTACATAAGAAAGGATTTAGTACTCGAGATACAAGAATAGAATTATAGATTAGTTTACCTTCAAGTCTCGAAGGTAATTCAGCACCAGTCTGAAATATGTACTATCTCGATCAATGAAATATGAGTTATCTACATCTGGCTTTATAGTTGAACCTTCTATCGTTACATAAAATACATGTTATTATTTTGAAGGTTTCTTTTTCTTTTTCTTCCCAATACGTACCACTAAACATTTTTGACAACATTGAATTTGGATCTTTTCGCAGTGTCGTGAGTGATGTTTCGAATAACTGTCCTCCTACGTTTAATTTGATCTTTATGATTTGGCGTCAGATCAACCTACAGATATATACATTCTAGTCTACTATCTTACTTTTTCTTCTTGAAACTTTCGAATCTCTGTGGCAATGCTTAGTGTGGGTCCATGTATTTAAAAATTGTTCATGCTCACCTTTTATAAGTCCTCTTTCTTGTTCAAATTGCGTTTTTTTCAGCATTGATATGATCATGGTAATGCTCGAGGTCCTTCTTCAGGTGATGATATGAGTCTTGCACATGATGATGTATATCCACGTTGGCTTTATCGTAATGATCCTCCACTTGTGCTAGTGCTCGTAGCTGCTCTTTTAAATGATCCTCTAGCGCTATGTGTATGTTTGCAGTGTTAAAACACTTGTATCAATTCTGAAGAATTATTTAATGCTAACCTTGCTTCTCGTTTCGATATGCTTTTACAAATTCGCTCCATTTATCTTGAAAGCCTTGTTCTCCTTCTGCTATACTTATAGTAGGCTTTATTGTATCCAAGTTTGTAGCTAGCTGGTGTTTGTTGTAGGAATCTCGATCGTCGTTCGATTCTGTACGGGATGACTGAGATGTGATACTATTTGCAGCTAAATGGTCAAAGAATGCAATGGGATCCATCTTGAAGTGACTCGGACAAAGAGGAAGAAGAAGTGAAAGAAAAAAGTGTACAAAACAAGGAAAAAAGAGTCTTTTACACAAATTTTCATATGGTGTCACCTGTATTTAGAAACTAAAAACAATAGCAAGGGGGTCATATGTATGTATGTATACAGCAAAAGAAGAAGGTGACTTTATTGGTGTGCTAAAACATTTGCACAGCGGGCGCATAAACTATCGTCTTCTAATGAGTGATAATTCCAACAACGAGGACATTTACTATGCTTGGATTTAGAAACGACAATCTTCACATTATCACCTATGTAGTATAGCATGAATGGTGAGTATGCGGTCATGATTTAATCAATTATGTATGTTACCTCGCACTTGGGAATCCCTCTCTGATTCACCCTGTAAATACGAACCGTCATCGTGGATGATATTCACCTGACTAATCATAAACAATGAGGATAATTCCGAATCTATCATAGACACAAATGAATAAGTAAGTGGTTGCCGCTAAATTTATGTACTACCGCTAAAACCCAACTTACTCTGCACAGATTGCACAAGTTGACTCAGTTTACTATCTTTGTTCAAGTATAATGAAACATCAGCCTCTTGAGAGGAACGAATATGTCTATAAATAGCAGTATTAGACCACCACTTCTTCTGTGTACTTGGCTTTTCTACACTTACTTTTCTTGACGAGCAGATTCTAATACTTGATTGATTTCTGCCTTTAAATTGAAAAGCACGGACCATTTCTCGTGGAGAGATTCATTGTTCCATTGCTCGTCCTATAAAGTCATACATTGAAATAAGTACTTGAATATTTTCGGATGTGGTTTCAACTTACCGAGTGAACCCAGCCTGCCTTAAAGACGGATGTTTCGGGTGTAGGTGTGATAGCTCTGTAGTTTTCATAGATCTCTTCTGCAGTATGGCAAACAAATGGTGCGATTGAAGCAGTATAAGATTTAAGAATCTAGAAGAATATTCATTATTTAGACCAATTGTTTTGTTTATTTGTTTGTTTGTTGTGATTTTATAACTTACCTCATATAGCACGGTCTGTGCCATTTGACGAGATTTGGAGGAGGCAGGCTCATTGTAAAGTCTATCCTTGATGGTATCAAAGTAGAAAGAGGACAATGTTGTGTTGGTGAAGTTTTGGATGTTTTGAACAACTATCAATCGCACATTAGCTAATTTATTCATTGCTCTAGTACACACAGGGTTTTTTACCTCGGTTGAAAGCAAAGTCATTGTAAGCACTGGTAACACGGTTGTTATACTTGTACAATTCGCTCAACATATATTGGTCCACTTCTTGAAGTTCGTTGTAGGGAAGAGTGTTTTTATGATCAAAATCGTGAAGGTTTCCCAACAAAAATCTTGCTGTGGTACGGACTTTACGCAAGTTCTCAGAGATGACAGCTACACAGAAAAATGAGTACGGTAGATCATTTCAATATTACTACTAAGCAATCTTACATATAATACTAGGACCAATGGTGACATCACGAGTATATTCACAGTTGGCAACCCACAAACGAAGTACATCACTTCCGTATGCGGGGTTCTTCTTCTTATCCTTGCCACCTTGAGTAATCAAAGCTGGTTCTAATGTATTTCCTATGCTCTTGGACATCTTTTGTCCTTGTTCATCCAAGGCAAAACCATGAGTGACTAATGTATCGTAAGGCGCCTTTCCAGTGACTGCAATTGAGGTCAATAAGGAAGACTGGAACCACCCACGATGTTGATCACTTCCTTCAAGATAAACATCAGCCAAAGGCTTGGAGGGGTCTCTACCAGGAATATTTCTCAACATGGTCCAAGAAGTACCACTGTCGAACCAAACATCCATGGTATCGTATCCTCGAGTATAAGTCTTTCCATTTCCACGGTATTCAGGAGCTACAAACACTGAATCGTCCTTTTCTTCCCACCAACTGTCCGTACCACGTTCTTCAAGGATTTTAATAATATACTCCACTGAAGATTCCGTTAACAAAGCCTCTCCATCCTGATCGTAGAGGGCGGGAATAGGCACACCCCATGCTCTTTGGCGAGAAATACACCATTCCTTACGTGACAATGTGAATTGTTCAAGACGGCGGACCGCTACGTATAATTATGTTTAATCAATAAAACACTACCTTGCAAGACAAGTGGATTTAAAAACTTACACACTTCGGGTATCATGCGAATTTTCTTTAAACTCTCGACTGCTTCTTTTTGGAGATTTTCAACATTGGCAAACCATTGGGCAGTAGCACTACCAATACAAGGACGATAAGAGACATGGCTGATGTAATCTATATATTTGGTGCTTACCGCAACATGACGGGCTTTTTGGTGCGCCAATCGTAAGGATATTTGTGAGTGTAGGCACTTTGAGAGACAATTTTATCACCTAGCATGTCAATGACAGCAGTGATGCCATCAGTGAATGCGTCTTTTCCAGCAAGACCCTCTCCAGCCTCTTTTGTAAATCTGCCCTTATCATCAAAGGGACTGAAGGGTGCAATTTTGTGTTCCAAACATGCCTCGTAGTCCTCAACACCGTGTCCTGGAGCTGTATGAACAAGACCAGTACCTGACTCGGCCGTGACATGTTTTGCTCCAATGACAGGCATGGTATTACCACTGAAAGGATGGTGATACTCTGCACCTACAAGATCGCTGCCCTTCACTTGATCCACAATTTGGATCTGCGCACCGAATTCTTGTTGCAGTGCCTCTACACGTTCTGTTGCTACGATATATTTAGTCGAATTCATTTCCACTAGTGAATAATCCAAATCTGAATGCACAGAGATGGCTCGGTTGGATGGCAGTGACCAGGGAGTGGTGGTCCAAATCATTGCACTCACATCCTTATGTTGACCCCACTTTTCTTTTAAAGCGACGGGTAATTGTGTCAAGGGGAACTTGACATAGACAGATTGAGATACGTGTGCTTCATTGTATTCGAGTTCTGATTCTGCTAAAGCGGATTGAGATGAAGGCGACCAATACACGGGCTTCAATTGTCGATAAATGTAGCCATTTTTAATCATATCTGTCAAGACTCGTAATTGACGTATCTCATAATCTGTAGTGAGGGTCATGTATGGATTATCCCAGTCACCCATCACACCCCAACTCTTGAAATCGTTCATTTGCTTTTGCACTTCAAATAGAGCCTTTGCTTTAGCGATTTTTCTAATTTCTATAGGTGACAGTTCATCGATGGTCTTTTTCTGTTTCTACAAGTAGAATGTGGTGTTGGATTTATAAGCAAGAATAAATTTCTCTTTGTCTCTCTCTGTTTTACCCTGATTTGTTCTAATGCTTTCAACTCGATAGGTAATCCATGACAATCCCAACCAGGACGATAACTATGAACAAATCCCTGTCAACATTTATGCACACGGTAATTGACCATACTGAGCTTACTAGACTTTGTGTCCTTGCAATGTCTTATATCGATTGACAATATCTTTTAAAATCTTATTCAACGCATGCCCTGATAATTCGAAACTTAGTGTCTATACGAGATTCTCATTGAATGTGTCTGTGTATTACCAGAGTGGACGTTGCCGTTTGCATAGGGTGGTCCATCATGAAGGATAAATACATCCTTGGGGTTATTTTTTAGCTGTCAAGGCAGATTTAAGTTAAGCAGATCCAACCTCAGGTAGTCTCTTTAGTTACCTGCCAAGGATATAACTCGGTTGTACATCTATCTCTAAAAAGGTGTTCTCTATTTGCAGCGTCTGCTCTCAAGGGGAACTTTGTTTTCGGTAAAAGAATGGTATTTGTGTATGGGTTGGGTGCCTTTGCATAAACACGACTCGAGTTGCAAAAGAGACGCACTTGACTCGGCGTTCTTAATTGCAATGTGCGTGTAATGGTCATGCTTTTAAAGAACAAGAAAAGTTTAAAAAATAGAAGAAAAGAGAGGGGAAATTGAAAATTGACAGGGTCTCTCAATTTGATGTGTGCTTGCAGAAGTCACAGCAGCAGACCTCTCTCCACCACGCATAAATTATTTTTCTATCAAGTAGTAGCAGAGCTTCTTTCAACTTGTAATTTATAATTTAATGGGGTTTTTCAACAAGTCATTGCGATTCACTAAATTCGCAGTGCAGTTTGGCTGCTTTGCACACATGTTCAATCAATATGTTGCGGAAGTGACCTGGGTATGAGCAGTCAAAATGGGATCCAATAGTTTTTCTGGGTAGACTTACATTGTGTTCTATGGTTAGTGCGTTGGACCTTCCATGCTGCCTAATTTCAACATGTCAGGCATTGTTGCAGTAGAACACCTTTCACAACATTATAGAGACTTGGAAATTGGGGATGTAATTATATGCATGTCACCTTCAAAACCGGGGCGAGCCGTATTAAAACGAGTGATTGGCATGGTATGTACTTTTATGATATGTTTATTTTTTTAGTGCTAACTTTACATACTACCTTAGCCTGGAGATAATATATGTGAAGATCCTACCTTAAAGGAAAGGAAATACGTAAATGTTCCAGCTGGACATGTATGGGTTGGAGGAGATAATTTAAGCAACTCGAATGATTCAAGGATGTATGGTCCTGTGGCGATGGGATTGATACGAGGAAGAGTATTTGCAAAGGTAATAAATCAGTTTAAAATAATGGAAAAGAGGTATATTAAAGAAGTATGTGGGTCTAATTTGCAATGATAGGTTTGGCCAGAGATGGAATTGTTAAAGAATAATCTTGTGCCTGCAGAATTATAAACAATAGTAATAATAAAAACACAACGTATATACCATCATGTAAAATGTATAAAGGAAAAAGGGTCCTATGCTTGTGGCTTTCTCTCTAAAGGATCCTCTGTGTATAATTGACGATCATTAATAGTGCCTGTGATCCATAAACGCACTCGCTTTAAACTATCCGCCTTTGACTATAGAGGGGAATATTAGTAGGGTATGATTTAGTGTCTTTTTACTTATAGACTTACCTTTTCGTAGGCGGCTAGTTCACCCTTGGAAGACAAGCGCTGCAGTAATTCCGCTTTATGTAACTCTAAATGAGTTTTTATAAGTAGTTTGGTATCCTTCAATGCTTCGGCTTCTGATTCAGGTGGTATTTTCAGCTGGTATACTCCAGTTTCTGGATTGCAAGCTGGACATTTCCAGTCTTGTTCCTCATGAGAGGCTTTGAATAAATTAACCTATATTATGGTTCAGTTTACGCTCGATTCTCAAGAACACAATACTCGAATCTTACTTCTTCTAGTATATTCTTCTTGGTGGTATCCTCTACAAGCCTTGAATACATTGTGTACTCTTTCTTGAATAAAATGTTGTCAATTTAGTTGTACAGCGCCGCCAACGCCAATTGACGAATTTTTTCAAGAAAGGGCGGTTTTAAAAAAAACAATGGGCGGCTATTTAAATTTACAGAAGTCGCAAAGTAATGTGTTATATTTTATGCACCATATAATAGTCTAGCTATGTGGATTAAACCCTGATCAAGGTAGCCTAACCACTTCTTTCTAATCCAACATGGTGATCTATGTAGTTCGTTAAAAATTAATAGCTGGCTTGTGCATCATGTACATATAGCGTGGCGTTTGCACTGATTTGACTGCTTTGATGCCTGTTTAGTACTGGTTGATATATTGAATACACGCTTAGTACTGATTGAATATTGGAAACTCGCTTAGTACTGATTGAATATTGGAAACTCGCTTAGTACTGATTGATATATTGGCCATATACTACATTATATACTTCTAATTATTCGCGTTTTTTTTCTTTTTCTTTTTTCTTTGCATCTCGTTATCGTTGACGTACGTATATATCTAAGCATCTCTTAGTATCATCTACATACGCTCACATATACATATATTCTCCAATATCTTTTAGTATAATAAGAGAAGAAGAGAAAAACGAAGCAACAGAATACGGTTAGCCCTCCAACCGTAGCCAAGTAAGTCGTCAGATGGTATTTATTTTCCACAAGTTAACGTGCTTTGTTAATATGTAGAAAAAATGGCGGCCTGCAAGATATGCGCAAGGTCCCGTTAATTGTCTTCGGCGATGGTATGTTCGGGAAAGATTCCGTGAAGCTAAGGGAATAGAGCTGGTGTTACGGATGTCCTTTGGAGAGCCATAAAGAAGAGA
Organism: Mucor irregularis B50; assembly: GCA_000587855.1. Lineage (NCBI taxonomy): Eukaryota > Fungi > Mucoromycota > Mucoromycetes > Mucorales > Mucoraceae > Mucor > Mucor irregularis. The sequence continues at coordinate 226,924 of KK076459.1, forward strand.
GAGAGGGAAGGTGAACTTTTAGCTATCGCTTTCGATGAATTTAAGACATCTAGGATATGCTGTAAATGCTATGATGACTCGTTAAAGAAGGTAGACAACGTCAGAGGCGTGGGTGTTCTTTTTCGGTTTAACACTCTGGCAACGCGACGTCAATGCTGCCAAAAATATGCAGCTTATTTCTTCGTACATTTGGAATGGCCTTGGTCGTCCAGTCATGTTTTGTCGAAGATCAACAACAACCTCATAAACCAATTTTTTTTTTCTTCACCGTAATAAAAACGGGTCTCCCTCACGGGATTTGGAAGTTTACAGGTAAGCTACACATCTGAAAATATAGTACGAACCAAAAAAAAACTAAAATCGTTTGAATGTAAAGTAGAAATACTGTACTAGCATTATAAATCTCGTTGTCAAACATTTACTTGGTAAATATGCCTTCTTAGTCCAGAAAGAAACTGGCTTACTTATTAATTTATGTAGACGAACACACAGCTAGAAATTCATATTACTCTGCCCAAACCGGCTGGTGTGATGGGAGCAAATCTGATGCACTATACGTGCCAAAATCTGTAACTACAAACTCGTCGCCCCCAATTCTGATAGAGATCCAAAATCGTGTTGATCAAAGCTTTATGTCAAGATTAATTCGTTACTGCACATTTGTATTTGATCGATACAAAACGTTACCCGTTGTGCTAGTCATTGTGGTAGAAGGATTTGCAAGTACTTCATTTGAGAAACAGTTTGACACAAACATCAATCGCAAGTATTTGTTGGAAATTAAATGCAACTTTCTGAATGGGGTGTCATAATAATCCAAGATTACATTTTCGGCCTCCTTCCAAGTATACGACTTGTACTTGAGTTCATCCTCATACCAAGAACGGACATCCTGGCTCAAGGAGAGAGGTAGAAGACGTTCCCAGTTATCATCCATGATCATCTTGTTTGCTTCTAAGATAGTTCTAAACTCCAAGAAATCATAGAAAGAGTTAAACGCCTCTCTATCTGGCTTGGGGATCTCTGCATCAGTACACAACTGAAGAAATGGCATGTTAGCGGGAACCAGGACAGATGAGTTAGGTACTTGTTTAGAGCGGAAACATAATGCTTTTTCTTATTAGCCAAATGCTGGGCCAAGTCATGTAATTTTATTTCAACTCACTCAATCCAAAATCACATCAAAGAAGATCCGATGGATCCACTTGTAGCTCTGGCGTACTACATGACGTCTCAATCACAGTGTGTAGAATCCTTGACCTATAAGACCGATCCAACTGTGAAGATGCTGTATTACATTACAAATAAGGTGGTCAAGGGAGGGGAAAAAATGAAAAAACAGCCATGGTAAATCAGTTCCTTGAGGACACGGAGTCAAAATTACAAGAGATAATCGAATTAAAGAATGTAGAGTACGAAGCCCTCAGCCAAAAGAGTAATACGTATGTTAAAGAGGTTTTAAACAACATAGAAGAGATGAAGAGAAAGTTTGAGGACGTTGATGGAGCACAAGAGGACCAAAATACAACAAAGTACAGCTCTGACGACTATTCATTCATTGAAACTATTTCTATACCAGAAAAACATAAAAATTGGGAATCGATATATGACGAAGGAAAATCGAAAAATCTATTTCAATCATATACCTCGCCAAGTTCACTAAAAAGCTCTTACTTCCAGGCAAAATAGCGTATCAAAGACCAGGCAAAAAAGCGTACTAAAAACAAGAAATAATTTACTAAAAATAAAAAAACTAAAAATGCAAATATATACGTTATACGACAAAAATTGTAAATTTATTTTCTAGTAGTGTGCCTGATGCCGTACAAAATAAAAGAAAAGTCCTAGGGTGTCTTGTCTCCATCTCCACCACCTTCTTCTAACCACTTTGCATAACGTTCTAAACGAAGACGCTCAGCCTCTTCATCTTCTTCAGTCGAAGTACCACCGCCACTCTTTTGGTATTTCGTTTTTCCATCAAAGATCTCTGCACTGATTTGGCGTCCACCAAAGAAGCGATTATTCATCAACTAAGCAATAATAGTTATTAGTCAAGAATATTCTCTCTCTCTCTCTCTCTCTCTTAAAGATAGCACTTAACTAAAACACACGCGTCCGCACTTTCAGTCTCTTTATATCGAACAGAGATAATACCTCCAGGGGATTTCTAAGTAAAAAGAAATTTCAACACCAACTCCTTTTTATGAATAAAAATCAAGTAGATAATATTGACTTACATCGTATAAAATGACATTTGTTACTTCTCCCAAACGCTCACACTCTTCTCGCACATCATCTTTAAGTTCTAATAACAAGGTAGGGTCCGCATCTAATTCTTCTTGTGTGTACATATTCTTCAAAATAACAATCTTGGCAAACTTTTCTTGCTTTTTACCACTTTCCTCATCAACCCAATCAAACTTTCGCTGTAATTGTTGCATCTTCTTTTTCGCCTTGACTTTACCAGACATTGTCTTTTTCTTTTCCACGGGCTCCTTTTCCTTAAACACAGCCTTTTGCACCCTCAATTTTGTTGCAGCTTGTCCAGGTCTTAACTCTGACTCATCCAATAAATCAATTGCCAAGGGAACAGACTCTTCTTTAAAGTAAGATACAAGCGCATCACCTTTTGGTACGCCCTTTTCATCGCGATATATCTTGATCTTTGCTTCACCCGTCTCCAGGTCTTCCATAATAACACCACATTTACTAAACACGGCCTGCATTTCTTCAATAGTGACATCAGCAGGAATGCCCGTAACGTAGACGGATGTCACTGCTTTTTTCACGGGTTCGCGCTTGGGTTTCTTTGAGCTATTGCTGCCTTCGAGATCGGCATTAGCATGGACATCGTAGGTAGCTGCTCGTTTCTTCTTTTCTTTGGGTTTAATAGTGACGTTTTCATCAACACCTTCTACTGCATAGACAGACGCCTGTGCTTGCATTAACTTTTCGTCGTACTATGGGAATGATATTTTAGTTAGCTCAAGGAAGGTGTGTATTGTAATTTTTTTTAACTTACCATAGGGAACCAAGCACCCACATTGTCGTCATATTCGTATGAAACACCGTCTTCTCCAACATAGGACCACTTGCCTGTTTGTTCATTCAGTTTCATGCGTGGATCAGACGCAAAATCAGACTGGTTGGTAGATGCCATTTTGTGTGAAAAGTGTCTGTGCTTCTCTCTACTGAACTGATTTGGGAGGGGACAAATAAATTGTGAAGTAAGTGACTGCTGCGTCGCACTGTTTTGCATGATTTAAAAGCTGGAATGATGATTTTTATTTTTTGCAAATATTATGTAGAATATTAAGATGTAAAAGAAGAGAAGAAAAGAATAATGTATAAGGTCAAAATGTGCGTAAATAAGAAGAGGAGAATTAGTTGTCTGCAGAGGATGTCAAGATACGAATAGTACGTTTACGGCCTTCGCCAGAGATATTAATGACACCCTGATCTTGTAAAGCCTTCAAAATCTCATCAAATGCTCTATTATCCACAGGCTATGAATTATTATTGTTAGTAACATAGCAAAATCCAATAAACTTTTTCTAACTTACCACTTGAGATTGCTCGTTAAATTCTTTAAATAATCGAGTGAAGTCGACACGGTTGTTGTTGTATGTAGCCAATTTACTGATAAGGGCTTCCTTTAAGCTGTTATGAAGGTTACGTTCGTGTGATGCAGTACCAGACAAGATAAGATCCATATCAATACGACCTGTCTTGGGATCAGTTGCATAATCCTTAATAGCTTCACGTAAGAGACGAGAAGCTTCTACAACATCAGCGACTTCCACAGTATTTGACATTCTCATTCTTGCGTGTGCTTCAGACATACGGATCATGGATTCTAATTGACGTGTAGTAGCTGTAACACGCTTCTCGGATCCACCACGATCTTGACCTTGCTTACGAAGATCAACATAACAATCGACAAGTTTATTACCGGCTTCTTCACTCAATACAGGTTGGCATTTCTCTCTTGCATAATTGATATATTTAGTCAACAATTCCACAGAAATCACATCATTACCACCAGTCAATGGGTTGTCTTCCATATATAAAGCGACAAGATGTCTAGCAAGACGACGATCCGAGTCTTCATCCACACGATCCAAGATTAAATATAACAAATCGAATCTAGACAAAAGAGGAGGAGGTAAATCAAGATTAGCGGGGACAGAGAGATTCTTGTTCCATCGAGAACCGATAGGATTAGCAGAGGCACAAATAGAAGTTCTAGCATTCAAAGTGGTGATAATACCAGCCTTAGCGACAGAGATGGTTTGTTGTTCCATGACTTCGTGCAAGACAGAACGTGTAGAATCAGACATTTTATCAAATTCATCAATACAACAAATACCGCCATCACTTAATACAAGAGCACCACTTTCCAAGACAAGCTGACGTGAATCAGGATCTCTGGTGATGTAAGCAGTCAAACCCACAGCAGAGGAACCCTTACCAGAAGTATACACACCACGAGGGGCAATTTTGTGTACATATTGAAGCAATTGAGATTTACTGGTACCTGGATCACCCACCAATAACACGTTGATATCCCCTCTGAAATGAGGAGCGCCCGACTTTTTGAAAGTCTTGTGAGTACCACCAAACAATTGTAATAAAATACCCTTTTTCACGTCATCCAACTCGTAAATACTAGGAGCCAAAGAGCGACTAAGAACTTCATAGAGATTATTTCTATGGCTTAAGGCTTGAATTTCTTCTTCGTCCGTAGTAGAGACTACTTCGATATTATCTCCTTCTTCGTATTGCTCGGGTCCAAATTCTGATCTGAATGCTTTATCCATTTGCATACGTTTTTTATCTGTGCGTTTGATATGAACCACATCCAAATACGTTCTAAATAAAGCGCGAATGGTTCTTTGCTTGGGATTGACACGCACGGGAACACCACGGAAAATACCAGTCACTTCTAAACGATCACCGGGCTTACCTACATCCACTAAATCATCGTAAAGACACATGGTGACAGTTTGAGGGGTTTGGCCATCAGGAACGACATCGGGTGTTTCTTGAATACGAGCCACTTGTTTATCAGAGAACAAACAACGGTTATGAACCAATGTCATGGAATTCTCAGAGGCACAGGATTCACGACCACAACGCGTAGGCTCTAAAATTCTTCCACGATCCACACTGACAGTAACGGTGTAATCACAAATCAAACAACGGAAAAAGGCTTCCTTCATGTCAGGAATAATAGGTGAAGCACGAATCATCAAGCCCTTGATAGTAATCAATTGATCTACATTTTGAGGGTCCAATTCTCTCATATTTACACTGTCAGAAAGGTTGAAAGGGCGGATCTATATAAAAGAATGATTACGTAAGTATAGTGTTTATCCATATTTCTATATCTATTTCTATTTATCTACCTTCAACTGCAAACCGTCAATATCGGCATTCGTGAATTGAGACAAGTAGAATTCAGTAATGGTGTGATCCATAAGAGGAATGATTTCTTGAGGGTACTTGACGAGCTGATCATACAACTTGTGTGTTTCGCTATAAGCTTGCAAGTTTCTACAGTCCAAGTTGACGTTGGTTGCACCCGTGTCGTACATGTGAACGAGTAACTGAGGATAAAAGGGCTTTCTATCTTCAGGTGTGATAGGTTCGTTGAATTTACGTTTACGGTCAGCCAAAGTAAAGTTATTCAAAAAGTTTCTAAAGCTTGTCATGGCTTCGTGAATATTTACAGTGGTACCCCAGATAAGACGCACAGATAAAGAAGGGTCAGTTTCTTGTGTGTCGTTCATACTGGGTGTTTGAGCAGCGTAAGGTGTACGCACAAAGGTAGTAGTGCGAGGTGTTTGAGGTGTATCAAAGCTGCCCAAACCAGAGCGCAAAGGAGTAGAAGGATAAGCTAAAGGTGAAGTAGCTCCACCAATGTCATCGCCTAATAAAGTAGATGACAGTTCTGAACGTCTTGAACGCATACGTGAAGGTGAACCAGGTGTACGCATATTCAAAGGTGAAGAAGGTTCTAATTGAGAAGAGAACATATCTGTACGACGACCGTAATAACGACCCGGTGTATCAGGCACATTGTCAGAAGGTGTTTGTCCAAAACTACTCATATTTTCGCTGTATTCAATAAGAAGTTGAAAAAGAAAGAAGGACAATAAAAAAAATTGGTTTTTTCACTTTACGCGACGTGTTTTTGTGGCTTGTTGGTCATTTCCATTTTAGGAAATTGACGCGACAAGGCATAATATAGGTAGTGACGTCGGCATTTCTTTATAGGTTTTCGACTCACTCTTTAATCTACTTCTTTTTCTTTCATCGATCCAACCTACGACATGAGTTTAACCAAAGCAGATGCCAACAAGCAAGGATGGGAAGACTCTGTAAATAGTTTATCTTACAAGCATACCCTCTGCTCTTCATCCCACTCACACTTTATACTCTTTTCTAGGAATTTCCTATTGTTTGCGAAACTTGTCTAGGTGAAAACCCTTACGTCCGCATGGTAAAACCAAGTCAACACTTTTTTCATTATCACGTTTCTCCTCTCGACTCACATTGCTATTCTTTAGACAAAACAACCTTTTGGAAAGGAGTGCAAAGTATGTACTTGATTTGTCAGTGACTTGACTGCGCGCGTGCGCTTTACTCACCTAAAAACACGATAGATATGTCAAAGACCTTACACAGTTTTCCGTTGGTTACCTGGAGCCAACATGAGATATAAAAAGACCGAGATTTGTCAAACTTGTGCCAAAGTAAAGAACGTGTGTCAAACTTGTGTTTTGGATTTACAATATGGTAAAAAAAAAATGGACTTGAAGTTGGTAGTTTATGCAGAAAGTGTTTAACAAATTGAAATTAGGCTTACCTGTCGAAGTCAGAGACAAGGCATTAAACTTAAAGTCAGAAGCCCCTTCTACTGATATCAACAGACAATACTTTGCACAAAATCTCGCTAATAAGGTAATACAGAAAGAAAAATAGTGAAAAGAATAGCTTCTTATGCTTGGATGAAACTGTACATAGGTCGAGGAAGGGTCAGGCATTTACGATGCAGGAAAGTTAACACCTGAAAGTCGCGAAATATTGAGTAAATTGGCTCGTAACGAACCCTATTATAAGCGTAATAGAGCTCATTTGTGTTCATTCTACCTTAAGGGTGAATGTACACGTGGAGACAGTTGTCCTTACCGTCATGAAATTCCTACTGAAGGTGAAAACTCTTCAAAGCAAAATATCAGAGATCGTTATAACGGCTCCAATGATCCTGTCGCTATGAAGATGTTGAATAAAGTGAAAGGAGGAGCAGGCACTGGAAACAGCTTAATACCACCAAGTGATAAATCAGTGGCAAGTAAATCACATAACGAAAATTGATGATGTCGTGTCTTCTAATATGATTTGACTGTAATAGACTACATTGTTTGTGACTGGAGTGGATCCAGAGGTCACTCAAGATGATCTCAAGTAAGTGTATCTAAAAAGGAGGAAAAGTTATTTTAAACCAAGCTAACGTTTCATTCAATACATGATAGGGGCTTCTTTTATGTATTTGGAGACATCAAATCAGTGATTGTTGCACATAAAAATCGTTGTGCATTTATCAATTTCACAACAAGAACTTCTGCTGAATTAGCAGCTGAAAAGGTTGCAGAAGTTGGATTAAATTTGAAGGGACATGCATTAAAGGTCGTTTGGGCAAGACCCAAACCCCAAGGACAAAAATCAGAAAATAAGCCAGCCAGTAAGTACTTATGGGGAAAAGTATTTTCTTTGAATAATAAATTTATAATTCAATAGAATCTATAGACGTAAATACCATTCAACCTCCTGCTCCACCTTCAATGAAAGAAAAGACAAAGTATCCAAGTCAAAATCCTGGTGCTCAAGGTTCTGTTTAATTATTATCGAAATAAAAATCATCATGTAAATTTGTTTAGTCAATCTTTAACTGCTGGACGTAGATCCATCTTTATTTCCCCCCCTTTAATTCTCTTTAACTCCTCTCTCTCTCTCTTTTTCTTGCTTTTTATCTTTCTTTTAATTTTTTGTCTCATTGCAAAAAGTCATGATTGTCATAAACTCGAACCAAAGGAGGCCACTGTTACTTTCAGTTGGGTTTATTGTATTTTGTATTGGCTTCTTTTTCTGGCCTCTAAAGACTTCCAGACATAATACTGTTTTATCAGAAGTAGCTCCATACGAAGCTATTTTACACCATCCCAATCTCCTCGATCCCAATAAACCTCCTCCATGGCACAACACAACTCGAATGAAGGCAGCCTTTGTTATATTGACAAGAAATAATGAATTAGACGCTCTTCGTAAAACGATTCAACAACTAGAAGCACGATTTAATCATAAATTCAACTATCCATACGTCTTTTTAAATGACGTTGAATTCACCCAAGACTTTAAAGATTTGACTTCCGGACTAACGAACGCAGAGACAAATTATGGTAAAAACTTTATTTTAGAATTGGGATAGGAATGGTGGTACAAACATTTATATTTATTTAGGTGTAATTCCTAAAGAACACTGGAGTTACCCGGATTGGATTGACGTGGAAAAGGCAGACAGACTGCGCAAAAAAATGGGCGAAGATGGGGTGATTTACGGTGATAACCTCTCTTATCGACACATGTGCAGGTAAGATAGGGCTTACAAGTAGGCAGCTGTGAGTACTGTACTCAAAACACCATGTAGATTCGAAAGTGGATTCTTTTTTCATCACCCATTAATGGCGGACTATGAATATTACTGGTAATTTCTAGATGTGCCTGAAATATATACACTCTATATTGACTTTCCTTTCTTAAAGGCGTGTCGAGCCAAGTGTTGAGTTCTCGTGCGATTTAGATTATGATCCGTTTTTATACATGAAGGAAAACAATAAAAAGTATGGCTGGACCATTTCTTTGATTGAATTCGAGGCAACGATCCCCACGCTTTGGAAAACGACACTCGACTTTATGAAGGAACATCCAGACATGATACCAAAAAACAACCTGATGAACTTTATATCCAACGACGGTGGAAACAACTACAATTTATGCCACTTTTGGAGTAATTTTGAAATTGCAGACCTCAAGTTTCTAAGAAGTCGAAAGTGGATTCTTTTTTCATCACCCATTAATGGCGGACTATGAATATTACTGGTAATTTCTAGATGTGCCTGAAATATATACACTCTATATTGACTTTCCTTTCTTAAAGGCGTGTCGAGCCAAGTGTTGAGTTCTCGTGCGATTTAGATTATGATCCGTTTTTATACATGAAGGAAAACAATAAAAAGTATGGCTGGACCATTTCTTTGATTGAATTCGAGGCAACGATCCCCACGCTTTGGAAAACGACACTCGACTTTATGAAGGAACATCCAGACATGATACCAAAAAACAACCTGATGAACTTTATATCCAACGACGGTGGAAACAACTACAATTTATGCCACTTTTGGAGTAATTTTGAAATTGCAGACCTCAAGTTTCTAAGAAGTCCAGAGTACACCGCCTACTTTAACTATCTCGATAAATCAGGAGGGTTCTTTTATGAAAGGTAAAAAGGTACAGGTTGTATGGAAATAGAGGGAATTATTAACGGATACGATGGTAGATGGGGTGATGCTCCGGTGCATTCTATTGCTGTGGGTCTCTTTTTAAACAAGTCTGAGGTCCATTTCTTTAACGATATCGGATATAAGCACGACCCTTTCACACATTGTCCTGTGGCACGCGAGCTACAAAAGAAGTGTCACTGCAATGCAGAAGATAATTTTGGTAAAGAGTTTCACCCCCTTGATTGTCTATTTTTATCATTTTAATTGACTTTTGATTATAGATTTTACACCCAACTCGTGTATGCGAAGATGGATCGAAACCCGCCTCCAGTAGTTCAAACAAAACCTTTTTCAAGTAGATTCGTAGAAATTTATTGGATGTACACTACAATTTTTTAGTTAAAAAATACGTTATATAAAATATACATGAATAAAACTAATACAGCAAATTTCCATGCACCCCCAAGACCAAGAACTGCTCTTTTAGATTCATTCGACTTCTTTGTGTGAGCTGTTTGACCACTTGTTTTTATAGCGTCAACGAAAGAGTGGTATAAAAAGTCTCGGTCAAAAAGGACAGATATATTTTCAAATAGACTTGGTATAGGTTGCGTGCATTCATTGTCTTCTGATAGGTAGTGACTCTTTAAGAAACTTTCATGAGTGAATAATCCATCGCAGGTTGAACAAGTGATAGCACCTTTAAAAGTGATCAGAGGCGGTGGTGAGAAACAAAAAGCAAAATATATTTTTTCCCTGTAATATAAGCTTATTTTTACCAAAGCTTTTGTCCAAGATCGCTTCCATGGGAGTAAACATACGTGTTTCACGCTCTAACCCGAGATTTTGATGTTTTGACATGGTGAAATAGTAAAGAAAGAGAGAGATTGAAAATGAACCATTGTAATTACTGTGTTTCTTTTTACACTTATGCAAGGCCCATGACACGACAATGAAATAAAGATCTTCATCATTTTCATAGTAACGAGGAGTTCATATAGCAAAGTACACGTTTATTGGAGCAATCAATAATTGAGGATATCATCTCTTTGTCTCATCCAATTTAATCATAATACTAATTATAGTTTATCTCCCTCCTTTCACTACTAATATCTAAATTTTTTATATGTACATTTCTCGTTATTCATGTTTATTATTCTAACAAAATGAACCAAAAGTCTAAAGGAATATATGATATATGGGGTCCAGACCTCTACCACCTATTTTTGGAGCTCTGACTTGATTTGGGTGTGTAAATTGTGGCACTTGAACACCAGTGCGCTTGCAAGACTATATTTGTTTTTCGCATGTGGACCTGCTCCCACACTGTATTGACCGCGGTCATTCGACTTTAAAACAATCTGGACATTTTCCTCCGCTGCTGCATACTCTTTATCCCACATAAGCATACGAGCATTTTCGTATCGTGAAAAGTAATATATATAGTGGTCCAGATGGATTTTGTCTGCGTTATCAAAGACCACCTTGATAGATTGATCATGTACTTTGTGCAATTCTTCGGCGTTTGATCCTTGTTCAATCAACATTCTTGCAGTGATTGAGCGCAAAAATTCAGCCAAACACAAATCATCGTAGTAATTTTCAGACGTCTTGTCATGCTTTTCATTTGATAATCTGTCAAGTTCGCTGTTGATGCGAGTCATACCATTCTCTAGAATGTCGACGGGCATAAAATCGTATGCGGTAAAGGCATTCAATACCTCGAGGTCTGGTAATAACAGATAATTCTTTTGACTCAAAAATTTTCTGGCTTTGCGTGCAACGTATTTCTGTCAAATCATTTTAAGGTTTTAGAAAATTCGGTTCAATTTGAGAGTCAGAATGCGAGCTTACCTCCATTGGGATGGATTTTCCGGCGATCCTTTTCTTTTCTCCAGTAACTTGTTCCATATACGAGACGACCTTCTCCATGTATTCGGCCTTCTTTGCTGCGTCGTCAGTTTCGTTGCTCAACATGTATAAATTAACGGCCTTGAGATAAGTATACACTGCCTTTGACCAATTGCTCTCTTTGCAAAGTATAGTGTATACGTCGTAAGCCTTTTGATACTTTCGTTGCATGGTATAGATGATACCCATCTCCCAAAAGCACATATGTTGTAGCTGCTTCCAATCTTTTTGTGTGTCAATTGCCAATTGGTACTGCTCTATGGCTTCATCCAATCGTCTCTTACTGCCCATCAGCTTTCCATTAAAATACAAGAAGAAAACACCGCGAGGATAGTGTTTAAGCAGGTCATCCAAAATAATTTCAGCAAAAGGAATATCGACATTGGATAAAGGCACCATTTTCGATAACACCACATGATATACCACCAACACCATATCACACATTTGTCTACGTAAGCCGGTTTCTGCCACTACTGTTGTGGGTCTGACGTCTTTAGAGGAATGGCATTTATCCCATCCTCCGACTGCCTCCAATACATGGAGGCCATGAGCTCGGTCAGAAGAAAATCCGATAAACTCCGCAACCTTAACTACGGAAGCTGGCAACATGGATAATATCAAACTAAAACAGCCGACACCAAGCCCAACACCAGACGTAAAATGCTCGTCCAACTCTTCTTTTCCTTTGTGTTCTTTGTTGCGATATTCAACAAACTTTTCCAATGTCATATAAGTACTGTAACTGCTGCGGATATTCAAACTCTCTCGAAGAAAAGACATGACGCTTTCGTCGTGGATAATGCTGAGTAATGCTTTCAACAGATAGGCTTCGGCGTAAACAAGTTCCTGAATGGACCAATATTAGAAGCGGAACTCTACTTTTCACTAAAAACATGACCTAATTACTTACTGCGTGACGCTCTACTACTGTCATTTGCTTGACGTCGTCTAAAGTAGTACCTTTGATAAAGGTGGTGATAGTATCAAACCATCCACCTTCTTTTCTTCGAAGACTGGATGCTAAGCCAATTGTGTGCTTCAACACACCTAAAGCGGTATCAATGTCATCTTGTTGAAAGGTCATGACACACTTGAGATACAAGATAAATGAATACCCCAACGAATAGTACAAAGAGTCTTTATAATGCGGCTTCAAGATGGCCTCTGCTTCGCTGATATTTGAGTTCAAGAAATAATCTAAAGCAACTCTGACTTCTGCTATCTCTTCAAAGAGTTGTTTTTCTTTAAGAGTCCCGGTCTTGGATTCATGGTGATTATATGTCGAATTATCCACAGGTGAAGCTGGTGATGATTTACCAGAAAAAGGACTACTGATTTTCGAGAAAAGCGAGCTGCTGTTGTTCGATGAGGGTGCCTTTTCAGACAGGCTTTGGCTGCTGCCGTTCTTTTTTGCGTTGACAAAGGAGAAGGATTTCTTTCCTAGTTTGGGTTCCATAATTAAAGTATATTGGAAAAAGAAAAGAAGCGTCAAAATCTCGACAGAGGCGCCGAAATTAAATTAACGAAACAAAAAATATTCTGGGACTTTTTACCAGAACAATGAGAATTCAGCAAATCACCCCTCTCGGTTGATTAATTTTCCGCACCTCAATAAACTTTATTTAAAGCATAACCAAAGTCTCCCCCACCTGTTTGACAATCTATATCACGTTGTCGATGTCATACACAATCTTTTTTGTATCGTCTGGTAGTCACTGGATCTCATGAACAAGTGAGATAACCTATTACATTTTATATAAGTGGTATTTATACGATAATAATGGTATCAGCTTGACTTCTCTCATTTGATAAGGACATAGTTTGATGCTCCTTGAAGAACATCTGAATATTGTAGTTAAAAAAGGCTTCAAATTTTGGGTAAAAGATATCGCAAATTTATTGCCCACTGACGTTGCCATACCAAACCCTTTATGGGAAATGCCTAAATTTTGGTAAATGCCAAACCTTGGCAGAGGTAATAAAAAAGATACAATCAACACTATTTAGTCAACTATAGAACTTGTGTACATTCAAGAGAAAGCGCAGTTCATTAAAACGGCTTAGTTTTGTTGAATAAGCGTTTTGTGTAGCTTTGAAATATCCTTTGACATGTTTCACGATTTTTGCATTAGCTTTGTATTCAACTTTCGCGTGTTTATTTCGTCAACTCTGCCCAAAATTAAGCGGAGAAGCTAAATATTGACACCACTACTTATTTGGGCAGAAGAAAACAATGGCAAAAATTTCATATAAAAGAGTATGTACGTTAACGAGTTCAGTGTGCATATACTCCAAGAATCTTTCATCTTGTCGTGCTGTTGTTTCTCAATTAATCTCAGATTGGGGAATCTTTCATTAGAGTAAGGCGCATAAAACTCACCAAGTGAACACATCGAGAGAATAATGCGTTAAGCCATAATACTGATCTTTGGACATACCTTAATTGTAGATCATCATATTTTATTTGGCAATAATTAGAAATATACAATATACATGGCATCATCTTCGTACACAAACCAAACTGTAAATCATGACAACTATGCACTAAGCCGTTACAACAGTCGATTGTGTAACTACAATCTCGAAAATTCAATGGAGTGGAAAATCTCTTTACGTTCGCCAATTCGTAAAACAAAACCATTACCACAAGAACCTTGCTTACCCAAGAAGACTAAACCTTTACCTACAGTGCCACATTATTATTCTCAGTTACACTCTAATCATTTTGCAAACTATTTCGCTAGCGAAACCCCTTGTGCATATAAAGCAGAGGAGCAATATATCGCAACACCCTTAAGACACTATTCTCCACAACTCGACACTTCCTATTCTCCGTTTCCTCTTATAGATTGCTATCCCTCCTTTGACATAAGTTCATCTGTCAGTAGTGATGAAAGCTTCGATAAAGGCGATCTCGAGGTAGAGGGTACAAGTCATGATTTTCTCGAAATCACTTCCTCTATATCACCCCAACAAGAAGATAGTATGTATAATTGAAAATTGAGAACACTTTGTCTTGAATGTTGATAGAGCTTATCTTGATCAAATAGGTGAAACAGGCAGTGGTGAACGTCAATTTACAGTGAAATCAGTAGATGGCGAGCACCGGGTGTGGATCAATATTGAACCGAAAGAAACAGGGGAATCTGTTGCGAAAAAGATTCACGCTTTAGCCACATTTCGTACGCAAAAAGTTCTTACTATTACCACTTCATCCGGTCGCAAAATCCCTTTGAACAAAACCCCTCTTTTTCGTAACTGGGAGGATATGGATAATTTTAAAAATGGTGAAACCTGGACATATACATGTGGTCCTTTGAAAAAATCCGCTGTCGATAATTTTCTTAGTGTGTACGTGCAGGTTAAATGAAAAAGGAAAAAGGAAAAGAAGAAAAAAAAGAGAAATTCGTATTCATTATTTACTTTAAGGTGTGAACTTTGTTTAATGCTACACAATAAAACCACTTTCAAAGTGGAATGATGGCGAGCACCGGGTGTGGATCAATATTGAACCGAAAGAAACAGGGGAATCTGTTGCGAAAAAGATTCACGCTTTAGCCACATTTCGTACGCAAAAAGTTCTTACTATTACCACTTCATCCGGTCGCAAAATCCCTTTGAACAAAACCCCTCTTTTTCGTAACTGGGAGGATATGGATAATTTTAAAAATGGTGAAACCTGGACATATACATGTGGTCCTTTGAAAAAATCCGCTGTCGATAATTTTCTTTCAAAAATAATGCAGGTTAAATGAAAAAGGAAAAAGGAAAAGAAGTAAAAAAAAGAGAAATTCGTATTCATTATTTACTTTAAGGTGTGAACTTTGTTTAATGCTACACAATAAAACCACTTTCAAAGTGGAATAAAATAAAGTTTTTGTTTACTGTGAATAAAAACCATGTTTAGAAGTCTGTTTGTTTTGCTTTTTGTTTCGCTCCTCCACACTCTCAACCATGCCAAAAACATCACCTTCTTTATCAACTTATACCACCATGATGCGCGTTAATTCAAAAGGCAGACCTTATGCCAAGGTGAATAATTTCGCGTTCGAAGGAGAGAAAGAATAAAATTCTCACCCATTTTAAAATATTCTCAATAGGACTTAAACGATCTTTTTTCAGCACTACTGATACAACTTCCTTTGACTGATCATCGCTCTTTATTTCGAAATTACGCTTCAACTTTCACAACCGATGAAGCAGTGCAAAGCTTAGGAAATTTGCAGTTCACCCACCTAGTTTCTACGCCAAATCCTTTAGATCCTGCCAACCCAATCCTTACACGAACTACAACCACATTCAGTATGTCAAGGGATATGGCAAAGACGTTAGGACAACATTTTCTTAATGCACGTCTTGTGGAGAATGCTACTGATCCGCAAAGTAGGACTCTGAAGGACCGCGGAATTTGGTTGCCGACACCAAAAGGCAAACATATGATTCAAGATTTCAGCCAAAGAGCTCAAGTGGCTATTAGTCATATGCAGACTCCTTTAAATCGTATCCCTAATTTCCAAATTGTGCAGTTCGAGCGACTTTTAGATGACGACCAAATTTCGTTTTCAAGACCCAACATGATGCAAGCTTTTACAACGATGATGCAGTGTTTGCCAACCCAAAATATAATGATCGATGATATTGGCGGTAAGTTTCATTAGCTTTTAGAAAGTAAATATCCTTAATTATTTAACCTCGTTACTTAAGAAATTACATAAAACAAAGGCGTAGATGGATTTGCAGGTATCGATTCCTATCGAAATTCGTTTTATGGGTACCATTGTTTTGAGTGGATCATGGAGTACACCAGTGTTGTATCAAGTGATGAAGCTGAATCAATCGCTGCCGAATTTGTACTATACGGTTGGATACAGCAAGTTGTGGACAAATCAGATAAAGAACTAAATAAAAAGGACGAATATATTTTATTCAAAAATAATCGAAAAATACAATACTATCTCACCGATAAAGGTAGAAGCGTTTTGGATGGTGATACATATGCTCTTCATCATAACCAAGTACATTCAAACGGCGGTGTGTCCATGGCAAGCACCAATTCCAGGTCTCAAAGCTCTGCCAGCAGTAGCAACGGCAGTATAAGAACGGGATATAGCGGTGGTGTCTCTAAAAACTCGAATACCTTGAAAACTTCGATCGCAAACAAAGAAGAGCACATACACAGGCTGCTACCCACCACAGAAGAAGTGGATAGTGAGAATACAATTGTTCCCCAGGCCGTTATTACAAAACGGAGGACTATCTCAAAAGCGAATGATTCTGCAATTGCAATCAAAGAAGATGATACGACACCTGCACCTTCAATAGCAGAGTCAATATTACAAATAGAGAATAGCTCCTGCGATTTTGGTTTCTCTTCAGCTTCGTCCACAACATCGTCTACAGCAACCACTGTTTATCAAGAGTCTTCTTCATTGCTTTCTCATAGCAGTAGTAAAAGAAATGCGCTCATTGATCACAGTAACGACAGCAGAATACAAGAGCAACTCCAAAAATTAAAAATCGCCTCCAGCTATCTACTTGTTGACGCGACTAATTCACAAAACTCAAAATTGCAGAGCATACTGAAGGACCCACTGATTCGCATGTACTTTCGTCAATTTTTGAAATCTAACTTTTGTGAGGAAAACATCAATTTTTGGGTGGATTACACAGCGCTTGTAAAAAAAACTGGGTGGTTCTCTAGATGCAAATAACAGAAAGCCAAAACTAGATAAAGTGCAATCGATGTCAACAGCGCTTACCGAATCCCTTTTGACTCACTGCTGTGTTCTTTACAATACATATTTCTGCCCGTATAATGCGCCTAGTGAACTGAATATAGACCATGGACTTCGAAATGACATTATCACATACATGCAGGCTACCTTTGTACCTTCAACATCGGCTAAAACTAGTTCGAAAAAAGAAAATCCTCCCGCCTCAGGTGTTGATGCCCCATTTGGTTCAATATCTGTATCTTCGTATGGAATATTGACATCTTCCGTTGCAAGAAATGGTAATTCTGTAAATGCTTCTCCTATTATAAGGCAAGGGATAAAAGACAATCCACAAATGTGTTTGTATAAACTTCTTCAATGGTATGATCTGGTAAACGATCATGTATGTAAGACCATGGCGGAGGACTCCGTCCCTCGGTTTATAAAAACTCAGAAATATCACGACGTGATGAAAAACTATGATCATCAGGCCCATCAATTTGAAGAGGAAGATGAAGGAGCTATAAACGATGTTGTAGACAGTAGCAGTGACAATAGTACATAGATTAGACGAGAAGTAGTAATTAATAAAAGGAATATGCCAATGCTTTCATTACAACTTCTTTTTTTGGTTGTAGCAGGGTGGCCCTCAAAGGCTTACGATCGCTCAAAAATAACTCACATTTGTACCGAACAATTCCGGCAATTCTGCAACAACCACGTGCTTTTCACGTGATTATTACGCAAACATTTTTGTTTTATCTATAGTATTTACTGATTCAAAAAATATATCAAGCCTAGCTAGCTCAATCGGTAGAGCGTGAGACTCTTAATCTCAAGGTTGGGGGTTCGACCCCCCCGTTGGGCTTTCATTTTTACTTGATTTTTGTGTGGTGCATGTAGCTGCTTTTTCCTCTCTCACCTCAAATCAGGCCTACCGGGACAATTTAAACAAAAAAGAAAGAGACGATTGATTCTAACTTACCAACAGTGGAGCAGTGAGGTGTACGTTGTAAATTAAGATTCCCCAGATCTTCTCCTTTTCTGCTATGACTGATGGTTTTGTTTTTCAAGTAGTTTAGGGAACGATATTTTAATGTCAAAAGTAAGAAGGTATGATATGAGCGGAGTACGCGAGGATGATGAAAGTAAAGGTACCTTCTACTAGCTTTCCAGTAAATTTGTGAAGTGGTCAAGTACAAATAAGTGTATTCTGAGTCGTTACCTATACGTCTTGAAAGAAAGTATACTAAATATATCTGTAGGGGTGTAGATCATTGGCGCGATATTTTATTCATGACATATCTGATCTCCTTTACATTTTTTAATAGTAAGAAGTACTGGAGATAATAGAACAAAGGCTTCATGTCCTAGAATTTGCTAAATAAATAAAAGGAAGTGACTTAACATAAATACCATATAAGAAAGGGGCATGCATCCATCACTGAATGTCTCATTCAAAGATGCTTTCTTAACTCCTCGTAAAATTCAGAATGAAATAGCGTATAAAAGTATATATAATCCATAAAGACTACCCTACAACACCACCATAGATCCTTGAATTGAGAAGTCGAAAGAGTGGAGTGTGATGTAGGCTGTAGTAGGTTTAAAAGGTCTTAAAGATCAATGTATTGCGGCCGCTATGACGCGAGCTATAGCATGTAAGATCTTTCTTGATCTTTCTAGGACAGTTCCCCATAACATAGAATCTTATAGAGAACACTAAGACCTACACATTGCTATTATTGGTAACTAACAGAAACGTAAAAGCTGAAACGATGTTCACGCTACTGTTCGGGGTTAGTAGGTAACTCACACATAGTATAACCATATTTAGCCCATCGGTTTCATAGTTATAAATCAATCACAACGCGCACAGGTGCAGCTTAGCAATGTGAAGAGAAGGATATGAAATGTGGATGATAGCAAACAGAATTGATAAAAATAAAAAATTCGTGGACCCGAGATCAGGGTTTTGAAATGTCAAGCATGTAATACAAAATTTGCTTAAAAGACGTAAATCCATATGTGAGCAAAATTCGCCGTAAATTATGCTCTCTTACTATCCAATGAAGCACTAGGTAATGAGAAAATGATGTGGAACAGGTTTATAGTTTTATTAAACCTACCATATCCAACGAACACATCCGAATAAAATTCACCCTATCAAATGTCTCGTTTTTTTTTTTTTTTTTTTTTGTGACCACAGGAGATTAGTCAGACAGCGGTCTTTATGAGTTACTGACAAAGTTATTAGCAATACCAAAGAATTCAAATACAATGATACAAAAATACGAATGCTACCGTATAAAATATGTTCGTATTGCTACTAAGGATGTTGGTCTTAGGTTAGATCATCTAGGTTCCTGATATAAGATCGGTGTACCTACAAGAAGGCGCGGGAATGACGGAAAAACTAGAGGCGGGGAGAAGCCGGAAGTAAGAAATCTGTGACTATGGTGGCCTGGCACAAATTGCATAAAATATAAAACTCAAAATAAAGTTTCTCTCTTTCTTTCATCCATCTACTTATTCGATCAAAGAAAAGAATGACAGAAAATACGAATTGGTTCAAATCAAGATTATCACTAAAGCCACCTGTACTCAGCGATCCGAGATTACTACCTACTTTAACAAAGGGGTTAATTCTGCTCGGCTTGGCCCTTTGTGCCTCTACTTCAGGTTTTTCTAGTACAATTTATTTCCCAGGTGAGATTCATAAGATAGAAATAGTAAAAGCATCAGTAAACCAATAATTTGTTTAGGGTTACCTGCCATCACCGAGGATTTACATGCTCCCCCTATTGCCACAACTCTGACAGCTGCACTATTTGTTTTGGCGATGGGTATTGCACCTGTTTTTTGGGCATCAGCGTCAGATTTTTATCAAATTCGTCGTACCTTGTTGATGCTTTCGATGTTGATCTTTGCAGCAGCATCTATTGGATCAGCTTTTATCAATAACATCTGGGGTCTTGTCGTTCTTCGTTGCGTCCAGTCTATAGGATCTTCATGTGGGCAATCTGTTGGTGCTGGTAAAATATTTGTTAATTCCTGTATCTCCTTATGTGTCACTAACGAACTTTCTTTTTGCCATCTTTTTTCTATAATAAGGTGTCATCGCTGTAAGTATATTTGCAATACGAAAACGTCATTGGTCAATGGGTTTCTCACAATTTTTGTTATTTATTTTATTCAGGATTGTTACCCCATTGAAAAAAGAGGTGCTGCTTTTGGCAAATTCTTCTTTGGAGTGTTTTTCGGCCCATTACTTGGCCCGGTAAGTTTTTGTGTTTGTTATTATTTCATATGGGATTTTGTATTCACTCAATTTGATTTAGGTCATTGGTGGGTTTTTGATCATGAGTGCTCTTTCATGGCGTGCCACTTTTTGGTTCTGCTTCGCTTTCGCATTGTCAATTTTCACCTATCTTTTCTTCTTTTTCCCTGAGACATATCGTGTCAATGAAAAATTTGATCTGGAGTTACCCACCACAAATAATGAGAAAGAGAGAACTTCCTCCGTCAGCAGTGAAACTATCGATCAACCCGACGAGCAAATCAACAACAGATCAGAGGAGTTTAAAACTGCGAGTAAGGTAGAAACATCCCAAAACGAGAATGTGGTACCTCAAGCACCCACCAAACGTAGTATGAACCCTTTCGCTGCGTTTTTGATGTTAAGACACCCTTTCATCTTTTTATCTTCAATCATTTCGGGTATTGCTTTTGGTTGTATGTTCGCTGTCGAAACAATTATCCCTGATTTGTACGAGAAGCATTATGGATTCAATGCCTGGATGACTGGTAAGGATAAAAAAACTATGGCACCACCTGCATTGAAAACGCATCTAAAAGTGTTTTTCTGCAATTACAGGTCTTAGTTATCTTGGCGCTGGTGTAGGTAATCTTACAGGCTCAATTGTCGGTGGAATGCTATCAGATCGTTTGTTACTCCGATCCCGCAGACTTCGTGGTGGCAGAGCTGTTGTCGAAGATCGCTTAACTGCAAACTTATGGCCATGCTGCTTCGTAATTATACCTTTCGGCATATTACTTTTTGGTTGGTCCATTGAAAAAGGCCTCACAGTTTGGGCTCCTATTGTTGCTTTCGGCATCCAAACCTTTGGTATGAATCAAGTTATGACATCCACATCTGCTTATCTCGTTGACGCTGTGCCTGGTCAAGGTGCTTCTGCTACTGCCGCTGCCAATTTGGTCCGCATGGTTTTAGCTTGTGCTCTTACTCTTGCTGCCAACCCTATGGTGGCAGCCATTGGTCCAGGCTATACTTGCGTCTTTTTAGCGGCTCTAAGCATAGTTGCATGTGGCTTCTTGGTTGTTCTCAAGTTTAAGGGTGAACGTCTGAGAATCTGGAGTGGATATTAACACGCTCAGCACGAAAACAAAAGACATACCGCTATTTATTTTGTAAAATATTTCTTCATCTTACACTAATTTTCACTAATCATATAGACTTCATATTCCATTACAATTACTTCATTTTTTTTTATTTTTATTTTGAAACAAAAATTAAACATTATTTTCTTCTTAATTCGACTATATTACAGACACGTTGTTTTGAGTTTTCTATTTTCTAATTTCGGCGGATACCTTTTGAACAGTTTCCAAATAAACCTTCAAGGCCTCAGGGTCAACAGTGGGTAAAATACCATGACCTAAATTGGCAATATGGCGAGAATCTTTACCGAAAGCATGGACCATCTTGGTAGCAATTTCACGAATAGCATCGAAACCACCATAGAGGGCAGTGGGATCCATATTACCTTGAAGAGCAACCTTATCATTGGTCATCTTACGAGCAAAAGCAGGGTCGATAGTCCAATCAAGAGATACAACTTCATAATTGGATTCTGATAAATCTTCAAGAGCATACCATGATCCCTTTGCGAAGACAGTCATAGGGACGACTTCCAAATTTTCCTTACTTAAACGTTCTTTGACCTTGGTAGAGATTTGTCTGAGGTAAGGAAGAGAGAATTCCTTGAAATCTTGAGGAGAAAGTTCACCGCCCCATGACTCGAAGACTTGGAGCATCTAAGTAAAAATAATAATCAGCAACCTAGGTCTGACTGTAGCAATTGAATTATCTGTACCTGTGCACCAGCTTTAACTTGACCAACCAAAAATTCAACGGCAATATCGGTAATGCGTTGCAAAAGAGCATGAGACTCTTTATTGTACTTCCATAACCAGCTCTTAGCCTTAGCAAGAGTTTTGCTTCCGCCACCTTCAATCATATAAGCCATTAAAGTCCAAGGTGCACCAATGAAGCCGAACAAGGGCACACGTCCTTCAAGTTTATGACGAGTCAAGGTAATAGCTTGATACACGTAACCCAACTCCTTCTCGACATCAACATTTTCAGTCAAACGAGAGAAATCGGCAGGAGTCTCGAGAGGGGCAGTGAAGACAGGGCCCTTACCAGCGACCATTAAAACCTCAAGACCCATCGCTTGGGGAATAACAAGAATGTCAGAAAAGATAATGGAGGCATCCAAAAGTGTACCGTAGCGATCAATAGGTTGAAGTGTCAATTGACAAGCAAGTTCAGGTGTACGACAAATCTCGAAGAAGCTGTGTTGCTTTCTGACTTCTTGAAACTCTAAATGGAATACCCTTGATTAGTAAAAATAGGTCTCTTTTCAATATCAACAGAAGTTCAGGTCTTCCCAAGAGCTATTCTGAGAATCGCCCCTTAGGAATATGAATCCGTAAGCTAAACTTTTCTTTTGGATTTTCTCTAGTAATTACCAGGTAAGTAACGTCCAGCTTGTCTCATGATCCAAACAGGAGCGCGTTCAATCTTTTCACCTATTGTTCACCTCGTCAATTCAACGCATTTCAAAAGCCAAAAACGATTTCAGAACACTTACCTCGAGAAGCACGAAGAATAAGATCATTCTTGAGTTCAGGAAAATTTTCGGCTTTGTAAGTTGTCATTTTGATTAAACAAGTCTAAGAAGTAAAGGGGCAGAGGTTATAAAGCGCAACAACAGACCATGTTATAAATTTGGTATTTGCCATGACCAAACGTTGGACGAAGAATTAAAACTCATTCAACCAATCATGTGTCAGATAAGGTTTCATTATACACTTCTGAATCGGGAAAATATACTTTGGCCGATCCACTCGAATACAACCAGCAGAAGAGAGATCTGCAATGTCAAACCCTTGGTAACGTAATAATAGCATAATTTCAACATCATTCAAGCAAAATATCAACTTGTAAAACTTAAATAAGGTGGTGGCCCTGAATCGAAGTTAAAAAGCTGTACAGGATGCTATTACTCGAAAGAAATACACAGAAAAAGCAATTCAAAAATCAACAAACTTATATTTTCTGCAAGACGGATCAACAAACCACTAAAACCATAAAATTGCATAAAACGGTCTTGCGACTGGTCTTAATAAATCAAATAAACATCGATTTGTTTGTTCTTTCCCCACAATTTATTCCTAAACAAACTTTGAAATTTGGAATTAAAATTCTCCTTATTGATAAAGAGTGACTCTTGGCTTTCTTTGTTTCCTTTATCTTTAGAGAATATATCTATTGCAAACGAACTAAGCGAGACTTATATTGCAGTACTTATCATGAAATCGTATATTCTGACCACCTCAGTACTTATAACCTCAATGGTGTGGCGATCAATGGCTCGTCCATTTGATGATATCGAGGATGAAAATTCTTTTTCCATGAAACTTTTAGCTGAACAAAATTTGCTTCACAATCAAGACACATACAAATCCGCAGAAACAGTAACTATTCGCAGCTGGGAAGAGTCTTACAGTAAAGCCAAAGAGCTTGTTGACCGCATGTCATTGGAACAAAAAGTGAACATCACCACTGGCATTGGCTGGGAGGGAGGACCATGCGTTGGGAATAGCGGGAGTACGCCTGAGTTTCCTGAGCTATGCTTGCAAGATTCTCCTCTCGGTATGAGATTTGTTGATGGGGTGAGTTCTGGAGTCGCTGGTATCAACGCCGCTGCATCATTTGATCGCGCAGCTATCCGCAAGAGAGGTGAATACATGGGTGAAGAATTCCGCGCAAAAGGTGCACATGTCCAATTGGGACCTTCCATGAACATGCTCAGAGCTCCAGAAGGTGGTAGAAATTGGGAGGCATTTGGTGAAGATCCCTTTCTTGTAGGTGTAGCCTCTGCAGAGACTATTATTGGTATTCAAAGTCGAGGCGTGGTAAGTTGTGTTATCTTGTGTTGATTATACTATTGATGACTGACTTTGGATTACGGAATGGAAAAGATGGCTGTCGCCAAGCATTTGATTGGTAACGAGCAAGAAACCAACAGATTAGTGGTATGTACAAAAGACATTAGATTTCTCGTAAAATGAGTTTTTTTTTTCTTATACGTTCCCTAAGCATTCCGCTAATATTGACGAGAGAACTCTCCAAGAAGTTTACTTATGGCCATTTGCTCGATCTGTTGAGGCGGGTGTGGCTTCAGTGATGTGCGCGTATAATAAGATCAATGGTGTATATGCTTGCGAAAACGATCACATCATCAATAATTTGCTTAAAGGGCAATTGGGATTCAAAGGATTTGTCCAAAGTGATTGGTCTGCTACTCACTCAACAATAGATAGTGCAAACCATGGTTTGGACATGACTATGCCTGGTAAGAAATTGTTTATTAGATATTGATTAAAAGAGGAGACGTATTAATTTGTTTGTTTATTAATAAGGGGATATATCATTTCATTCGGGGGATTCTTACTTTGGACAAAATTTAACAAATGCCGTTCATTCTGGTGCGGTAAAAGAAGAAAGAGTAACAGATATGGCTATGAGAATCGTCGCCGCATGGTTCAAGGTATACAAACTGTATACTTTTCTGAAACCAATCGAGTTCTAACTTTATATTTATTTTTTAGCTGGGACAAGATCAAGTATGAATTCTGTAATATTTATGGAGTGACACTTTCCTGTGAGCTAATGCCTTCCTCTTCTAGAATTTTCCAAAAACCAATTTCCATAGTTTTAGACCCGAGAAAGATCAGCATGTCGACGTACAAGGTAACCATAAACAGCTAATAAGAGAGATGGGTGCTGCCTCCACTGTACTTCTGAAAAACGAGGATGATATACTTCCATTAAGCTCTACCAGCATGAAGAAATTAGCTGTTATTGGCTCTGACGCTGGTCCAAGGTTAAAGTAATTATTATACTCAAAGCTAATTTTGCAAAGATAATTGACAGCCATTCGATTCTGTAGTGGTATCAGTTGTGATGATCATGGATGCAATAGTGGTTCGTTAGCTCAAGGTTGGGGTTCTGGAACAGCCAGATATCCTTATTTAGTTACCGTAAGTTAAAGTAAACTACTATTGTGTACTTGTTTATTAACACAGCCCATGTTTAGCCTGTTGAGGGTATAAAGGCAAGATCGGGAAATACTGTTCAAATAGTTGAACATCTAAATGATTATGAAATGGACAGAGTGAAAAACATTGCCTCCGAGGCGGATATCGCCATTGTGTTTGTAAACGCGGATTCCGGAGAAGAATTTATAACTGTTGAAGGAAACAAAGGTGACCGTAATGATCTGAACCTTTGGCACAAT
This sequence comes from Mucor irregularis B50, assembly GCA_000587855.1. Taxonomy (NCBI): domain Eukaryota; kingdom Fungi; phylum Mucoromycota; class Mucoromycetes; order Mucorales; family Mucoraceae; genus Mucor; species Mucor irregularis. The sequence goes on from KK076459.1 coordinate 252,721, forward strand.
GGAGACAACTTAGTAAGTGATGAAATAAGCGAATTTAATTTTTATCTAACATTTTTAATGCATCGCCACAGGTAAATGCAGTTGCTGATGCCAATAATAGAACTATTGTTGTTGTGCACAGTGTTGGGCCGGTTATGATGCCATGGATAAATCATCCTCATATTAAAGCTGTTGTTTTGCCTGGGTTGCCAGGCCAAGAATCTGGAAACTCTTTGGCAGACATTTTATTTGGAGACGTTAACCCCTCTGGTCGACTTCCATACACTATTGCAAAGAGCCACAAACACTATCCTGCTCGAATCGATCGATCGCAAAATGTACGTAACGTTTATAGCGCATCCTATATGCCACGCTTTGAATACTAATTCTGCCATTACTACTTAAATAGTTCCACTACTCCGAAGGCATTGATATTGGTTACCGCTGGTTTGATAGACATAGTATTGAACCTCTTTTCCCATTTGGACATGGTTTATCCTACACCAGATTCGAGTACAAAGATATCTCGGCTACCGTTGTTGACAACAAGGCTTCTGATACTGCAGAAGTTAATGCTTCGGTCGTTGTAAAAAATGTTGGTCAATACGATGGTGCTGAAGTACTCCAAGCTTACCTCTCATTTCCTGAAGTAGCTCAAGAACCACCAAAGCTTTTGCGTGGGTTTGAAAAGCTCTTTTTAAAGAAAGGTGAGGAGGAACTAGTCAATTTTGCCTTCAAGAAGACAGAGTTGAGTTATTATGACACAAACAGCCATAGTTGGGTTGTACCTACTGGAGAGTTTACTATACATATCGGTGCTAGTAGTAGAGATATTAAAGGAGCAGCCAAGTTCACATTAGTCTAGAGTTTACACTTAATAATAATATTTATTTCATAATAATAAATCCCCGTTTTTTCTTTTTGAAACGTTACTCAAAATATTACAATTCGGGGCCACATGGGTAATTGTGATACAAGATTTATGGCAAATCTACTTTGCTACTGTGAAAATTATAAACGAATGTTTACCCAGCAGTTCAAATCCAATAACCCGGAGAAGTCTGATAAGAAGATTTATTTCCCGATATTGTTTGTACAACTTGTTAAAGGAGATCTAAAATTCTGTGAAAGAGAGCAGATTACTGCACGAAATTTTAGTGTGTTCATAGAACAATACATTTATTATTATCTCGCATTCTAAAATACTTTCAGGTTGAATGAACGTATTTTGGTATTAATTATTAAATAGTGAATAGAAACCGACTGTTATCAAGACCTGAGATGCAATTGTGCAAACAGATAAGATAGCTCTAGTTCCGTGTAACCAATTTAGTGTGTACGTCTCCAAGACAATGCTGCCCAACAAATTTTTGATATTTTCCAAGTCATCGTTAAGGTATTGTTCTGCCCTCTCTAGATCCTCACTTGACACCTACAATTAAATTTTTAAATTAAAATTATAAACGAATGTTTACCCAGCAGTTCAAATCCAATAACCCGGAGAAGTCTGATAAGAAGATTTATTTCCCGATATTGTTTGTACAACTTGTTAAAGGAGATCTAAAATTCTGTGAAAGAGAGCAGATTACTGCACGAAATTTTAGTGTGTTCATAGAACAATACATTTATTATTATCTCGCATTCTAAAATACTTTCAGGTTGAATGAACGTATTTTGGTATTAATTATTAAATAGTGAATAGAAACCGACTGTTATCAAGACCTGAGATGCAATTGTGCAAACAGATAAGATAGCTCTAGTTCCGTGTAACCAATTTTAAAGTGTGGGCTCCAAGACAATGCTGCCCAACAAATTTTTGATATTTTCCAAGTCATCGTTAAGGTATTGTTCTGCCCTCTCTAGATCCTCACTTGACACCTACAATTAAATTTTTAAATTAAAAATCAATTTCAAGTAAGTCGCTCCATTAGTTGATATTTACCAATACGTTTGCACTCTTGAAGGTACTCAAGTACAACAAATTAATGTTTGCCTCGGCAGCCAGAGGATGAGAAATGGAATATACGATACCGCAACGATCTAAATTAGAGCCAGCTAAATTGACTTGTATAACACGGTAAGTTTGGGATTCTTCATCTTGGAAAATGGCATCTGGCTCAAATAAGCTCAGAATATTTTGATTTGCTAGTAAAGATATGCCATCACTTGATGCTGTATATGAGAAAAATCTGGTATCATCTCGTCTACCCAATAACAATTGAGTCACATTATTTATCATTTGCTATACGTTAAGATTTTTTTACCTGTACTCGCTTGAAATCAATTCAGGGTAAGACAAGATCTTGAGGACGGTCATGGCCCATTCTGAACGGTAATGAGGATTCAACCCTACACATTGCAGTTCGTCGGATAGTACTGATTTTTCCAAGTCGTGTTCAAAAAGCAAAGAAGAAGTATCACTCTCCATCGAATAACGGGTATTACTATCAGGTATTGGTGGTGAGCCACCCAAGTATTGATCAACGGAATCTTGGTCAAATTTGAAATCGTTGTGTTGAAGTAATTGTACAGCCTGCCTCAATCGTCTTTCCCTTACCTAAAGCGAAGCTTTATTACTTGATATTCTAAGAAGTAATTGTAATAGCAGTATCTGATTTTACCAATATGAAATCTGTTTGATATGTGGACATGTAGAAGATAGAGAATTGACCTTGAGTAAACAATCCTGATAAATCGCTAATACGCCTTCCACTATAATCTAAGTGGGGTTTATGTTCTTAGTGAATATGTATATATCATCTATATAATAGGGGGCCATATTTAGGGCTTTACCTTGTCCACCTTCATCGTCCACTTGCAAGACTCTGTATACATCGTTCGAAGAGCGCATATCATGGCATTGGGACATATTCAATAAAGGCACAAAATCATTATCAATGACCTCTTTACTCGCTACAATTGATATTTCGTATGCATTTTCTGTAAAAGAAAAGAAGTAGCGAGAGCTAATTCAATTTGTAAGTTAAATTATTGATCCAAATCAAATAACTATTTTCCCTTACTCCTTGGTATCTTGGAAAAAGCAAGACTTTACAATCGCATGAGTGACATGAGACAAATGGGACCGAGGGAAATGAAGTAATTTTACTTTTGCAGGTAAAATGGTAATCATATAACAACTATCAGCAGACTACTAATATATTTTCCTGTGACTTGAAAAGAGGGAAGAGAAAAAGAGAGAAGTAAAAATAAAATATGATCTGAGCTTCTTTATGTAAAAATTTTAACGTTTTTGCTAAAAGTGCTAAGTCCAGATTCAAAGGAGCACTACTTGGTTTTGACAGTGATATTTCAATTGTCTTCAAAGCTAGCTTCCAAGAAAGACTGCTTCTTCATTATTCTTCTTTGACATCAGGGTGTTGAGTCTGTTAACTATACTAAAAGGTATTTAACAATTTGCTCTGTCCTCTTACTACATGATGTTGTGTTTCTTGAATTTAGATAACTTAGACGTGATATTTACGTTGTTATCACGAATAGTATTGCTTGAAAAGCATGTACAGCCTCAAATTGAGTGCTTTAAAACTGATTAAAAAGCTCGCTCCAATAATAGAGTGCGAAAAAGATAGTAATACGGTTGTCGTCTTCCACTACTGTCTTAAGGAGCGGCTTAATATATTGTTTTCTCACTTAAAGAGGAAGAGGTTCCTTCTTTTCCTTCTTGTTGTGTGAGCGATAAATAGTCACATTCTACTTTATGCTGAATTTGTATGTCGTACAATCAACATCTTGTCACAGGGCCTGGAATTTAGACGGTTACATGTGTCCTGTGCTTTTCCCCCTACTGATAAAGCAAAATAAGCCATTAAGTAAGCATGTAATTTCCAACAAAAGTCATTTTGGCAATTAAAACGATGCCAAAATTAGATATCTGGCGATATCCCATAGCCTCAAAGGCCATATTTCTTTGAAATTAAGCTTTGGTATTCTTGGGCTCAATAACACAGGTTTGGTAACGCTCGGGTTACAGAACTAGACTTATATCTCGAAGCTCTTTTTTGCCTTTTTATTCTCGGAATAAAACTTCCAACTCTACTCTTTGGTCTTGTGGATACTTGACTCTTTCAACATTGGTAACGTTGGATATTAAATGGTCACTGCAAGACATTACCGTTGTCTTATTTCAAAAAGTTGCTTCGTGTGCTACACCATCTCCGCAGCCAATAGTGAAGCTTGAATTCCTACACATATAATTTCCAACTTCCTCAGCTCTGAAGAAAAACAATGAACACTTTAGAGGCCAAATTAGAGCAGCTTGATCAAGAAGCGTTGCCCGACAATGCGCAACTTGACAGTGTTTTAAAATGTTTGTCAGAACCACTGCATTGGCTGAATTACGAAAATACTTCCAACAACTCACCCGCACAACAAGCAGAACTCATACGTCACTCAAGCTGGAAACGCCATGTATGGACAGTGTTCAAGGACATTGTGCCCCGATGGACATTTGCGCTGTCCAGTTCTAAACATCGCCCATTAATTGAAGCAACATTATGTATCAAACACCACAAAGATCGCGAATTAGCTTACTCCATGGCAAAAGTAAGTCTACCTGTGCTTATAGAGTGTCTCTCTCTTGATCAAGATCAATCATCGCTGGACACAATGACCTTATACGCTTCCTGTTTAAATTTATTGTCACTTGACCCGAATATTTTCGAGCTGTATGCGCAGCACACCCCCCAAAATAATATTCCTTTCTTTTGCTCTTTACTGTGTTCTATTCCCGGCCATTTAGCCAATTCTTTTGGTATCCAGCTCGATCAAGTAACTTTGAATGCCCAGCATGAGTGGTATATTGACAGGTATTTTGTATTGAGAAAGAGGAGATATGACCAAAGATTAATTGCTGTGGTAAAAACTTAGAAATTTTTATGCCAAACTGACAAAGAGGATAGCGGAAAATCTCGATTCGAAATCATTGAAATTTCTGCAGGAATTGGTATCAAAGGTCATAAGACAAGGCTATGACGGTGAGTAGTTTTTTTTTCTTGTTATTGCTTTTCGTATTTTTTGTTTTGACTCATATCGCGATACGTATCCCTCCATAGACATTTTAGTGAAATCTATTTATCCTATTGCAAGATCCTCTCGGAAGGAGTGGTCATCACTTTTACAACCTTCATTTGAACAAGTGACAAAAGCGCTATTACATTACGTCAGACAAGATATTCTGGAGAATTCGAGTGTCAATAGATCTTCAAAAGAGCTTGCATCCGTTTTATTTGGCCCCACAACTACCTCTTTACATCTAGACGAGTTTTTAAATACATCCCTTTTACGTCTATCAAAGTCAAGTTGGGCTGACGATAAATTGGCAAGATTGGCGATATGCACAGTTATCCATGCTCAAGGGCTGGACAGTGATAAGAATATATCGGAAGCAACAAATGAATTAATCCTAAAATTCGCAAAACGTGTCATTGGTACTTGGTCAGACCCAACTTTTATCAAGCATGGGGGTGCTCGGGAACAAAAATGTAACGTATTTCGAACGCTTTTAAAGATTTTCTAAACCTTCTAAATTTCTTCATTGGGCAGACGTAACGGTAGCTCTTTTGTGTTTAATAGCATACATACCAAAGGAAAATTTACAGCTCAATATTATGAGTCAAACCTCCTTATTACCAAGCATCACAACGTATTTTGATACCGGTGATAGAGCAGTGGCTCAATTAGGGGCAGTTGTAGCTGAGGCCATTTCTGGTAAATGTGGTGAACCTATAAACTTTGGACTTTTAGATAGTAATCAAGAGTTACAGTCAATGAAAGATCTTGTGAACATCAACGATGCTTTTTCAGGTACGCTAGTCATGATGTTGCTGAGTAAAAAATTGATTACCTAAGGCTGGAAAATCTCTATTGTTCTTAGAGGACGATGATTATTTTACCGAGATTGTAGATCCAGTAGCTGGTCTGACAGAAAGTGAAGGCGAGGATGATGAACTAGATCCGGATGCGATTTACGTGCCAGAAGACGAAGATGGTATGAATACGGTCATTGCGCGTTGTATGTGAGATAATAAACAAATTTTTATTCATATAGAAGAAGAGGACAGTGACGATGAATTTCAAGCGTATCAAATGGAAGAAGAATCTGATGATGAAGGACTGAAAAAAGAAGGGACTTCAAAAAAAGTGAACAAGAAACCTGTGTAAGTTTTGAAGTTGATGTGTTTCGAAGTATAGGAAATGTTAAATTGAGATTCGGGTTTTAGCTTTATAAGAGATGTCATTCGCTATTTAAAAGACAAGAGCGATCCGTTGAAACTCGAAATTGGTTTAAATGCAGCGGAACAAGTTGTCCGCGAAAAGATCGGTGCTGGATCAGAATTAAGTACGGGGCATCCTCAAATAGAAAAAGAAAATTAAAGCGCGATTGACGATAGTTTTCCTTTTTATATATTAGGTGAATCAGCAGTGGAATTGGCAAGAAATTTGATATCTGTACCTGAAACTTTTGAAATTGATAATTTCAGTGCTCTTGTCCAGAATGCTTTAATCGCTTTGATTGTTGGTGTTCCAGAAACAGTGACACAGTAAGTACAATGATTTTGTGCAATATGGCTGAGGCAATTCAATTTTTTTCTCTCTTTTAGGTCAATAATCGACGAATTTTATGATAGAAATACTTCCTCAGGGCAGAAGCAGTTGATTTTAGGCGCCATTACATTGGCAGTGCGAGAGTTGGCTGGTTGGTCAAAGACTGATGTAAGTGTACACACTTCAAGTATGTAGTTTAGAACGGCGTTTTAAAAGTGGGGAAATGGGCTAATAGGATGGGGTGGTGGAAGAGACTAGAAAACAGCTGGAAAACTTGCGGCCACAAATTGGAACAACAGTGTTCCACTCTCGAAGAATGGAAATCGAAAAGCAAAGTAAAGGAGCAGTTCGTAAAAATCGATTATCTGGGTTGGCAGGTCCCGTCTTCTTTTTTCCGTTGCTAGTAGGATGGTGGGAAGGGGCACAAGGTCGTATAAAGTAAGTCAAGGTACTTGAACTCAAGTTGCGAAAGTACAATAACGCCTTAATGCTAAATAATAGACATTGGATTGGAAATAACAAGCTGTTGTCCGAAAGGTTTATCATGACGTTGAATGTCATATTACATAGTTCAAGTAAAGTATATAATAGACGGAATATGTTAAAAAAGGGTAGTACTAATAGCGTCATTTAAGCCAATATTCCTGATAGAAGGAGGATAGTGAAAGAATATTTTGAGTTTGCATCGTCCATGCGATATGCTGATTCGTTTGGAATAAAGAAGGCTCTGCTACTTGGTTTAGATACAATTATAAATACTAATTATAAGGGGCAGGAGGGCCTTTTATTTCAGGATTTTACTAGAGAACTTTCAGAAGTCAAAGATTGGTTAGAAGGTTAGTACTTTTGGTTCGAAGTCCATTTTGGTTTGAGTTTTTTGATTTTAATTTTGTACGCAGAAATTATGGAGAATAATTCAGAATCAAAGTTACAAGAGATCGCAATACGCGTTATTGTGAGATTATCGCAAATAGCGATGACAGTTAACACTTATTAATTGGATAAAAATTACAAAGCAACAAATACCTTTTTAATCTTTCTCCGGAAAACAATAAAGTTGTTGTGTTTAAAATAAGTCAAGTAGTACCACGAAAAAAAAAGTTTGCTGGAAATAGCCCAAACATTTTCACATGAGTGAAAAGAGGATATTACTTCCACGTGTCTTGTAGTCAGTTGTTGTATCTTCTTTCCAAAGCTTGTCAAAATATAAAATTTGATATTAAGAGGTAAAGTTCGTTCTAATGAAAATATTAAACCTAATGGAAAAGGATTTTATCCAGAAAGCAAACCTAAAAAAAACGAAAAGATTCCAGATTAGGTGTTTTGGGGGAGATTTGTCAATGAACAAATCTTACAGGTCAAGCAGTCGTAAGCAAACATAAGTTCCTGAGCATCAAAGTCGGCCATTCACGGAAAGATCGGAACACCAACATTTTCTCCCTTCCAACTTACACACCTTTCTTATTGTAGAAAGAGGGAATGGTCATTTTAATTCTCTTCCATCATTTGGGCACACTTTTCTTGTCTACTACGGATATGAGTCAAACAAATGGTGAAAGCCGTGGAAAGTACACTCAAACATCGAAATGAGGAAATCTTTTAGTTTCAAGTTAATATCCAATGATAAAAGAGATAAATGCTGACTCCGTTTAATTTAATTACACAGAAATCCGCTTTAGGACTCCACTAATTTTTTTACAAATGTATATAATGATGGCCTTCATTTTCAACCATTTTAAAACTCCATTATTCTCTTCTTTTTCTCTTTATTTTCAAACCAGTTTTTATTGTATAAAAAAGAACCACCTTCTCTTTTTATATAACATTTACGTGCAACAGCAATTACTTTTAATGCTTGATTATTTATGATTATTTATTTTTTGTTGACTTGAATTCCATATCCCAAAAAATAATTATACGACAACTCAACCCCACTCTTAAATCAAACAAAATTACTAGCTTCATCTTGTAATTCAAATTATATATTCCAAATCACTTTATCTAACCCAAAAAATTAAATAACCACCCCCCTTTTTTTCTACTTCAAAACTCACCTAAAAATGGACTTTTGCACTACACCTACTTCTTTGTCTCTTCAAGACCTTATCACTGCTCCCGCCAAAGCTGAATCTCTTTTAGAATTATTGACGCCCGACCAAATTCTAGCCATCGAACAAACTTTGGGAAAAGTAAAGAGAAGAAGACTCGATAAAGAAGATGTTAACGCCACTATCGACTCTACCAACACTACTATTACTAATAATAATACTACTAATGCACCTGTAATTAATAATGAATCCGTCACTACCACCTCAAAAACTACCGCTACCGCCCCTAAAGTCAACACCACCGCGATGAAACCTACCACTACCAATAACAACAGCTCTTCCACTCCTAACGAGCCTATCACCGAGATGAGAGATGGTGTCGAGTGGGTTTCTTTTGTATATTCTCATAATCGTACCTTGAAGCGTTATTCCATCCGCACCGACCTTGCACAGGTGGACACCTCCGTTATCGATGATAAATTCAAAAGTGAAAATTGTGTAAGATATTTTAGATAATATTTATTTTTCTAGTGCACAAACTAAATGGAAAAATCTTCTTTATTAGGTCTATCCTCGAGCCAATTTGCCCAAAGAAGAATACCATGGTAATAGATGGGCTTATGAAACTGAATGCAACGTACTTGGATGGAAGTTGGCTTGGTTGAACAAGGAAGAGATCGCTGGAAAGAGAGGTTTGATTCAGCGTGCTGTTGATTCTTATCGTAATCGTTATCCTAGCATGCGTTCTCGTCGTGTTGCTCGTCAAGAGAAATTGATGAATGGCACTCTTCGTAAGCGCAAGCACCGCGAAGGCGAAGAAACAACCGATGATATGTCCTCCTCTTTGACCGGTGTCACGATCCAATCTGCCCATCATCCCAAGACGATCGCTATCGAAGACACCGTTAACCATCAACGTTTCCGTATCAAGATTAATGTTGAATCTGTTGACCTTGAAGAAATCAACATTGAGTTCCGTAAGGCCAACTGTCCTTATCCTCGGGTCATGAACATTGCTCAACCTCCTCCTTCTGTAAATAATACTCGTTGGTTGGAAGAAACCATGTGTAACGAATTAGCATGGAAATTGGTAAGTTTTATTGAAGGTTACACACGCTTTCCAAGTTATATTTTTATCTAATCATTTTCACCATATATAGGCATGGTTGAATCCTAGACATCTTGCAGGAAAGAAAAACATGCTTCAACGTGCTTTGGATATCTATCGCTCCAAATTCATGCCCTCTCTCCAACCTCGCAAAAACTCTCACCGCACTGCACCAATTCCTCCTCCTACTACTGTCGCAGCAAATGTCAACCAACAAGCATCTTTGATGGACTTGCTCCCCACCATTCCTTTAACTGCTGACGCATTATCAGCGCAAAACGCATTATATGAAACCCTAGCTGCATCCACCACTCCCACTACAGCTGTGGGTTCTCCCGCCATGTCCAACATGAGTGGAACTACAGAATCACTTGATTTCGCTGATTGTTTCTCGCTGGCCGAAGAAGAATCCGCAAAGGAAGACACTGCTGATGCTGCCGCTGCCGCCGCCGCTGTGTTCTGCAATCTGCTTTTACAACAACAGGGTATGCCAATGTTTGATCAACCTTCTACAGTAGATGACCAGAGTACCAACAGTAGTTCTCGTATGAATTCTACAAGCTCTTATTCCTCAGATAGCACTGCTTGTACTCCCAGTCCAACCAGTTTACCTAGCGACGATCCTTTCACCACCGACTTTTTCGATCAATTTATGATGCCAACTGATGACCCTTTCTATATGATGGATTCCACCTCTTCGACTAATACCGCTGCTGATCTCTCTAAATTATACAACACCACCATCGAACAGAATAGTATCTTTTCTTTGGATCCTCTCTTTTAAATAACCTCTACTATTCCATATTATTATTTGTAAATAATCCTTTATTTTGTATTTAAAAAAAAATCTCCCATGTTCATTATCTTCATCTACTTTATAATTCTATTCTCCTTTCCCGACCCATACAAAAAAAGTAATAGAGTTATATAGAAACACTCAACACACATTCTCATACAATCACCCACACACAATTAATTATCATGGGCTATAAAAAATATTTAAAATAAAAATGCCATCCTTCTGATTATTTTCATAAAACTGAACAGTCTGTGCGCTCATTTATTAATATGACGAGAATGCTTGTTATATATTAAGCTATATGATGTAAAGAATGGTGGTATTACAATTCCATATTTGAATGCTTGGTGCCACACCCTATGCAGCGGGCTCCAGGACCTACAGTTAAATTAATATTTTACGTAATACACGAAAAAAAAAAGTGGCTACATACAAAATTACTCACAATTTTTACGAGGAGGAGGACCTATTACGCAAGGACGGCACAGAGAACAGCAAAACATGACGACGGTAATAGAACGGTATATAAATTTAGCGGCTACGAAAATGGCTCTCAGTTTGTTTAATTAAAGATGATGAGTAGGGGAGATATGCTTGTAATAAAGACGTTTAACGACTCTTGCAGAGTCCTATTGCTTGTCTTTTATATAATAACCTTATCAACCTCATTGTTATTGTAAAAGAGAAAGAGAATAATGACCCCACAAACACGTTCTCTTTTTTTGTGTTACAATCAATTTGGGGGGTGTGCAGCACAATGAACTCGGCTAAACGATGATACAACTCATTCTTCCTTCGGAATTCTGAATTTCGTACGTTACACAATCTGAATATTACCCGAATGTGATTTTGGCTTGTAAAGAAGAATCTTTTTTTTTTTGCTTTAGAAAGATAAAGTTGATTTATGTCAAAACAAGCTAATCTTTGGGAAAATATACCGTCAGTATATTACGTTTATCATAGTTACTGGGATACGGGAGCAGAAGAGTCTTTTATTTCCTGAAACAATGGAAAGAAACACCTGTATGCTGCATAATATATGTACCTACCAAATATAGAGTATTTTTATGAAGTTTATTTGGTAAAACTTCCAGTTGGTCCATCCAGCACTACGGGAGCAATGGAATATTTCTTCGAGTAATAAAAGGGGTGTTGAGACTGGTGGTTCTAAAGTTCTTTAAATAACTTTAATATCACTCGTCTCTTGGAAATAATGAGTGGCTGTGGTGAACACCTTTAGGGCACCACTCAACATGAGAACTTTATTTCAAACTCAATAGTGACGTTCATTGTACTCAGCAAGTCACGCATTTTTTCCAACGCGCTTTTTCGCGTCAAGTGAAGGAGCGTGTGGTGGTGTGGCAGAGATTTTTTTTTCAAACTTCTTTAGTACCTTACACTATGCCGACAGTAAAGAAACAAGAAACACCAGAGATAGAGAAGCTTGATTCTGTATTTTTAAAAGAAGGTAAATATAATATAATACCCCTACTTTGATATGAGTTCAAAAAACAAGCCTTTAAAATGGTGCCTTGTTTTCATTCAACACACCATTTTGAAATGAGTTAATCAGACATTAACTTTTGCTCATTTCGATTCTAGATGATCAAAAGAAAAGCATGACAAGATGCAACTGGAGAAAAGTAGCTATTCCTGATTCCATCAAGGTTAACCCTATCTTTGTAAGTTTTATTCTCCATTATGATGTTCCACTCTCTCTCTCTTTCTTTCTGTTTTGCTTTCAAAGTTACTTTGACGTACAGCATACTAAACTTTATATGCGTAGGAAAAATTACGACAAGTTAAACAAGTTATCGATGACTGTATGGAGGAAGAATATGATTCTTTCAAGCTAGATCTTGCTGAAAAGTATGATTAATATATTATCTTTCATTACCTATCGTTAATAGTTAAATAATCCTTTGTAGTAAAAAGATCGAAACTGTTCGCAAGGATAATGTCTTTGGAGAAGAGGTAACGGAGTCTGAAAGAGACATTATTCAACAACGTGTTGCCCTCCAGCAACGTCAGTTTCAAGAATATGAACGCAGAGAACAAGCCCGTAAATCTAAAAAGATCAAAACTGTCTACGACTATCTTTCAGAGGAAGAAATTACAGTCATGCTGGCTGACTGTGGTCATAATGAGGTAAAGAAAATAACTCAATGATAAATGAGTAAAGTTTCTAATGGTTTTATATCTAGGAAGAAGTGATTGGTCGTCTCTCTGAAGGTGGATACCTCCAAGGCATTAGAAAAGAAATTGCTCTCAAACATACTCCTGAACAAGACAATTCTTCAAGTAGTATGACCGAAGAGCAACAATTAGCCTACAAGCAATTATTGAAGAAACGTTCTGAAACCTTGAAAAAGACTACTAACGATTCGGCGAAAAAGTAAAAGTCATCATATTTAAAAAAAAATCTCCCATGTTCATTAACGTACACACTAATGTCTTTGGAGAAGAGGTAACGGAGTCTGAAAGAGACATTATTCAACAACGTGTTGCCCTCCAGCAACGTCAGTTTCAAGAATATGAACGCAGAGAACAAGCCCGTAAATCTAAAAAGATCAAAACTGTCTACGACTATCTTTCAGAGGAAGAAATTACAGTCATGCTGGCTGACTGTGGTCAATAATGAGGTAAAGAAAATAACTCAATGATAAATGAGTAAAGTTTCTAATGGTTTTATATCTAGGAAGAAGTGATTGGTCGTCTCTCTGAAGGTGGATACCTCCAAGGCATTAGAAAAGAAATTGCTCTCAAACATACTCCTGAACAAGACAATTCTTCAAGTAGTATGACCGAAGAGCAACAATTAGCCTACAAGCAATTATTGAAGAAACGTTCTGAAACCTTGAAAAAGACTACTAACGATTCGGCGAAAAAGTAAAAGTCATCATACATCACTAACTTGAATTAATTGATTAATCTATTTAACTATACATAGACAATATCGTATGGGAGGTCGATTGGGCTTAGATGAAGCTATCAAACAAATTCAAGAGAACAACATCGATCCTACAAAGGCGTTTGAAGGCTGGTCGCAAGCTCGTATCCGTGCGTACCAAATGATTGACCAAAATCCAAACAGTTACTATTATCGATTTAATGCACCTGGAGAAGTGCAAAGAAAAGGACAATGGGCTGCTGATGAGCGTAAAGTTTTCTTTGACCGTCTGAAAGAAGTAGGTGCTAATGGCCAGTGGGGTATTTTTGCAATGAAAGTTCCTGGTCGTGTAGGATACCAATGTTCGAATTTCTATCGTTTATTGGTGGAAACAAATGAAATCCAGGATCCCAACTATGTTTTAGATGAAAAGGGCAAAGCTCATTATTTGTTTGACAAAAAGACTGCAGACGGTAATACTGAAAAGACATTCCGAACTCACAGCAAGCATGGCACAGGAAGAGGCTCTGGTATACCTTCTTCATCGTCCTCCTCAACACCTCGGAAACCAAAGGCAGTTGCAGCACCAGTTGATAAGAAGAGCAAAAAGAGAAGAGAAGAAGAGGATGGAATAGCGATAGTGAAGAAGATGATGATTTCGAAGATTATAATGATACATCAGGCACATATACGGTGAGCAGTCGAGCTTCACGCTCAACTCGTAGAACTCGAGCTCGTATGGATATAGATGAAGGAAATGATGAAGTAAATACAGTAGATGAAGAAGCGGTGGAGGAAGAAAGTGAGGACGATGTGGATTTGGAAAATCCTTTACCTGGTTTCCTTGATCCAATCACATTGGATGAAGTAGTCAAACCAGCTATTTCCACATATGGTCATGTTATGGGGTAAGTTATAGATGCATTGACTTCTAAAACTACTACTAATATTTTTTTTTATGTAAAAAATGAAGATATGACAGTTGGGTCCGTTGTCTTACTAACTGGGAGGGTAAAAAGAATATTTGTCCTTTAACAAAGAAGCCCTTGACAAAGCGAGACTTAGGTAAAAAAAAAACGTGAAGTTTATGAAAATTGACCGTTATAACTCAACATTTTTCTGTTTTTCTTTACAATAGTGATTTTAACTCATGATAATATTGAAGAATACAGAGACAAAATTATTCAATAAAAAGCAACTATCTTCCAACGCGAGATGAGGTTATTGCTACTACTTCACATCAATGAAATGAACTCATTTTGTGCTAAAATATGAAGCATTAATAAATAATCCCTTTTAATTTGCCTGGTACCAAAAGAGAAAAGATGGTCAATTTAGGCAGAAATTTCATTTCAAGCTTGTTTATCCCTATTTCTTTTTTGTATTTCATTGTGTTACCATTCTTCTCAATCCTTTTTCCTTCTCTTTTCCTTACTTCTTTCCTCATTTCGTCTTGGAATTTATACATGAAACAAAACCCGATTCTAATTAAAGAGATTACTCGTCTTGTGTGCACATTCATAGATCCTAAAGATCTGCTGAATCTTGCTTTAACTTGTAGACTTCTTTACCACGAGTCATGTTTTCGTCTATGGAATACTTTAAACCCAAAATCGCATCGTACATTAAGAAAGATAAAAAATACACTGGAGACAACAAAGGAATACAACAAATTAGTATGGAAGTTTCGCTGGTTCGCTAAAGAGGATGCGCATCACTTGGAGAGACAATTTTTCGATTCATTCATATTCCCAAACCTGAGAGAATTGGAATTCTCTAATGCAGCTGCTCAAGATCATATCGTATACCCAATAATTGCTGCTAGTCCTTTTTTACGATCGCTCAACCTTTCACAATGTTACTGTCTATCAACAGACGCTATCAGACCACTATTATCCATGTCACGTAACCGATTAGAATCACTCAATCTATACGGTTGTGGAAAAATTGACCCTCAAGTGATGGCTGATATTATTTATAGACATGCAGCGACGTTGAAATGTCTGAGGCTTACAGATATCACAGATGCCATATTAGATGCTATCCAAACATGCACCAGATTAAATGATCTCGGATTGGAACACTGTAGTGACACAACCCTTTCAAATACAGCATTAAATAGATTCTTTTCAGCCTTTTCAAAAAATCAGGTACAATTAAAGCAACTTAGATTACGAGATATCGATAATTTGACTTCAACTCACTTGATATCGTTAACTAATTCGAGATGTGGACTATCTCTCATAAAATTTGATATGAGCGAATGTAATCGTGTCAAAAGCGATGGCCTGTCCTCCTTGGCAACAAAATGTACTTCTTTAAATACATTGTTCTTGGCTTATCAGCATGGTGTAACAGATGAAGCTATGCAGGTGATAATAATTATAAGAATAGATAAATATAAATATGAATGAAACACTAAAGTATCATTGTTTCAATATATGTAGCTCTTTATTAGTAACTGTCACTATCTCAAACACGTGGATGTATCTGGTTGTCGACTTCTGACCGATCAGGCGTTCTTCCCTCTTCTTGATGGTGTCGTAGAAGAAGATGACCTTATCCCGATAGTGCTTGAAACTCTAAATGTCAGTGGATTGGATCTACTGTCACCTCATACAATACATCAGCTATTAACAAGACTTCCAAGGCTACAGGAACTCAGTTTGGGTGTCACATACGATCTTGACGAAGCCGATCGTATCCTGGAAATTATAAATCATGATCGAATAACGTTTTACATCGATATAGAAAAATACTACACCATTTGCAGAATGTCAACCTCAAATATAATCATTAATTCTACGCCAATTACATCAATTAATTCTACTACAGCCTTTATAGAACCAGATAATAATGCTATCTCCTTACCTTCCTCTTCTACTTGGACTTTACCACCTTCAATTTTTCAATTAGAATAGGTTTTTTTTTTTTGGAAATAAAACCGATCACATTGTAACACACACTTACACAAATTCACTACATAAATTCTAAATGCAATTCTTTTGTTTACACTATCGTTTGCCTGAGCTTCTTATTAGATTCTATTTCGTCCGATTTAATTGGATTATTAGCCCCCTGTGCGAAAAATGCGTTGTGATGAGAATGATTTCCTTTCTATTTCGTTACCCCGTAGTCAGTATTTGGAAAAAGTTACAAAGGAATTCCATATCATGTATAAATAATTAAGAATGGAAAGATATATGCATAAATTCATATATATATAGATAAAAAAAAATAAGCTTTAATGAATTAGTTGTGCAAGCAATAATATTAAACAGAGTTGGGGTGTATTAGGATATGAAAAAGGAAACAAAATCTAAGTTGTATACTTTCCAGTATATAATATATAATTAATGTGCCAAACATCCAGTGTTGACGAATAGTAAAGGTGGGAGTGGGGGTAAAATAATAAATGTAATGATAATGCAATTAAGTATGAATGAAGAATTATAGAGGGTTAAATAATTTAACCAGTGTGAATACTGTAAACGAAGAACAATACCCATGCAACGATAAGAGAGGCAATGAAGAGACCAACTGCGGGGTAGCTGGACTTTCTGACGGGAGTATCGGTGTAAGGATCCAAACCCTTGGAAGTGAAAGCAAGTTCCTTTCCATTGATTTCTTCCATACGTTGAACACGCTTAGCACGACTAACTTCCAAGAGGTTACCATAAAAGTAGAATTGGTTGAACCAAAGGGCAAGAATCAAAACAAAGCCAACACCTGCCAAGACAATGAAGACAAGCATGACATTAACATAAGATTGGCCAGCGGTCTTATCTTGGACAACACCAACAGCAACGTCAAGAATAGCAGTACCAATGTTGTTAGAAGACTTGTAAATACCTAAACCAGTACCAATGTATTCGGAGGGTAAAAGCATACCAATGGAGGTAATCATGGAAATGGGACCGAAAGCAAGGGAGATAGAGTAGAAAATCATACCAACAGTGGGTTCAATCCAAGTCCAACCCAAGAAACCGGAACTGAGAATCAAGAAACATGAAGAAAGGAATAAGATAACGACACGAAGACCGTAGAAATCCATGATGAAACCGAGAACGGGGGTGGCAACAATGGGGACAGCTTGAGAAGCAGAAGCCTTGTAACCAGCCAACTTATCACCAGTACCAAAGTGACTCTTGATTAAATCAGTGGCAATGGTTTGGAAAGATGACCAAACGGCGGCGTAAATAAATTCGATGAGAATAATGTGCCAGAAAATAAGGGGGAATTTGAAAATAGAACGCCACTTGAAAGTCTTCTTCTTCTTTAATGCTGCCTTCTCCTTATCGGTAAGGACAACTTGACCGTGCAAATGTCTGACAACAAGAGCGTAGATCAAGTTCATAGCAATAGAGAAACAACAGAGAATGAAAGATAACCAGAAAGCCCATACCCAGTCACCAGTGGCATCAGCAACAGCGTTAGCAACAAGAGTACCCAAGAAAGAGGAAAGACGAGAGATGGAGAGTTGAAGACCAATGGCGATAGATAAATGTCTGGTACGGAACCACTTGGAAAGCAAAGATTCTTGCATAGTAACAATCAAGCCACTACCAATACCGAAAACAACACGAGCAACAATCAAGAGAGGATATGATTCATATTTGGCAGCGAGAGCGGTCAAAAGAGAACCAATAATAATCATCAAGTTAATAACCATTGTACCCCAAACAGAACCGAACATATCAATGAAAATACCACCAGCAATAGGGAAAATGGTGTTAATGATAGCAACAGCAGCAGAGACAACACCATATTGAGTGTTTGTTAAACCAATATTCTGTAATACTTATATAAGTGAATGTGCTTCAAAAAGAGAAATAAGTAGTGAGTATTTTACCTTAACAACACGACTCTTCATGGCGGAAAGAGCACTTGCAGAAAAGTGAGAACCGACTACAGATTATCGATGTTAATAAGACGTTTTGGTAGAAATACGTACAATTAATTCAATACTTACAAGGAAACATAAGAGCAGTAACCAAGGCAATCATCTTGTATTTCCAAGGGGCGTTAGCAAGGGCAGTATCACCACCATGAGTGATAACGTTCTCTTCACTATGCTTTTCTTCCTCACTAGAGACAGACTTGCCATCTTGTAAATATTTTTCGGAAGTATCATAGGCATACTTTTCGTCAGCAGCGGAAGAGTTCACAACCTCTTGCTTCTCACTTCCTCTATTATCCATATTGTGTATAAAAGAAAAGATGTTTAAAATTTGAAACAAAGCAATGATTATTCCTTTTATATAAACAATTTTAAAAATTACCGGGAAATCAACTTTGAAAGTAGCACAAATAAATTTTTTTGAACGCTCGCACTTTGGATGTAAAGACCATCATATTATTCTAAGTATTATCTGATCCAATAATTTCAAGATGCGAGAGCTCCGATTGTTACACTGTAAAGGTTTTATCTGATCTAGGCCTATCCCAGTGAAGGCTGTTAATGAAAATGTTTTTTTCAAGGCGCGACCCTTTTCTCCGTAACGTTGCTCTCAGAACAAAAAATACATGGCTTGTGATTTCTATATAAATAAAATAGCACCCAACATCAACCGTATCGTTGTGCTACTGCACCAAAATACCAGCCTTAAGGGTTCTACTTTAATTTTCTGTCAACCTTGATTTTGCGAGTGGTTTTATTCAAATAACAAGGGCCTAGATGTTCTCTTCATAAAATTAAATCTGATAAGTTATAAGATCTCGAGTATTCTTTTTAGTGAAAATCAATGTTCATTTAATTGGATCGCTGTATTTTCCTAGCCTTCCATGAGAAAAGCTACACACACATCTACTATGGATAAAAATTCAATCGTAGTTTAGATGTACAACGGAATCTGTAGTTTATAACTAAATTTGGATTAGAGCATTGAAAATCGTTGCACAAACATAACTCATCTTTATAATACGTATCGTATCATCACACAATTCGACTGGAAAATAATTATAATAGGCTTTAGGGAACACATATGAGTTCACCTGCATTAGTTTTTTTGGTGTATAAACCGGAAACCGAGAAAAAGTAAATGTCAAAAACAACAAACTTTATTTGAAATATCCTTCATCACGTATGGGAATGTCATAATTTCTATGGGATGATCTACTATTTCCACTATAAAAGTATTTATTTTTTTCATCTTAAATTCTAAACAGAAATAATTGTACTTTTTTGGCCGTTATTTGTTACTAAGTTGGTTCGCGCTATTTTCCTTTTTGAGAGGAGATGGAAGCCTTGGAACTAATTTTTTTTTGTTTTCGTAACATGTAACATAAAAACGACGTTAAAGTTTGATTCACTAAACTCCGTATTTATCAGATTTGTGATGAAGGAATTGCAAGAATTGCAAACTATCGAACCCAAGCGTTGTTTTCAGTTTCAAGTTAGTCCAAAGCCAGCCGATCCATGTGTGGGTATTACAATTGGTTTCATTTTTTTTTTTGCGGATCAAATATTTAAAATGCAAGTTTATTATCCAACTGTATATGGATTAATGAGAATATGGAAGTAGGATCCACTTTGGTAAAGTCCCACAACAACATCATGTGTATGCATTAAGAGCTTGCTGACCAAATTGTCTAATTACCGAACTGATGAACAACAACAGTTAGGTTTTGTGTTTTGTACAAGTCAGCTAATATTTTTCAATTTCGAGAAAATCGAAGGGCGCAGGGGTAGTTAAAGAAGAGATGTAAAAAGTTTTTGAAGTGTGTGATACCATATGCTGATCCTTATATTAAGTCAATTCCTGCCTTTTTTTTTGCAATGAAGTTTATATTATTGCTCAGTAATTGCTTACTAATCTTTAGTAGATGTGCGTAGTTGGCAGCCCTCCGCTAGTCAACTTTCACAACGATGCTATTGTTCGAATGGCACAGTGAGACCGATCTTGTCCCGAGTGCTCACCTCATCAATTTCAAACTGATATTAAAAAATAGGTGAACTTACAGTTCATCACCTAGTCACCTTGACACAGGTAATTTCAACAACACCTAAGAGTGTTGTCGATTACTAGTAAGTTGCCGTTGAATTCAAGCCCGGGCGCCCCTTTCATATGAGATGAAAAAGTGGTCATGGAATGGTTACTATCCTCGCTGTTGGTGTAGCAGTGGCTGCTAGAAACACGAAAAAGAAAAATCCCATCTTGATCAATCTTTAACGCTGTTTTACGCTCAGCGATGCTTCACAATTGTGATACGAAAATGATTTCAAAACGCAAACACCGGGAGTTTGTTAGCTCCTTCTCAAACGCACGGAACCCGTGGAATATGGCCTTTTATTGATTTAGCAAACGTGGCACATAAGAAAATAAAACTTGCTTAACTTAAATATTCGTCTCTTTATTGGGATATACATATATACATAACATGAAAGATCATAGCCACATGTTTAGGCGCAGCCAGTAGCTTGGGCATGCTCCAAATAATGCGTTAATGGTTTGATTTTTGATGGTAACCATTCACTGTTGTAGATACAGAGTACACGCATACGTTCATTATAAAATAAGTCAGGTAAAAGTTTGGGAGTAATGAGGAAATACCTATGAAAAATTAGTGAGTTTTGATGAACTAGGTTTTAGCAATAGTCTATACTTACTGAGATGTGCCTGGTTTACTAGCGCCTTGTACGATTTGCTCGTGAATCATACGTTCGTTTCTAGGATCCATACCTTGATTAATTTCATCTACCACTCTAAAAGGTGACTTGGCAAGGTTTTGCAAAGACATCAGGTAAAGGACGGTTGAGACAGATCGCTCACCACCAGATTGACGTGTGGCAGTCAATTGTTGAAGTTGTTCAGTTTCTCTGAACTTGACCATGATATTGATACCCCATTTATCAAAGTCTCCGGCTTTGTCCACACAGACTTCGCCAGCACAATTGATGCCTAGTAGATTGCAACTAACTCAGTACTCATAGACTCTAATTCATTCTTTTGCATTACTTACGGTTGAAAGCTTCAGAAAACTTTTCACTAATACGTTGAACCAAATTATCGATGCGAGGTTCCCAAACATTCTATTGTCAAAAAAAAACGTAATATAATTTAATAACTTGAAGATCTAAGATTGAACATATCTCAACTTACCCTAAGCTCAGTGATCTTTTTTTGAAGCTCTTCTACGTTTCTCTTTGCTGCTTCAACCTTTTCCGCTTTACGCTCAATCTATAAAAGTATTATTAATTACTATACATGTTTTGTAATGGAAAGAGTACAAAACAATTACCTCGAGCTTTCGTTCTTCGTAGTGAGCCATAGCATTGGGATTGGCGTAACGAATACCAGCGACCTTACCAGTCAACTCTTGAATCTGCGTTTCAAGACTTTCCGCAGTCTCCAAGGTGCCTTCCTCCTTCCATTTTCTCAAGATTTCTTGGAATTGGGGACGAAGATTATCATCAAGATCTCCACCGGCTGTTTCGCACTCCTCTTTATAGAGTCTGGCTGCTCTTGCAGCTAAGGTGTATTCCTTTTGAGCATTAGCTAATCCCTGTTCAGCTTCGCTTAATCGAGCATTTTGAGACATAAAATAATTACGAGCAGCAGCATGTTTTGCGGTTGCATGCGTGTGTTGCAATTTGTAAATATTGTGGGTTTCAAAGATATCCACGTAGTTCTTCAAAGTACGAATATAGTTCTTAAGATGAACCTCGCTTTGTGCCTTAATGGTATCGGCTTTTTCCTGGAGTTTTTCAATATTTCTTTTGAGTTGTTCAGGGGATTTCTTGGCTTCCTCCAATTCACTTTTGGCTTGCTCCAATCTTTTAATCTTTCTCATATAATTTTGAAGCGCTATTTGGATATCTCTCTTTTGTGCTTGCAGATCTTCCTTTTTATGCTTGAGTTCCATGTTTTTCTGCTTTGTTTGGTCGTGTTCCAAGTTATATTCCTTCAAAACTATGTCCGCTTGCTGAATTTTAGCTTGAAGCGTTCTGATATCCTCAGTCAATGCAGCACGAGCCTCGGAATCAACTAAAGTTGCGAGAAATTAGATTTTTTATGCGGCAAAAAAGAAGTGTGGCTATTCATCTTACCTGAATCACTGAAAAATTCTGCGGGACGAATCATAGTTGTTGATGTCTGCTTGGACATTTTACCGTATTTTGCAGTTTTGACGTTGTAAAATGTATCTCCAATACCAAATTTGACGAACCTGCCAGAATTTACAATATCCTGCTCACGAGAGTGCTTGAGAGCTACAGGTATTTTGTTGAGCATCTGCTCGTTGCAAAGGTAACGAATGACATGGCGGTCGCCTTCCAGCAAATCGCTTACAAAGTAATCCATTCCAAACCTCTGCTTCAATTCTTCTGTGGTGATAGGGGTTTGCACTTCGCTGTCAGAAATACGATCAGGACATGCAACGTTAATTCTCAATTTTTTCTCGTCAATGAGAAAACGGGTGAATTTTCTATAATCTTCTTGATTTTCACAAACAAATTCCTATCAAAGTAGAGTAAGCATTTTACTTTTTATCTTAACGATGTGTATTATATATATTTTACCCTAAGTGTACCACTTTTCGCACCACCCAGGAACTGCTCAACCAAGGCATTATATTGATTGTCTTTCACATTGACAGCAAGCGCAATGGGACCATGGATTCTACCCCTGAATTTGTCCTTGTTGTTTCTAATGAAGTGGTAGGCTTCATAAACATCAGGGTATCTTTGTTTGAGCTTATTCATGCGCACAGACATAATGTTATTCATTTCCTTCAGCCTGCAGAAAAAAAAGGGAAGCGATGTAAATAAGAAATAGTTCAATTCATATAAGAATATATATATATATAAACCCACTCGTTTTCCTTTTCTTTCAAACTTTCTTTGATTGAGTGCTGCTGACTACTGGCTTCTCTGATGCTACGCTGAAGTTCACCACTTCGATGAGAATTTTGTGTCAACTCTTCGTTTACTTCAACCTAATGACAAATTATTTAGTAAAAGATAGCTTAAAATACGCAACATCATTCTATCGCTCCACTCACAATGCCATTTTCAAGATGAGATACGTCTTCCGTAGGTTTATTTTTGATTTCTTCCTCGAGGTGTAGAATTCGATTCTTTAAAGCGTCAATTTCTCTTTCTCTCTCGGGAATTCTCCTCTTGATATTCTCGATTTCAGCGCTATTTTGTTATTCATTTCCTTCAGCCTGCAGAAAAAAAAGGGAAGCGATGTAAATAAGAAATAGTTCAATTCATATAAGAATATATATATATATAAACCCACTCGTTTTCCTTTTCTTTCAAACTTTCTTTGATTGAGTGCTGCTGACTACTGGCTTCTCTGATGCTACGCTGAAGTTCACCACTTCGATGAGAATTTTGTGTCAACTCTTCGTTTACTTCAACCTAATGACAAATTATTTAGTAAAAGATAGCTTAAAATACGCAACATCATTCTATCGCTCCACTCACAATGCCATTTTCAAGATGAGATACGTCTTCCGTAGGTTTATTTTTGATTTCTTCCTCGAGGTGTAGAATTCGATTCTTTAAAGCGTCAATTTCTCTTTCTCTCTCGGGAATTCTCCTCTTGATATTCTCGATTTCAGCGCTATTTGCTTTGAGATCTTCTCTCTTTTAAGTCAAATAGATGTTAGACATCTTGACTTTTGAGCAATGAAGTTTCAAATACGTACAGCTTTTTGAGTTTGATTGGAAACCTCTTTAAGTCGGTTCTGTTGACTCCTAAATTTCTGTTTTTCTTCATGAGTCTTTTGTGCGAGATCTTTCACCTCCTTATCACAGGTTCTACGTAAACTCTTCTAGTCACTGGTAAAATACAATTGTCTCAACCATGCTTACCCTATCAACTCTTCAATGGGTGCCAACTCAGCCCTAACGTCTTCTACAATCTTTTTATTTTCTTGAGCCAATTTTTTGAGTTCGTCAGTCATTTTCTTGGCGTCAGAGTATTTCACCAAAGGAATCTGAGCTTTCAAAAGTTGAATATTGTTCATAAGTTCAGCTCTTTGTTGCATTCTCATGACATCCTTTTCTAATTCTGCGTTACGAGTTTGCAACGTTTTGAGTTCGTCCATAGTAGAGTGAATATTCTAACAAACGCGGTTATCTTTAGCGAGCATGTTTGCTATGTTCATGGTTTATTATTAGTACCTTTTCTAGTGACTTTTCCTCATTTTTCCATTCCATCAACTGCTTTTGCATATTATGCAAATCGGTTTCGCCTGTAGCTGCTTGAGTTCTTTCCAAAAGCTGAGGAGGTGTCAACTAAATTATTCAATGTTAGTACTCTATTGTTTCTCGGTAATCAACAGCATTAGCACTTACTTCAGCAAACTCTGAAACACGATCTTGAGGCAAAAATTGACTATTATGTTTAGAATTAGTTGACGTTCCTGACACTGTAAGTTTTGCTTGCGATTTTACCATAAGTTGTCGACTTGAATATTCAATTTACGGACAGTATTCAAAACTTCTCTTTGAGGTTCGGCTTTACCTGTAGGACAAATGAAAAAGGATTAGCGTTTGTAAAATACAACCGTTTTGCTTCTTCCTTCTTTTCATACCGTTGATTCTCCAAGTGTTTGTATTATCGTTCTTTCTAAAAGTACGTTGGATAACGACGTTTCTAACACCCACTTTCTTCAACTCGATAGTGATAGTGGCCTCCTCTTCACCCGTCTTGACAAATTCTGCAATATTCTTTGCTCTTCCTAAAAGACTGGGAGCGCCACCCAAACCCAAAGCAATGGCACACACGATTGTAGATTTACCTGTACCGTTAGGACCGATAATCATATTCATTTGAGGCCCGGGGAAAATCTCACAATAATCGTACGTGACAAAGTTGGTGAGAGTGATTTTATAGATAGATCCCTCCACAAAGCTAATTTGAAGAAACTTTGGTTTCCAGCACGTATTTCGATTGTTGTCAATTCACTTACCCATCGTCATCGATTTTGAGGGTTTGTTCCTCCATTGGCTCGTCAGTAGAGTTACTTCCACTGCCATTACTACTGGATCCATTAGCTAACTTGACACGCTTGGAAGAGGGAGTGTTGTACTCCATTTCCTCGTCTTCAGAGACACTTTCATCTCTGTTTCGTGACATTGAATTGAGACGTTTCGTAAAAGTTCAAAATTTGAAAAAATCGCGGTTTTTTTTTGTTTTGACTTTCTCGAATCGCGTCAAAAAGCGACCAATCAAGAACGCGTATTTTGTCTGTCAAAATATTTCTCTATCAAATGGCGGGAACGCGTGACAAACAATCCCATACAACTTTGTTGCGCTGTAGCGAGTTTGCATTCTGTAATTCTACATTCCAACTTTTGTTCTTGAAGCGTAAAATCAGCATTTGTTACGTAGATGAAACACGTTTCAAGAACGTTTGTTAGAGTGAATCTGTTGAGGAAGAATGCTGCAAGCCAAGACAAATAGTATATAAAAAAAGCAATAAGTTATATGCTTGCTATTTTCTATTGTTGTAAGCTAAAGCAATACGCAAAAAGTTCAAATTTATTGATAAATTAAGTACACATATTTATATAAAAAAAAAAACTTAGTTATCCTCCTCTTCTTCCTCGCCTTCATAGTCATCATCTTCCAAGTCTTCTTCAGAAGGAACAGCATAAACACGAAGAATGGGTCTGTTGGGATCCTTCATCATGATATAAGTACCTTCAGGTAATTGCAAGCACATATCAACGACAGCCTTGACAATACCCCAACCGTTGGTTAAAGACAAGTTCATTTGAGTGGCAAAGTCCTTGGGCTTGTAGGCTTGAGTACCCAAAATAACGTGACGAGAGTTATCCTTGGGGTTATAACGAGCAACATAACCCAACTTGAGTTGTTCAGCACCGGCCAAAAGAGCTTGAACGGCCCAACGAGCCAACTTGGCAGCGTTGTTTCTCATTTCAGTAGCAACAACAGCACCACGTTGAGAATCTAAACTCTTCTTCCAAGGAAGAGCACCACCAGCACCTTGGGCAGTGGGATCAAATTCGTTGAGTGCACGGACAGTGACGTAACTGGTGTTGGCACCGCTCTTGACGGCAGCATCCACTTCAGTACGGACAATCATTTGAATCTTCTTTTCGTCTTCGGGAGCATCAGCGTTGCTCAAGTCGAATTCTCTGTAACGGTAACCACAAGAAGCTAATTCTTCCTCGGTTTCCTCTGAGGTGAAGGGGTTAGGGTTCTCGAATTTCTCAGTAGCCTTATCAAGCACTTGACGAGAGAAGTTTTGGTTGATATAAGTAGCTTCATTACAAAGTGCAGACCAAGAGTTGATGTGGTCTTTATCAGATTCAGCGGGAGGATCGAAAGAGTTTTCATTTACAGTCACGTAATCAAAGACACCACCGGGACGTTTATCTAAAATGACCTTACCATCGGCAGTCTTCTTTACAACAATATCCCAAGGATAAACTGTACGAGTAGCACACATTAAAAGAGAGAGAACAGCATCAGTAGCGAATACAGTTGCCTTATCTTCTTGAATGTATTGTTGAATAATAGGATCTTCAGATGTGGTAGTATCGAACTTGACACGATCAATATGTGCAAGCATCTTTTCGTTCTTGGTGTTAACACGATCGTATGCCTTGTTGTAAACATTAACAGCACCATAGCTGGCAATATCAACAGCAGTAGGAATACCGAAGCTCAACTTACTCAAACGACTGAATTCAATTTCATCCAACACCTTCCAATCAGCACCAATGTTGATAGAAGCGTTACGAACACGTTGAGGCTTGTCGTAATCCTTGAAACCATATCTACGTCTGTTGTTTTGTTGTTGATAACGACCTCCAGCGGGACGTTGACCGACAGTACGATAACCGCCTTGCTTGCTGTTAGCTTGAACACGGTTGTTGCGAACATTACCGCCACCAACAGCCTTCAAAGCTTGCTTCTTGGTACCGGCAGATCTGTTGTCGACAACAGAGAAAGAAGACTCATCTTCAGTATGAGTGAAAGCAAAAGCAGAGGCGAATGAAGCACCATAAGCTTGTTGTTGATCTATTAGGAACTCATTAGTATTGGATACTCAATTTCGACATTTTTTTTTTTTTTTTTTGAAAATATACCTCTGTTGAAACGGTTGAAACCAGTTCTACCTTGACGACCACCAGCGTTTTGGTTGTTGTCTTGCTTTTGACCTTCAGGGTTGGTCCAGTCAGCGACACGACCCAACTTATCAGCCTTGCTATAAGGAGCATAAGGAATGTCACGGAATTGCTCAGGAATCACATCGCTGGCAGGTCCCCAGCCACCTTCATTGTCGTGGATGGTAGGGAGGAAGAAATGAGGCTTGCTGGAATCGGTCATTTTAAGAGTTCTACAACAATTGAAATGCTTTAATTATGAATGAATGCGGGATGAGATCTTTTCATTTCTCAAGTCTACCTTTTCTAGATTACAGAGTAAAAAAAGAGATCGAGAAAAAAAATTTTTTTTTTTGGGCGCTCCAACTCCACTGCTCTGCCGTTCCTCAGATAAACGCAACAGATTCAACTGGGCGAATTCTCCTCCCAAGTATTTTTGAACTGCGACCTTGTTTCCACTCTCTTTCTGCTTCAACATAAAACATACCATAAAATACTCATGAGCAACAACAATCTGTCCCAAAGCTTCAACTCTATATTAGCACCCGCAGTACTAGAAATAGACCAAGCCATCACGGCTGTGCAGAAAAGTCAAGGTGATCTTGGAAAAGAGATTGAACGTTTAGTTGCAGGTAAGATAACATAGAACACACACATACACACACACGGTCGTGACTAAACAAACAATCGGATAGAACTCGAATTATTTACAGATATGGCAGAGCCACCGACTTTATTACCGTGTATGGAGAAACTTTTAGACGCTAAAAAGAGATTAGCATCCACAAATAAATTGATGGCGAGGACGTACGAGCGAGTAGAGAGGATACAAAAAGAAGTAGTAGAAATAAAAAATGCTTAATGCCTTTATATGAGTCATAATCATAGTCAACGTAATAGTTCTATATTTTCTTATTCATGTAGTAAAAAAAAAAAAAACTTAAAAAAGGAGCCTAATTGATGAGATAAAGGGTTATTATATGGTTGTTGATTTTGTTGTTCATATGGAGAAGTAGGTGTGGGTTGCTTTTGTTGGTTAGAAGTCATGGCTTTGTAATTGGCAGCAGAAGCAATCAAAGGAAGCAGTTCTGGTGGCAAGTTACTTAATCGTACGCCAATATTTTCTAAGATGGAATATACATCGCCTTGTGGTTGCTGTTGTTGAGCTTGAGCTGGTTGAGCAAAAGAAGTAGGCATTTGCGTGAGACTAGCAAGAGAAGAGTTGGAGGATGAATGTACAAGACCGGGAGGAGGAGAAGAAGAACCAGTCATTAAAAGGGGATTATAATATGTAGTTGTGTTGGGTGTCATGGGTGTCATGGAGGTAGGCAAAGAAGTACCAAAATAGTTGGCAATACTAGGATCCAATGTTGGCATCGAGCTCGACATATCTCCTGGTTGCTTTATACTACGACGTTGACGTTTAATAGATTGTGAAGGTCGAACAGGCACTGCTTGTGTTCTGTTTGGTAACGAAGTAGATAATTGTTGTTGTTGTTGTTGTTGTTGTTGCTCCTTCTTTGTTTGAGCATTACCTCTATTTCTCTTCTTGATCACGTCCGTCTTTAATGAAAGAGGTCTTACCACACCATGTAATTTCAAGAACAATCCACAAGCATTACACAGCGCATTTCCAGAAGCATCTCTACGCCATAAAGGAGTGGTTTCTGTATGACAGTTACTACATTGAGTCTTCCCACTTGAGGTGGGTCGACTGCTAGAAGATAACGATGGTGTGGGGGTAGTTGTTGAAGATGCCGAGGATTCTTCCTCTACAGAAGATACAGAAGGAGATCTAGAATCTCTAGATGATGTTTGCTGATAAGGATGGTGATATGGGGAATCCGAGATAATATCAATAGAGGGAGTAGGAGGAAACACATCTTGCTGTAATTGACCAGCAGTAGCAGCAGTAGCACTCAAGTTTGGATCATAATACATGCCCAACATATCTTCAAAGCTTACAGAACCCATATGGCTAGGGGGATCGTTTCCGTAATAAAGCTTGGGACTTGAAGTAAGAGAATCAAATGTAGGTGTACTTCCATACAGAAATGACGAAGATGAGGGTGGAGGAGTGCTCTCGTCGACATAGTTTGCTGGGATATTGATGCTGTTTTCAGTAGAAGGTTTAATTACCTAATCACATAACAGGGTGAGTAAAAAAGTAGTAATAGTGGCAGAAAATTAGGATTGCATTGCATACCATTGGCGATGATTTAGATAAAGTTGGATTTTTTATTTCAGGTTCCGAGTCCATAGGTTCCGAGGATGTAGGAGGAGTATCACCTTCTTTTTTCAATGTCATGGCCATCATACGCCAAGTTAAATTTTCAAGTCGAGATCCATTAGGCAAATTATCTTTTGCCTTGGTATACATTCTCCAAACTTGGGTAGAAAGAGGATCTTTTTTTCGTTCAGCGTCAGTTCCATCAGCGCTATCAACAGATGGATCACTGCTACTTTTATCAGGGAATAAACTACAGGCCAACACTTGGTCGGCCATACGGGTAGTGATTGTAGATGATGTCTTCTTTTTTGTTGCAGGTAGCATTGAAGTAGTTGTATAAGAAGTGTGTTTAAAAGAGATTATATAATATATATATAATATGAAAAAAGTAAAGCAAAAAAGAAGAAGAGTAATGTTAATTATGATTGTTTGAAATAGTAAATCCTGCATTCTATTTGAGATGCCGAAAAACTACGAATTTCCTAATGGAGAAAATCAGTTTCCTCTTTGCTCATGAAGCTTGAACGTCACTGGTTCAGATGCAACACATGAAAATGATGTATTCGGGAAGAGGAAGAAGATTTGATTTTCCTTTAGAAGTTTTTAATAATTCCATATTCCGTATAGGATGAACTTCTTTAGCTTGTTAACAAAATGTTGCTCATATAAAAATAGGTGAGTGACCATGCTCTTCCTCTTTTTATTCTCAAAGTCCACACATCCATTTTTCCCGTTTCTTCCTTGACGACTATCTTGTACTCATCCGAACGATTGGCTGACAATCCAACGTCTATTAAAAGCACTAAAACAGGGTTCCACTTTACTATAATAATTAATTGAAATCAGAAGTGCAAACCATTCCGTTGAGCTAAATGGCCTCTATGAGTTCATATAATTTTAAAACAACTCTGAATTCACGTAATTCCCTCAAGAGTGATATTTTTTTTTTTGGTTGGCCGTATTGGAAAGGGTACAAGAGATCGCGAATCTAGGTTTTGTTCAACCTATCGATTCATTATTCCCATGTGCTTACTGTATGGCAACCCTTTTAATTTTCACAGCGTGTAAATCTTATGTTCAGGGTAGTAGTCATGCACTCGACGAGTTATTATTGAATACAAATTTGTTATGCAATTAATCATAATCATGAATACTATGTACAGGTCTTTTATAAAGAAAGTAGTGGTTGATTTGACTGACTAGAATACCGAGGCACTCAAAGTTTACGGTTTGCTCCGATTAGCAGGTTAGGGCGCTTGAGATAATTTTATTGTTCAACCTTTGACAATGTTGTTTATGGTGTGGTGAAGATCTTAGGGGGATCACAAGGACAACATATAAATTGGTTATCTCTCCATTTCTTCCGAATATGGCTAATCAATTTGTTTCCTTTTTTATCAAGATAAGACATCCCCTCACACTATTTTTTTTTATATATATAGTCCTGCTGTAAAAGTAGTCAGGCTATTTTATAAATAAATAAGTAGCATAAAACTTGAAGCGTTCATCATTCTCTTAATCAAGAACAAAAAAGGCTCGTTTTTTTTATTAGTTCAAGTAGTATGTATACGTTTGAAATACACAACAGTCCAAGAAGTAGACTAAATACGCTTAAACTACTAATTGCCTCTTCATTTACGATTTCCGACAAAAAGTGCATTATAAATATGTAATAAAATATGGCTCGTCTCAGGAAAATTCACTCGACAATTCGCACCTGTACATAAATTGTATCACACATGTACCGGGAAATTTTATTGTCATGCAAAATCAATTAATACATATAGCAAGTATGTTGTCAAAGACGGATAAATGATTAAGAAGTTGAAGGGATGTAGGTACATGGTATCAGACTCTTTGCGCGATGAAAGTCAAAGGATAAGAATTATGCGAAAATCTATTTAAATACATGATCGACGAGTGAAAAAAAAAAAAAAAAAATGCACTGGCCATCGCTTTTTGCGCCATTTGAAAGCATATGTCAGTCAGTCATCAAATGCACATATCAGTAAAGCGAAACGTCGTCAAGAAATAAGAATGCCACATTGAAATAGGGCGAGCTCTGTATTTATCTATCTCATCCCATGTAAACGCTTAAATTGGTGGTAGTGACAAATAAAAGTAGCACACAAATATTTACCCCCTTTTACATACACATCACATCCCTATTAAGCAAATGTAAAAAGTAAATAGCCTTGAAGATTTATTTATAACGCGTTATTCAAATAATATTTAATAACGTTTCCGTAGAATAATGAAAAGAAGTAGATAAAAAAGTATATTTATAAAAGAGGTAAAAAGTGGAGAGGGAGTCTAAAATCAGTTACAGCAAATGTATAAATATTTTACGCGGTTTTCACAGCTTTGGTTGTTGTACGACGCTTTGCTGTAATGCTGAAATCTTTAAGTGTCGTTTGTGATTTTGATAATGTTCTCTTGAGAGGTGATCGTTTAGAGTTGGATGATTTGATGGTTAAAACAGTAGTAGAAGAAGTAGATTTCTTGGTAGAGTTTTTGCCACGAGGTGATTTGTTCTCTTTTTCCTCTTCTTCCTCTTCTTCCTCCAATTTTGCTTTGGCAATGCGTTTTAATTTATTAGCTGTCTGCGTCATCAATTTCTCGTCTGCAATCTTTTCATTAATGATTTTCACCCATTCATCAGAGTCACCCAATACTTCATAGTCAAACACCTTATCCCATTCCTTGGTTGGGCTGGTTTTATTCACAAATACAACGCAACCACCAGGTTTAGAATGGATCGAACGGGCAGCCTCCTTGATGAATTTTTTAAGGGCAGGGATTTTCAAAGAAGTACCCATAACAATCATCAAATCAGGCTTCTTTTTGATATCATTTACTTGAACTTGACCAATTGTCTCTCCTTGAGGATGTGCTTCGTTATAGAGAACAATAGCAGGGCGGAGTAAACCCATAGCTAATTGACGTTTACCAAGTCTTGTTCTTTCTGCATCTAAATCTTCACAACGAGGACAAACTGGTGCCTCACCATTTCTAAACATAGTTTCGTATTCATCGGTGAATTCATAGGTTGTTGAACAAAGTGAACATTTGACTTCCTTCATGGTGCCGTGCAATTGAATGGTGGGAATATCTAATCCTTCCTCTAAAAAGTCAATGTTTTGTGTATAGCAGCGTAATAATTGTCCTTTGGTGGTTAAAGATTGGATAAATTCGTGAGTTAATGTGGGATTAGCGTTGGAAATAAGAGATCGTAATTCGGCCATGAAGGTATAAAAGCATTTTGTTGTCTTTTCATTACTGAACAAGCTCGCGTCAAATAATTCTTGTCCTTTCAAGAAGGTATCAGGATGCTTCTCTTTGACAATATTATATAAACCACCAGCAGAGCGAAAGTCCTTTTTGAAAATGATAAAAATTAGCGCGATTGGATAATTTGTGCAAGATCAACTTATACTTTACAGGAATGCCACTACTGCAAGAGATCCCAGCACCTGTAACTATCAAGGCACGTTTACTCTTAGCAATATAAGAAGACAAATCAGTAATAAAAGGATCAATAACTTCTGATGGCTCAGAAATGGCAATCTTGACCTTCATTTTAAAAATGTCTTTAAAATTGTTAAAGGAGAGAAAAGAAAGAAATTTTTTGCGTCGCCTGCTGTAATTCAAAGTTGAAAATATTACAAAAAAAAAGTTCCTTATTGTCAAGAACGTAAATCAGTTTGTCGCTTTTTGTTTATAATAAAAGACTTTAACTAAACAATGAGAAAATACAAATGATCTTTGTGTGTGTAAATATAAGTTGAGGTCTCACAAACAAGCAATTTGGTCGTTGTGAAATTACACAATACCTTTTATGTACTTTTAAACGCTTTATTAAACGTACGCTTCTACATAACGCTTGAAGA
Source organism: Mucor irregularis B50 (assembly GCA_000587855.1). Taxonomy (NCBI): domain Eukaryota; kingdom Fungi; phylum Mucoromycota; class Mucoromycetes; order Mucorales; family Mucoraceae; genus Mucor; species Mucor irregularis. The sequence goes on from KK076459.1 coordinate 286,321, forward strand.
AACATATATATATGTACATTACCTTCGTTCTTGCTTGTGACATTATACGGGCTATTCTCGTTGTGAATATACAAGATAACTATCTGCTTAAAGAATATAGTAGGGAAAATCCTCAGAGTGTAAAATTACCTCTCATTGGACAGCCTCAAGCTTTGTTTAAGGAGATTTGGTAGTGGTGGTACGCAGACAGGTATGGTTAGTGAAGCACAATTTGCAATAAAGATAGTCACGCATTAGCTATGGTATTGAGAAATGTATTATGGCAGGGATATGTAGAACCATAAAGACTTGAATTTCAAATATTGTACATACAAGAATTTGCGATTCTCTGTAAAATATGAACAGATCGTTCATATATAGATGAAGAATTGGTAATATATGTTTGTTCACGCATAATAAGCAAAGGCCCTGAGAAGCAGTCCAGTATAACTCGAACGTGTAATATGATTACGTAATCGCGAAAGTTTGAGCGCGACTTATGTCTAAACTTTACCAAGCAAACAGGTCACTTTGCGTGATTTACAAATAAACTTTTCATTCAGTGAGTGAATAATATTTGTTGACGTATATTGATAGAGCAAGCGCCAGCAGAAATGCATTGATAAATGATGAGGAGGTGTGAATATAGTCTTGATTACAACTTTTTTCAAGTGACATATTAACAGCGATATCGGTGCACTCGCGTTTTGAAGTTCGTTGTCGTTCTGTGCATACATTTCATAAAAAACTTTGGTGTTTACCTAATATGTATGCAACGCTCGTTGATGAAGATGAGTATAGTGGTGAAACAAATGGCCTTTTAAGTGGTATGCTATATTAAACCTGCTATGTATTAATTATTAAAAGAAATTTAGAAAAGTCAAGACTAAAGCAAAGAACAGTTGAGTTTCATGTTGAACGTGTAGACGTCAACACCAGCGGAAAAAAAATGTTCTATGTAGTACCAATAACCAGTCTGTCTCGCTCGTCCGCCAAAGTAATAAGCGAATGCTTGTAACAATAAATGAAATACATGTGCTTTCGGGAATGTCGTCCATGTACTACACACAGCTTAAATAAAGTCAATTACGAGGTACCTGATACAAGATTGATACAATTGATTATCTTACGAATTACAAATGCCTACTGTGCGTTTGTGTTGTCTCAAAAGATATGAAATAAGTCATCGTGCGTCGATAAATGAGTCATACAATTTATAGACCTAGATCCCTCATTATTAGATAATGAAACTAACAATAAATACTGCGGGCCTGGATGAATTAAAACCAAGATTAAACTTTATTTTAAAAATGTGATTTTGTGGCTTGATAACCCACCTGATGTTTTTTATTTAGGCAGGTAGCATGTAACTTTGATTCACTGGAACAAGACTAGTGTTAGGTTCCACGCTGCTATACCCTATATATGGCAGGCTCCAAATCCAGACTGTTATAGCAATTGGTATCACTACTAAAAACCGTACGGCGGGTATATAATTTGCCCATTTCCAAACAATCGTAGGAGCAGAGGTTTACTATATTATAATGCAATAAGTGTGATAAAACATGTCATTTGAAGTCATGACCAAGTTATCTATCAGCTGCCATTGGAATGAAGGGGCTTTGGTTGCTATCAATCTTCTCAAATGAATGACGGTGAATGAGTGAAATTAAACAATAAAATTGAGCTTGAAAAATGACGTTGCCGCCATTATTAATATTAGTGTTGAAGGAAAACATGCCATTTCTATTATTTACTTTTTATGCAAAGAATCTGATTTGATACTTTATCGTATTGTGCTTTCTAAATGTTTATTCTATATTTATATTTATATGCTGGCATGTAAAAGGTCATTGCTGCATATCATAATGTGACAACAAATTGAATTTTTTGCTTTCTTTAAACCATAAATATAAATATCATGACACACCCAAACAAAGTTCTTGTGTTCAGGAGCTTGGGCGGTTTTTGAAACTTTTTTTTTTCTGGTTGATCTGATGATATTTATGACGACAAATCCTATTCTTTCAAGCCATGTATATAACAAAGAAGTATGGATATTTCGCATGCATATTAATATATGCGTTATCTTTTAAAGCTGCAATAAGTTCTATATGTATAAATACTAACGATTTGACGCTCGCTTTGTACTACTAAAAATAACTAACACAAAAAGATGGAGTAAACAGTAGTACCGGTAGGATTTAATTAAAAAAAGACCATCTGTGTGTAAATATTGTAAAAAAAAAAGAACCTAGATTATTATAAGTGGTTTCAACAGACAAACGGTTGTACTAAAAAATAAAACCTAAATACTAGAATCAAGTAAGGTGATGGTAGTTTGCATATATTGTTCACCATATGACCTGCATAGTGCAAACTATAGTTTATGCGCTTATCATCTTGATGCTTTTACATCACTAATATAATAACTAAACGTATATGCTTACAACCAGGTGAAAAATGCTACTGCTACAAAGTACTCATACTCGGTTTCGGTAGCACAGTTACACATTACAGACTATCTTGTGAAATATTGACATTATTTTGCCGATTTATATGGGATGTTTAAAAATGTTATGATGAATTTAAAAATACTTGATGTAACAATCGAAAAAAAAAAAGGTTGCTATATTTATTATTGAGGGTGAAGAATGAAATGATATGAGTGATTTTCACCTTTCATTATATAAGGAAAGAGTAAAGTTAGAAAATAAGTAATAATAAAAGTAATAAGTAAATAAATATAAAGATTTTAAAGAAGTTGTTGAATTAGTAAGTAGTAAAATGGGTCTTTTAGCTGAAAAGAAATGAGTACGATAAAGAATAAGATAATAATTAAACATCAATAAAAGAGTTCATTCCTTGTTCAACCCGAGGAAAAAGTTTTTACCATTAGTTTGCAAAAACAATTTAAACAGTTGCTTGAACAACAGGTGTTTGAGCAGGTGCGATAACGGGAGCAACATTCTTTTCTTCATGTTCCTCAACGGGAGCAGCAACATGTTCTTCTTCAGTGGCGGCGGCAGTGGCGGCAGCGGGTTCTTCAGCGGTTTCGGTGGTAGCAGCAACATTCTCTTCCTTCTTGGCAGCTTCTTCAGTTGAAGAAACAGTAGGAACCTTCTTTTTGCTGGAAAATCCACGGAAGATTTGTGTAATACGACGACCCAAAGGTGATCCAGAACGAGCAACAGGTTTTTCCTCGGAGTGAGCTGGAGCGGGAGTGGTAGCTTCGACTAGTAAAAAGGAAATACTAATTAGTACTTGATTCCAATCATTCTACGTATCAATTCTTTCTCGTTTAAAGCGCATGAACATCTCACAATGATGATAATGAATACACCTCTAGTTACACATATTGTTCACATGTGTTTCTTTGGTTCTCATTGCTCTTGAAACAAAAAAGATATCAATCTACATTTGGTATTATTGCCAAATGAAGATTTAATTTTGCCAGAATATCATCGTCATTGCCTTTCAAATCGCAATTACAAGAAAAAATTTGCAATACTAAACTTACCAGCAGCAGTTGTAGTAGTAGCAGCAGGGACTTCAGCAGCAGTTTCTTCAGTAGCAGTAGTAGTAGCAGCAACAGGTTCCTCTACAACGACAGGGGCAGCAGCCTCCACAGCAGCAGCAGGTTCCTCAGTTGTAGTGTGTTCCTTCTTCTTGTTGAAGAATTTAGCAAGAGGACTACGCTTGATTTGGTCGATGACCTTTTCCTTTGAAGCCGAGGCTTCGGTGTGATGTTCTGGAGCAGCAGCGACGTGAGATTCTTCCTCAACTACAGCAGTAGCAGGAGCAGCAGGTGCCTCCTCAGTTTCTTTATCAATAACAGCTGCTTCAACGGGTGCGGCAACTTCCTCAGTAGCTAAAGTAATAAATATAATTTAATAAATTTATAAAGTGACATTCATACATGAAATAATCGTGTTTCTATTTTTACCTGCAGCAGGAGTAACTTCTTCTGACTTTTCAACTTCCTTAACGGGGCTCTAAAAAAATTAAAATTTTCATTGAGTAACAATGGTACAATCATGGTTTGAAAGGTAGATCACAAAAATATTATAGTTTGGAACTAGGCTGGGTCATCAAATACCAACAACAAAAAATGCACTAGACATAAAAAAACGTAATTGGTCACACCAGTCTTGCTGATGGTGTGCCCTCTTTGGGAAATCTCCATGAAATAAATCAAGTCCGAAAGAGAGAGGAGTAGAAAAAAAAAACGTGAATCTGATCCGACGCACACGAAAATAATGAAAAAAAAAAACGAAAGTTATATGTTTACCTTGCTGCGGAAAATGCCAGATAAGATGGATTTACGCTTCTCGAACTTGGGAGCCTTTACTTCAGCCTCTTTGGCGGCAGCAGGTTCTTCAGTGGTAGCAGCTGTTTCCTCAACAGCAGCAGGTTCCTCTACGGCTGCGGGTTCAGCAACAGTCTCGGCAACAGGCTCTTCTGTAGTGGTGTGGGCTTCTTCCTTCTTGGTGGCAGGCTTTTTATCAGAAGAGACCTTTTTATCAACAAAGTGCTTGGCCTTGCCAAGTAAAAGAGAAAGACGCTTAGAGGGTGTAGACTTAGAGGGAGTAAGAGCAGGAGCAGCAGCGGCCTCTTCAGTAGGAGAAGCAACCTCTTCAGTTGTAGAAGCAATTGCAGGAGCAGGAGCAGCAGTCTCTTCGGTGGCGACAGCAGGAGTTTCCTTGGGCTCTTCAGCAACAGCAGCGGCGGGAGCGGCAACTTCCTCGGTGGCAGGAACAGTAGTTTGAGTAGTGACAGGTTCGTCAACAACAGGTGTAGCAGTTACAGGAGCAGACATATTTATTTCTAAAATTAAAAAAGAAGAAAGAAGAAGAAAAAGACAAAAAGCAAAATTGATTCAATATATAAGGGACACCTCGGTTTTTTTTTTTTGCATTGCGGAACATTAAAAAAATGCAATACATCATGTCACTCATGTCACTTGAGTACTCTTGTATTCCCTTTTATGGCACAATTTATTTGTTGTTCTATTAAAACTAAAGTTCTGAGTGAAGAGTTATCGAGGCCTTGAAAATACATTTGAATTGCAGGTCTACATTATTTTGATGAAATTGCTCGTTTCCAAACTTGTTCGGCTAGAATCAGGCACACTAATTTCGTTAATTCAAACTCTTTCAATATTATCAAAAACGCTACTATTGCCTTTTAGTATCCATGAGGAAAAGAAAGTTGTATACATGCTTGCATAGAAACTTGGGATGATTATGATTTGATCATGAAGCACATCATTTTTAGTACAGTGTTTTTACTTGTGCAACCATGCTATAAGTAGCAAGGTTCTTCTTTATATCATGTAAAGAGAAATAAAGTCTGCAATATTTTTTATTCAGAAAGATTTATGATAAAAAATTAAGAAATTTAAGCGCGAGCAAGACGAGCGTTACGGGCTAATTACATTTGAATTGCAGGTCTACATTATTTTGATGAAATTGCTCGTTTCCAAACTTGTTCGGCTAGAATCAGGCACACTAATTTCGTTAATTCAAACTCTTTCAATATTATCAAAAACGCTACTATTGCCTTTTAGTATCCATGAGGAAAAGAAAGTTGTATACATGCTTGCATAGAAACTTGGGATGATTATGATTTGATCATGAAGCACATCATTTTTAGTACAGTGTTTTTACTTGTGCAACCATGCTATAAGTAGCAAGGTTCTTCTTTATATCATGTAAAGAGAAATAAAGTCTGCAATATTTTTTATTCAGAAAGATTTATGATAAAAAATTAAGAAATTTAAGCGCGAGCAAGACGAGCGTTACGGGCTAATTGACGAGCGTTGAGCTTGACAACCTTCTTGTCATCAGCACGGGGAACAACCTCATCCTTTTCAGTGAGGACAACCTCGATGTGAGAGGGAGAAGACATGAAAGGGTTGATTCTACCGTGAGCACGATAAGTACGACGACGGTGCTTGGGAGCTTGGTTGACAATGATGCTGGAGATATAAAGCTCTTCAACGTTCAAACCCTTAGCCTAAATGACGGTGAAATTCGTACACATTAGTACACAAGCTATTCCAACGATTCAAAATAATCTTACCTCAGCGTTAGATTCAGCGTTCTTCAAGAGGTCAAGGACGAACTTGACAGACTTGACGGGCCAACGACCTTGAGTGGTACCGAATTCCTTGGCTTGAGAAGCACGACCAACACCACCGTTGAACTTACGGAAAGGAATGACTTGCTTGTGTTCCTTAACGTTATCGAGGTAAGCATAAGCCTTGGTCAACTTCAAACCGTTAACGGCAGCAGCGACTTCGTGAGTGTTCTTGAACTGTTCTCACAAATAGACCCATTAGTAAAATGATCAATGTTGCAACGTCCATTACAGAACAGGTACTTACGTGAACACGGAGGTAAGAACCTCTGGACTTGGCAGCTAAATTAAAAAAGAGAATTAGAAAAATCATCCACACAACTTAAATTGATCAACTACTTTACCCTTGGAGGGGTTGGCTGGAGTAGCAGCGTATCTGACCATATTTGATTAATAAAGTCTAATTAATTTAAAAAACAATCATTAGTCTTGTCTCGATTCCGATGATGCACGATGGAGTGTTGGAGGTAAATTATTATTGTAGAAATCGACATCCGTATATGAATCCCCAATAGTAAATTCGAAGTTAATCTAGGTTGTTCTCGATATTTTGTTGAGGTTACATACATCAATCCAATGCACTCTGTCTACAAAAAATAATAATCCACTCCAATCCATCATGATTCATCTATCTTTCTGTATGGATGTATGTCCTTACGTTTTAATACGCACAGCAAAGAGAGGGATCCATCCACTTTGCGCGCGATTTCTTTATTTTTACTATATTTCTCCCCTCTGTGGCGGTTTCTTTGCCCAGCCAAAGGCAGTGGAAAATTTCAAAGTCTTTTATCCGACATGTCCGATACTTGAAGTTCGGACTTCAAATATATTGTCCGACCCGGAACTTTCAAGAGTTTTCCAACTTTCTTGCGCATGAAATTAGAATTACTGCAGCTGTCAAACAGTATTGAGCAACTTCGCTTTATTCTGTATTGCTTAATATAATTTCAGGATAAGACCCTTTCAAAGAGAAAAGAAATCTATCCCGTTTATGTATAAGAAATGAGCGCTCTTGTCGAAGATATAAACACGCAAGATATGACTTATTTATATTATGACGAAAGAAATATCTATTTTTTGGCTGGGAGAGTGTCCAGCATTTTAAATCGTTGCAGATACATTTTTGATGACTTGTGTAGTAGACTCTGGACTACAATCACGAAGGTCTCAAATAAAGACTCCAAGTATTATTAGTTTGTTCCATGAACTCATTCAAAGACGTATAACAACCAGAGGGCTCTAGCACCTGCATTTCATACGAATTATAGTGAGTTTATTTGAGAGTAAAACAATGGAATTTCTTCTTTATGGTCTGAAGCTGCACAACTTAAGCTAAACCCATTTCAAATATGTATGGTATACAATCTGATTTTTTTTTTTAGTGAGAACATAGACACCCGAAACCAATCTTTCCCCTAATTTCTCAAGCAGTGTTTTTTTTCTACTTATCTTGAGATCATGAATAAAAGTACAATAGGTGATATGCCATTTAAACAGTACCTTCAGCTGCATACTCGCCTGCCTCATCTGTATTGACGTTCTGCGTAATCTTATATAGCCCAGTTTTTCATAAATCACATTATAGTTCTCGTCGAAAGGTCGTGTTTTGCTTCCTTTTTGGAGGAGAAGAGACTGCAGTCCCGAAACATCAATATCGAATCTAGATAGGCCAGAGTAAAAAAGAGTTTGAAACGGCTTCTAACACTGCACCAAGAGGACATGTTGATCAACTAATTGCCGTGAATTTAAAGTGAACAAACGAGAGCAAGAGGGTTCGGTCTCAAAGGGATCTTGTACTAGGGTAGATACTTTTTGCTCACTTAAACAAAAGGAATCCCCTTGTAAATCTAGAGATGGAACAGAAAATTGACCTCATCTCGGCTGTAACCCTTAGTGAATACCAAGGTTTGCATTGGTCAGGTGCACTGTCTAACTTACCTGTAAGTGACCCAATGAACAAGGAAAGCCACATGGACGAGGACGGTACATAATTCAGCGTTAGATTTGAGCTGGTTGCGAGAAGATCAAGTCTTGTATGCTCTTATGGCTGAACGATCAAACTCAATTCCACGTCAAAAAGTTTTGAGTGAAGAGCTTCGCACAATCTTTCATCGTAAGACCGACAGTCTAGCTACCTTTGGATCAGGTTTTATAACGGGTGTCAAACAGTGGTTCTCCCAACACTATCTATATTCTGCGCCCTTATCTTAGCCCATAATAAAGATTAGGTAAGCAACCATTACCGTCGCACAGGGTCAGTGTAGCATTATGTAATACAATTGCCTGCACAATAAATATAGTAACTTAGTCCTACGCAGATACTGCTCGTAGAATAAAGCTTACTGAAAATTTCCCGCATTTCAATAACAGTTGACAAATGCTGTGTTATGTAAGCAGCTTTTACCGCGGAGGAATATTGCGGAGTAAGGTATGACTAAGACGCTTCGTGATAACTTGCAGCTATGATATGGCGTGTTTGCTAATGACTCCAGTTCATCTTTAAAACGTGTTTATCGTAGCCAGGCGAATGACATGTACTTTGCTCTACACGTTTGCAGAACGAAGTCGAACTTTTTGATTGAATATTTTAGCACGGGTTTGTCATCCTAAAATCATGCTCCCCAACAAATAAAACCCAGATTATTCTTTTTTAACCCGAATCTACGCCGCAAAAGGAATGAATTGATGTGAAGAAAAGATGGTTTAATTCTTTATTAGTTAGTTACTTGAACAAATTTATGCTTCTGAAAGAGAAGTAAATTTTTATGAATATGCAAACATTTAGACAGTTGAGATTTAAGTGTGTGTGAAGGGAGAAAGAGAGGGAATATTTACAAAGCAAGCTTCTCCTTCAAAGTGTTTTCGAGCTTAAGACCATCCTTGGCGAAGTTACGGATACCTTCAGACAACTTTTCAGTAGCCATGGCATCTTGGTTCAATTCCCAACGGAAAGCAGCTTCATCCTTGAAGTAAGTAACCTTCTTGAGGTCAGCAGAGCTGGCATTATCGGGGCTCAACTTGCGTTCCAAAGACTTGTTATCCTTTTGCAATTCTCCCAAGAGAGCGGGAGAGATGGTCAAGAAATCACAACCAGCTAATTCCTCGATTTCACCAGTGTTACGGAAAGAGGCACCCATAACGATGGTGTTGTAACCGTATTTCTTGTAGTAGTTGTAAATCTTGGTAACGGACAATACACCGGGATCAGTGGAGGCAGTATATTGCTCACCAGTGCTCTTCTTGTACCAATCGAGGATACGACCGACGAAGGGAGAAATAAGAGTGACACCAGCTTCAGCACAAGCAACAGCTTGGGCGAAACCGAACAACAAAGTCAAGTTACAGTGAATTTGATGCTTGGTTTCAAGGATGTGGGCAGCTTGAATACCTTCCCAGGTAGAGGCAATCTTGATCAAAATACGATCCTTGTTGATACCGTTGTCAGCATACAACTTGATAAGGGCAAGAGCCTTGGCAACAGTAGCTTCAGTGTTGAAAGAAAGACGAGCATCGACTTCAGTGGAGACGCGACCGGGAACGATCTTCAAAATCTCAGTACCGAAGTTGACCAAAAGCTTGTCAGTAGCTAATTCAACCTTCTCTTCATCAGAACTATGAAAATCATATTGATAAGAAAAACGACGCCCATATACTGACCACAAATTTAATACTTACACATCCTTAGACTTGGCATACTTGATAGCATCATCAATGAGATGAGCATATTGGGCCTTTTGAGAGGCGGCCAAGATCAAAGAGGGGTTGGTGGTAGCATCTTGAGGCTTGTATTCAGCAATAGCTAACGATAAATTGGACGCGTCAATATCCCGCATAAAAATATCCAGTATGAGTCCCAAAAACCGCCTTCTACTTTCTACTTACATTCAAAGTCACCAGAGTCGGCAACAATAGTGGTGAATTTCTTGAGTTGTTCGAGGACAGACATTGTTTTATGTTATATTAAATACTGGGAAAAAAAGTAGAAGAAGAGAAGCAGAGTGGGGTGTGTCCCCCATCTTTTTATAATAGGTGCCGGGTCAAGATTTTTTCCCGTTTTCGGACCAAAATTTTGTTTCGGTTGTTGAATTCCGATGACGACAAAGCAAGGGATTGATGGAGAGTCACGAATGAGAAATGGGTGTTTCAATTATGTAATTGCTTATACATAACTCATTTTAATACCCTTATTGGATAGTCTGCATGATATTTATAAGCAACACCTTGTCTCTACAATTTACCTCCTCTATTGCTCAACATACGCTTGGAATGTCTGGTTACCCAGGTTAAAGTGCCAGAGAACCAGTATCAGATTTTTTTAAAAAGTTCTCGTCATATCAAGCGCGAATTTCTCAGGTTTTTCTGTTCATATGTCATCTGAAAAACATCATCACCACAAAATGTAGCCTTAACATAACATGTATTGAGAACGTGTTGGTTGTGACATTTTTTCAATGTTGTATTGAATTTAACCATTTAGAAATAAACTTTCTTCCCGCTGTATTACGTAAGTATTTTTTTTTTGGTATGTTATAAATGTCTGGCGTTGCATATCTGATTTTGCATACAATATTCACAACGCGAACAACACAAAAAAATTGAACACAGATTGATATATAAGAAAAAATGCTATTATTTTGTGATGTAGATATAGTAAAGAAAATTAAGGTTGTGCGTGCAAAGTAATAGTAAATGTATATGTATAAAAAGTAGTTCAAAATTACATAGTGATGGCGTCGGCAAAGTTGTAACTATCAACAAGGACACGAACATAGTCGTTGACCTTGGATCCAGTGCCAGGGGCAGGGTTACCACCAGGAATTTGTTGATCTTCGTTGATTAATCGCTCCTCATCAATGGTCACCTTACCCTTACCCTTATCGTTGCGAACAACGGCAGCGTCACGACAACTAGCGTCAATATCCAAAGATTTCAATTCCTTAAGTTCATTTTGAGCAATTCCGAGGTCATCTTCAGGGATCCAAATAGTTGGCTTGGGGGCGTAAGTGGAGGGATGCATGTAAGCTTCAGCGGCGTAAAGGGACTTGGCGGTAGCAATAATGCGTTTGTTGTCCTTCTTGATATCTTCGATTCCTTTGCCTTCTTCAGCCTTGAGACGTTTACGCAACTCAGAGCGAGCTTCGTATGCTTCAACAGAAGTGGGTGAGTTGACAGAGCTGTTTGTAGCTTTCTTCGTAAATGGAGGCTTGGGGGTAGATCTCTTGCTGCTGCTCAAACCAGAGGAAGTCTCGGAATCGTCGGAAACATAACCGGCTCTCACAGGTTGCTTGTTATCTTCGTGTGCATCAATGTGTTGAACATCTTCGTCATCCGGAGTGTAACCATCAGTCTTCTTGAGATCAGGAGCATCCTCTCCATCTTCGAAGATAGAAACGGGGAGGTACTTGAAGAGAGGCTTGAAGGCGCGATCGTAGTAATAGAGAGCAAATGCAGTGAGCACTAAAGTAGCAATCATCACACCCATTTGACCCCTACCACCGGATCGGATGGCAAAAAGCCAATCAAAGTCAATTGAGAGATAAACAAACCGATGTAAATATGACGAATGGCTCTTGGAAAAGCGCGACCGGCGGTTTCAAAGGGAATTTCATAGACGTACAAGAATTGATAGAGGTATACAAAGTATTGTAGAATGAAGAACAAACATACAAAAGGCAAGATCAAAGGAGCAATCACACCATATTCGAGACCAAGCACAAAGATAACACTTTGAGCGGGGATCAAGGTACCCAAGTTAACATTAGGACATGTTTTCTTTTGAGTAAAGATATCACGAGGAGTAGTAGCGAAGAAAGGCATGACATAAGATAAGATGTAGGGAACTAATTGAAGCATGGACTGACCAGCTTGGTTAGTGGCTTGAAGCATGACAAAAGTAATAAAAAAAGTAGAGGCTTTAGGTAATTGTTCGGAAAGAGTGTTGATGATACCAAAAGGATTTTCAGCGAGAGTTTTAATTTGATCTACCATGGTCAAGGCACCACCAGCAAGAGTAGAGACAAGAACAACATCAATCAATTGGAAAAAGAAGAACTTATGAAGGACGGATAATTGAACAAATGATTGCTGAGGAATACCTTCCATCTTGGAGAGGAAAGTGAAAATGACAGGGACCAAGGAAATCAAAATGGCTAAAGCAACAGCGGGTAAAATACCTTGAATGATACCAACGGCAGTGGGGCCTAATTCATTAATGACATTTAAGAAAGGAAGTACTTGAGCTAAAGTCTTGATGTTGGCCACAGCTTGGACAAATACAACGGGTACAGCCCAAAAGATGATAATAACGGCTGTAACAGAGATACTAATGAATCTACGAATCATTCTCTCAAAGGATTTGATGTTCATATTTTCCCAAATGATATCAGAAGGAGCAATCGAAATATAGCGGGGTGCCATTTGCATGGAATCTTTGTGCATCAAAGATTGAGCAGCCATGTGGGCGGCGATTTGTTCGTTGAATTCAATAAAAGCAGAGTTGACTTGTTTGAAGTTGATAGCTTCATTTTGCTTTTCCACCACTGATTCGTTCAGCTCCTTGATTTTGTTATGATAGAAATTGATCGAATCGACCTTGTGACCAAAGCAAGGCAAAGGGATTGGCAAAGGTGATTCGCGATGAGTAGGACGAAGCTTTTCGGGGATATCGGATTCAGTTAAACCTTCTTCCACTACTTTGTTGTTATCTCCAGCCTTCAAGTTGTGCTTATAAGTAGCTAATATAGCCTTTGTAACAACTTTTTCTAACCCTAAGGCAGCTTTTGTACGATCGCTAACGAGATCAGGAAGATCCTTCAAATTTCTATCGAAACGAATTAATCGACACATTCATGCAGATGGATAAAAAAAAAAAACGAAATGTATGTATATACCTGTTGAGCCAGATTCTACGAATACCGCCTGGGAATCTATTGAATATTTTCTCAAGATCTTCAGTATTATTAATATTTTTGGGGATAGAGGGAACATAGATTGTACGAGCAGCAACCGTATTTGCATAATCGGGACTGAGGAGGTAGTTTCTTCTCAAATTAATATAAATCTTAGTCTCTCTGTAAGTGTAATACCACACCAAACCTAATGCGTGTGTGTAACCATTATATCATTAACATGTAATCTTCCAGCAAATCGAAATATTTCCTTACCAGATAATGTGACAGCTAATAGACAATGAGCCCAAGTACGAACATCGTCCACGACGTTAGCCATGGTCAAGTAGTTCAAACCTTCGAGCTGTCTTTGATTGATAATGTTGATAGGGAATAGGATTGGAATAGCAAAAAGTGAATAAATAGAGAAAGTGACCATGCCCATACGAAGAAATTTAAGGACCATGAATCGATCAAGGCCCATTGTTTTGATCAAATCCTGATCCGGTATCTTGAATATTGCTATTATCCACCGCCCAAAACCCTTTGGAAGAGGAGGCGGTCGTTTACTAATTAATATAAGGTATATTAAAATCGCTTTCTAATTTATCGTATGAACAGCAATACTAACTCCTTTGGAACTGCATATGTTCTAGGAGCATATGTTTGAGGTCGAGTCGTTCTTAACACGACGAAAGCACCAAAGAAACCAACTGCTAAAGCAGCATTGAACCACAAAGCAGAGGTAAAGGTACTAAAGGAGTTATCCGCTCTATTGTTGAATAAAAAGTAAGTTTCGTTATTCTCGTCATTGGTTTGTAAGGGGATCTTGAAATTACCCAAGTTGCTCTTCTTTACTGGTACTCATTAAGAAAAGGGTACACTAATGGTGAAGCAAATAATTGACAAATATGTAAAGAAAAAGTTAAAAAAAATGAGAGAGAAAAGGTCAAAAAGAATTTAAGGTGCCCAACAAAATATCGTTTTATTTATACCATGTAGGCAAATGCAAAAGGTTTTTTGTAATAAGGTATGATTTGAATCACCGAAGTTTTAGCACTTTTGTGTGTTACAATAGCGTTTGTGGAAAGGGGAGGAAGTATACTTTATTAAAAGTATCTCCGTCAACAGTACTGTTTTCTTTTTCTGCCTTCTCCTTCATTGTATGAGCAATTGATTTTATCGCGGTCATTAGTTAACATTTATTGTTCTGATTTATGTAAACATGTTTTAATTTCATCAAGATTTATACTTTTCCCCATGTTGTCGGAATGTTTCTTTGATTTGGCTATTTATCTACAACAAACATGTGCACTTGTATCACTTACATCTTATTGCGATCTTTTTTTTTTTTTTTTTTTTTGGGTAGATAGAGGTAAGTATAAGAAACTCACATTATGTATGCATAAAGACGCCCCCCTTCCCTTCTTTGTTCTTAAAATTCGCGCACGTTATCGTTTTTACACACACACACATCAGATCACACTTTGTACATAAATGCGTACATACAGATATCGGATGCAACCAAATCAAGAATTTAGAGGACAAAGAAAAATAGAGTTACATATACTACGTTACACCTGGACAATGGATCGACCAAAACAATTGTACTCAATACCCCCAATAATATATCGATACAAAAAATTATATGAAAAGGTCAAGTGCTTCTCCGTAGACCATGAAATAGTGAGAAAATGTAAAGCACAGAACGGACCGTGCGTGTGTTAGCCTGAAAAAAAAAGGTTTCGCTCTGAGTAAAAATTACACAAATCGGTGCGCCAAGATTTATCGCGGAAAGCACTTGTCAAGTGCACATCTACGGTGCGTACTGTGAAACACTAAAAAAGACGCGCGATTCTTATTTTTTATGGTAAAACATCCTATCTGTGAAGAAAAGACAAAGCCCTTGGGGATAATGCTATGTATCCGTATACAATCTTTAATAAAAGAGAAGAAAATAAAGAAAAAAAAAATCTACTAGTGTCATTCTATTTATACATACGTAATACATAACAAATAAAATTCGACGCATGGCTATAGCGGTTTTAAACAATAAGTTGACATGTTACATTGGTTTCATATTTATATTAAATTTGATACTGGGGAATCACAGCATGTACCATCGACCTGGCGCTTTTAAAGCGATTGCATACACATACGACACTTATGAGGTGCCCAACTCAATATGAATAAAGCGAAACCGTTTATCTATTGACCACAAGTAATTGACAAAATCATTTTTATCCGCCCGCCCCTGATGATTTACAATTGTTGGTTGATTAAGGAACGTTTCAACGGTTTGTCCTAAGTGTGCGTGCTTCTAACTTTTTATTGGTGCCTCTTTGTGGTGGTGGTGGCTTGTGGCGCTGATGTATACAGCTTTACCCAGAAATATGTATTGGAGGGTTTAAAAAAAGAAAGAACAATAGAACTCAAGATTGGCTCAATAATAATTTTAAATGAACCCTACAAAAGCTATATCTACCTGCATGAAAAAGCGTGAAGGGACAACTTACACATACAATTGTATATCTGCTGTTGTTGTTATTCCTGACGCGAAAAAAAAAGAAAGTATCCTGCTATTGATTCTAAGGTTTGTCAACATTTTTTGGCGTTGAGTGTCGCTACTAAATCTCGACTTTGCACTTCTCTGGCCAATCTTATCAACCGAGTACTTCATTAAAGTTGCTACATCAGTATTGCTTTCTAATTAAACCATGAAAGAGGAAAGCTAAAGAGCGTACGAAACACTTGCAGTTCTGGGTATTCTATCTCTGACGCATTTTTATCGTATGAACAGCAATACTAACTCCTTTGGAACTGCATATGTTCCTCAATAATAATTTTAAATGAACCCTACAAAAGCTATATCTACCTGCATGAAAAAGCGTGAAGGGACAACTTACACATACAATTGTATATCTGCTGTTGTTGTTATTCCTGACGCGAAAAAAAAAGAAAGTATCCTGCTATTGATTCTAAGGTTTGTCAACATTTTTTGGCGTTGAGTGTCGCTACTAAATCTCGACTTTGCACTTCTCTGGCCAATCTTATCAACCGAGTACTTCATTAAAGTTGCTACATCAGTATTGCTTTCTAATTAAACCATGAAAGAGGAAAGCTAAAGAGCGTACGAAACACTTGCAGTTCTGGGTATTCTATCTCTGACGCATTTCCTGTTTAACAAAAATGATAAACTACGTGTGAAATTGATAGATTACTCCAAAAAAACTATTCAATTATAAAAGTACTTTTATGAGCTGCTCTTTGTTCTTCTGTCTGTAATAAATTTATTAAAAAAGCTGCTACTTGTATATAAAAGGTATAGTGATGACAACTTTCATAGTCTCAGTCTATTATTTCTCTACAAGCATTGCAACCAAAACTAAAATACCGTTCTTCCAAATAGGCACAAGTAAAGATTGAGTGTAAGTGGATCTGGCTTGCAATGGCTATGACGAAAAGGAGGAGGAAGAAGAAGATGGTGAACAACCTTCTCATCAACATCATCTACCGCGGCAGCTACAAGCACAATCCCAATCGCAAAAGCTACCGCAGTCGAAGCCACAACTGGAGCAATAATAGCAAGAAGCGATGCTGTAGACTCGGTAACTGGATAAAGTGAGAATTTATCAGCCCCTTTCTGATTGGATGCTTGCGAGTCTTGAGCTCTGAAGGTCGAAAATGTCCCCGCAGCGAAGTGTAGGATCGCCCGCAATTTAAATGTCGGTCACAGACATACAAGACTGCAGGAATCCTTTGATATTAAGGATCGCTCGCAATACTGCCAACAAATCAATATTCCTGTAATCGAAAATATACAAGCGGTCGAAATGGCGCGTGTATCGTTAACTGATTATTTTTGGGAAAACTTGAACTCTGTTCGGTTAAATGTTGAACTATTGGAAACGTATACTTTACAAACCAGTAGAGAGACTCATAATAAATTCAATTCTGCCTTCAAAAACTTGAAAAAGCGAAAACGATTCAACAAAAGAACATGAATCCATTGGTTTGCAAGATAAAGAAGGATTTGGATGAGGTAAAAAAAAGCATTTAAGTTACTCCTGCACCTATTGATACTGTGATACTAGTTTTTAAAAACCACCGAGTGCAAGGATTACTTTATGAACTGTGCTCTTGTTCCTTCTATCAACGGTGAAGAAGTTGAGAGAGAGATCTTCAAGTCGTCAGTAAAAGCTGCTAATTACTCAGAAAAGGTATGCTTTTTGTCGACAATTGTCACATTTTCTGTCTATTATTTATCTACAAATAATGCCGCGTAAACTAATTTACTTATCGTACTTCTAAATAGACACGGGGTATCAAGAGACAAAGATTGAATGTAAATAGATTTGGCATATAATGGCTATTGCCGTGATAGTAACAATGCATATCGTTTTTCCATAGAATGATGAAGAAGAGGTGGAAGAAGAGGAAGAGGAGGAGGAGGAAGCGGTAGAGGGAGATGATCGATCTTCGTCATATCATCAACTGCCATCACAGTTACAAGCGCAACCCCACTCACAATCACTGCCGCAGTCAGTATCACAAGTAGAGCAATGGATTCGGTATAGTATTTGAATCAGAATGAGCAACTCGCGCACTTTTTGCTGAATTATTTAATCAATTTTTAAGATTCTCGAAGTGGAACATACGATGGTAAAATAATAGCCTTACACTACAGTTTGTATTGAAGTAAATTTAACATGTTTATGTCCGGGACATGTTATTTTGAGCTCTCTTGGGGAGGATGAGTCGTTCAACTCTCCTACAGAACAAGAAGCTAACTGTAGTGTTTTACATTATCTTGATAAACGTCGTCAAAAATTTCATTTTAAGCTTTTAGGATATGATTGCTACTTGTATGAGATGACTCTTCAGTGCAAAGCTGAATACCGATCTCGCCTTATAACTCAATTTCGTGCCCTGCGGGATGCCCTTGATATCGTGCTCTTGCTCCCTATAATTAACGTTATGCAGTGTCTTGATGTAATTATAAATATATAATTATTTTCACACACTGATAAACTAATAGCAATTTATTAGGGTAAATTACCTGACTTACGGCGAATGCTTTTGGGACTTGGCCGTAGCCAAAGAGGTCATTCTCAAAAAGCAACTTTCAGGACACCTTCCTTCAAAAGACGTGTCCAAAAAGAGTTGGCTCTTCTTTCAAGCTACTTTGTTGCCTCCTGTCGCTTGCAATCCTTCAACTCAACACTTGTCCCCTTTATGTGGATACCTTATTGCATTTTCTCGGGAAGGTTTTCATTTCTTTACTTTCACAACTGGCTCAAGCAATACTGCACAACTCGGTACTACCATAAATTTAGAGAAAAAAAATAAAGTCAACTGTGTATACCATTTTGATAAATGTACAAGCGCGGAGAAAGGAATATTTATATATGCTTTTTTACAATACACATGGCAAAATGATTATGAAACGGAATCTTGTACAGAGAAAATTTGACAAGACAATCAGTATAGGGATAGAAGAGTCACGATTTTCTGTAGATATGTAAAATGATTCCATATCTACGTACTTTATTACTCATCTCACATATTTTCGATGGCAGCAGTTACCCTCATCTAATATATAACGCAGCAAAATAATAAAACTTTTATTAAAAAATAGACAGCCCGCGTTTGTTATCCTCTCGTCTGGAGATGATGTGTATCTGGTGCCGCTTGTAGTAACTGATATTTTGAACTCATGGCTTTCCATTGTTGTTGCATTTCATCTTCAAAACCTGACATGGATTTGAACACACCTTCTAGTGATTCAGGGTGCTCCGTAGTAGTAGGAGGGCTAGAAGGGACAACAGTCTTTATATAAGTAAAATACACAATGAAAGAATTAGATTTTTTTTTCCACTTTTGTGTTTCAAGTAGTAAAAAAAAAAATTTTTTTTACATACCTTGATAGTCATATAATCAATTTCATATTCCTCCTCATCGTCATCATTTCCGTCATCTTCTATCATGCTGCACGAACTTCTTGTGCTACTATCGCTGCTACCAATCGATGAGATTGTTCTGGAGATGCTCTTTCGAAACATCTTTTGTTGCTCGGTAGTGCTACGCATGTCACTTTCTTGTTTATTATTTGCAGTGGGTTGCATAAATTCAATCTAAAGTTTATATTTTTAGGTATATGTTCGAGTAATACAAAAACAAAAACTTACGGTATCAAGTAATTCCTTTTCATTGTTGTGAAGCGGTGACCATAACGAAGTTACCGAGGTATTTTCAGTTACATTATTTCCATTCCCTGCACTCCAAGAATGATGCACAGGAACACGCTTAGGTGCTTGAGGTTGCGGTGGTGGTGAGAAGGACTTTGCTTTCTTCAATTGCGAAGGAGAAGGTCTTCTTTGAATGGGATGATTATCTACATTGTTGTTGTTGAACAACTTTCCAATCGTGGGAATACTGCTTGTTCTTGAAATGGATTTCGTTCTTGTTCGGCCATTGCCTTGATTCACAGCCTGTTGAATCTTCATCATGCAATGGGTGGTATATTCTACGGAACCCTTCAAGTTTTGATCGAGGTATAATAAGTTGTTCCAAAAGATACTTTCAAAGTCAATCGTTTGTTCAGAGGGCTTGTTTTTATCAAGTGGTTGATGACGAGGGAAATTTGTTCTTGTACAGATATTGAATCGAAACCCTTTCAAGTCTTCGGGTTGTATTAGACCAATAATCCAGGGATTGAAGAGAGAGGACGTTTGAGGGAACAGTTTGTCTGTATCCATGCTATCATCGTCGACATATATCAGCGCAGTGTCGTTCTTGTATTTGGCACTGACGTAAGTGTTTTCGTTGTATACATTACAGAATGTCGGGACCCCTTTCCATAGCTTGTGGTATGTTCGATCGGCATGTTCTATAAACGTACATAAAATGAATGAGCTACATAGTTCGATCGTAATTTAGATTTGTGTACACAACGTACCATATTGCTTCGCTAGTGCTCTGGTCTTTTGATAGAGAGATCGAAAATGTGCAGCTTTGTCCATGAGCTCGGTCTTCTTCGTGCGGGTAAATGTTGTTTGGGGTATAACAGAGAATAAGCGTGGTCCTTTATAGAAGTAATTCTCGAATGAGGTGATGTTAGAGACATCATTGATTTTGGTTTCCTGTACAGTTGTAGCGGAGAGGATGAAAGATCCCGGACGATCGGGCACACCATCAAACATGTCAATACTTTCTATATCGGCCCAACCTTTAAACTTGAGTCCGTGACTCTTTTCTATTTTCTTTGTGGAGAAGAGCAAGGACGCGCTATTGGAGGAAGTAGGAGTGATGGTGTGGGTAGGATCGAGAAGTTCATTCAAATCAATTTCTTTGGCGTCAATGGAAGACCGACTTGCCACGAGGATTTTATCTGTGAATAAAAAGAGAGACACTGCTCTTGTAGGTTTGTTAACGTACACACTAATTTAGATTTGTGTACACAACGTACCATATTGCTTCGCTAGTGCTCTGGTCTTTTGATAGAGAGATCGAAAATGTGCAGCTTTGTCCATGAGCTCGGTCTTCTTCGTGCGGGTAAATGTTGTTTGGGGTATAACAGAGAATAAGCGTGGTCCTTTATAGAAGTAATTCTCGAATGAGGTGATGTTAGAGACATCATTGATTTTGGTTTCCTGTACAGTTGTAGCGGAGAGGATGAAAGATCCCGGACGATCGGGCACACCATCAAACATGTCAATACTTTCTATATCGGCCCAACCTTTAAACTTGAGTCCGTGACTCTTTTCTATTTTCTTTGTGGAGAAGAGCAAGGACGCGCTATTGGAGGAAGTAGGAGTGATGGTGTGGGTAGGATCGAGAAGTTCATTCAAATCAATTTCTTTGGCGTCAATGGAAGACCGACTTGCCACGAGGATTTTATCTGTGAATAAAAAGAGAGACACTGCTCTTGTAGGTTTGTTGGTTACACGATGTATTTCGGTGGCGTCAAGATGAGCAACCAATGATCTCTTCTGGTTGATCAATGAACACTAAAAAATAATTAATTTCAGTTTAGGGTTACGATTCAATTTATACTAAACTTACTGGAGAGTCTTTTATACCCTGATATAAGTTCAAAAACATGGTAGCTGTTTTAGTGGGATTATCGTCGGCCATTGTAGCTATTTCCTTGGCTTTTTCGCTGGCTGCCTTTAAACCTCGGTAATCTGGATGGTCTTCCGGTGTCAATTGAAGTATTTCTCTTAACATCATTGAATATCGACTAATACGTTGAACTGGTTCCACCAATATATCTTGCAATCGCTTTCTTTTAAATTCGGATTGATCTTTCACTTTAACCAAGAATCGTCGATAATTTTGATTATTTTTATATTCTTTAGCGTGTAACTTTTGTGCTTCCGACTGTTCTAATAAATACTTTCGGTAGCATTCAAATTTGATTATCTATGTAGTAGAAATGTTGGGTTGAATAAAAATGTTGTCATCGCTCTGAATTCGAGAATTACTTTACATGCTTTTCGCACAAGGCTCCAAATTCTATATTGTCTTTTTCGGATGCTGCTTGTAAATCTAGTAAAAACTGCTCGTTGATAGCAGTGATTTGGTCGATATTTAAGAATATTTTGTGGCATTTAAAAGTGTTTAAAATACAGTGCTTGTCTTGCATATTGGATCGGAGGGGTTGGACTACATATTTCACTAATGTCTTTAAGGTTTCCACGTACGATTTCTCGGTTTTGATAAATTCTTGGATTCGAAATTGTCGCTTTTCGTCATTTCGTTCAAACTGCAAAATGATATCATCAGTATAACCCGAAAAAAAAATGTGATTATTAAATTTCAAATACCTCTCGTCGGTTGACATGCGTGTCATCGGAATGGAACAATGGTGGTTCATTTGTGTTGCCATGACGGCTTGTCGACGTCTCTAAAGTGTTGGCATGTAACTCATTTCCAATAATGTGCAAAAATTGTTCAAGCTGAATTTGTTGGTCTACGTGTCAAAAAAGTGAAAGTTATTATGATTTTTCCTTTGGGGGAAATTAAATGTAGTTTTTTTTTTACTTTGTGTTCGAATTTTCGCTGGCACGATCAAGTCAATGTTTTGACACTTATATGGATAAAAGCGTTAGTCTGCAAAAGTTATATGTGGAAATTTATGTTGCGTTATTTTACCAGTGGTTTTGTGGTTTGTTGGGACACTCTATCAAAGAAATCCATGTATATATCTTCTCCTCTCTTCTTGGTCACTACATCTTTTTCCTTGATTAATTTCCAACTGTTTGAGTATCCGTTGTTTTGTTGAAGGTTTGCTTTAAGTTCCTGCAAAAATAATTATTTAGTTTTCGGGCTTTCATTTTTATCAAGTTGAAAAAAAGTAACACACTTTGAAGGTGGTCATAATTAATGTATATTTAAAAAAGAAGTAGAAGTAAAGCAAAGAGAGGGGAAAAGAGAGGAAAGTACTGAAAATATTTATTTTAATGCTTTTGTTATTGTTTTACTCTCCAAAAATAGAGATTTCGTGTAACTCATCCCAATTTGCTTCGTTTTTTTTTCTGACGCTACAACTCTGGTGTTACCATTTGATACCATGTCTTTTAGTCAATTCATGAGGTTCATTCATGAGGGTTTCAATTTCCTAATCCAAATACTCTCTTTACTAGCCTTATCACTCGCGTGTTTTTACATGCTTCTGAGAGACTGTGTCACTAACAAAGATCTCTTCATAATAATGAACCCTAGCTCTCTCTTTGTTGTTCATTTAAAATATATGTACAATGAAATAAGAACAAAAATAAACTTAAAAACACACAGACATCTTTGTACTAACATACGCTTGTTCGATCCTTCTCCTTCTTCTTCCCTAAGGGCATGCGTGATGTATCGGACTTATAATTACCCTCAGCGATTATACTTAAAAGAAGAACTTCTTTGAGACGTATCCGTCACGTCATGAAGAAGGTGATTCTATTTGATATGAGGCTGCTTGTGTATCCAGCGTAGGCACTAATTTGTTACTTTTGCACAAAAAAAGTATACTTTGTCTTTACTTGTACATTTTACATATAATATATAGAGGAAGTACGCACGCACGGCACCGAGAAAGAGAAAGGAAGGTGATATGCCCTCGCCAATAAACTTTTTTTCGCCGCCAAAGAAGGTTCTGCACTTCCGTTTATACGTGCGTACACAGGTAAGGTACCTATATATCATCACTTCTTTTTTCTTTTAGATAATGCAAAGCTCAAAAATAATAGGATGCTTTGCAGGATGAGTAAGTAGTGATACTTTTTCAGATCGTCAGCAATCTCTACTTCGTGGTTAAGAATAGAAATTAGTATGAGAAGTCATGGCCCACTGAGGGAATTGTTGTTGACACTAAGTGATTGATTGGGTAATTTCGGTATTACAGCTCTGAAGTTGAATATTTCTTACCTGCACTACACTGTATGAACATTATAGGAGTATTTCCATTATAGACCAACAATCAGCAAAATTCAGCAGGACATCTTCTTTTGGTAGCTGCATGAACAATGAAAGAAAAACAGAGTCACCACTGGATTGTTCCAAGACGCATAAAAAGCTTTAAATTCGAAAAGTAAGATTCCGAAAGAAGAGTGCATACATATACATCAAAAGGTAATAGGATGTTATCATTTGAGCAAAATCGCTCAATTAGTATCAAAAGATATATAGCAGCCAATCAAAGTTCACAAAGTCCTTTTGTTTACTGATCGAAACTTCCCGAGACCTGAAGCTCATACATGAGAGCTTGCTCTAATCTCTGAGCATTTTTATATTTCTGACAAGAAGGTGGCAATTTATCATTGCAGTGCTCCATCCTCTGTTATAAGACTTACCTTTTCCAGACTCCTTATGTATGTAATACCCCTTTGCCAATTCAAACCGACTGACGACATAAAATAAACCACCATCAATAATCCAAAGTGAATCACTGTTCATTAACTCTTCCCAATACTTGCAAGAAAGATGCGCCATATATAGAGCTATGCGCCGTTGTTCCTTCTTCCTGATATCTTTACGCACAGGCTTTACGAACGGCTTTGTATCAGATTTGCTTCTTGCAACAAGCATTTTTAGACAAACATGGAAGATTGGTTACTCTTCTTACGTATAATTGTTGCCAAAAAATTTAAAAAGACAACGCTATCTGCAAAAGGCTGCTTGTGTACATTAGAAGCTATAGTATGTATGCTGCATCAAACTTGCTATCTATCGTCTGAGAGGTGCAGCATTCTATAAACATGAGGTTTATTCGCAGGTAGTTGACAATGATTTGTAAGCTTATTCGAGGCATCACCAGAACCAAGTAGCGTCGGTTTACACAGCGCACAGAGTGACGAAAGACAACTTTAAGTTACTTCTGCAAAGTCATATATCAGGGACAACATCCTACTTTTCTAAACTTTGATCCTCTGAATACTTTATTAGTTACCAAGGGAAACCTTCCTCCCGGCATAGAGAACCCATAAAATTTAATTTGGCGTAAGGCGCTTTTTTCTTAACAAGATGTCAATCAATTCAAGATTATCCTCTGGAAATCAACGACGTTATCCAATAGATATATCTTGTTGATGAATGTTAGCATCATATGGATGCAATGAATAAAGAGTTGCCTCCACGTAGGCTTCGTGTGGTCACAAAATTTGAAGTATGACAAGCTGTTAGCTGTTGGGAATGGGACCGACCAACCCTTGTAATTTGTACAGGCAATCGAAGATGCAAAGTGCGAATCCACTAGAATACAGTGACAATACGGATATGCTTTTGTAACATTTTCCCCAAGTATCGGTATCGACACCTCACTGAAGAAATATATCGCAAATACTGTCAATGAGTTAAAAATTGTTTGATCTTCTCTTGTGATGATTGTATTTTTGAGAGTGGTTACGTGCACAGGCTTTTTCCCTCCAGTACGTACTCTCAAATGTTTGTCTTAAAAAGAGCAGTTATTAAACAGGTCATTTGTTTGTGAATCTACCCAATTCCTGAATGATGAGATGCAATAGGCTTTCGGTTTTCGCAATTACTTTCGATCGGCCAGCGTTGCTAGTGGTCATAGGCGGCGTAAATATGTCGCTTGGTCCATTGATGAGAAGATTAAAAATGCATTCGCCTCACAATATATATATCATCCCAACTTGCTCGATCATCAATTGCAGTGAATAACACATCGTAGAAAGCGACGCACTTGCCAATGATTTGGGAACAATGGATCATAGAAAGAATGAAAACGTATTGGGCCACTTGTCTGAAAAAAAGGGATGATTTGATAATAGGTATTACCGTGACATTCTCGCTCTTGGTGATACTCCCAACACTGGTGTCGTTCATCCGGCTGCTTTCTTGTATCGTTAGGTTACCCAGGAAAATTTTTTGCAGCCATAATAAATCCGCACGCACTATTCGCCACTCTTCAGGTGTATGAGAAGGTTTTAATGTTGATATCGTTGCTGTTTACCATTGCTGTTGACTTGTGTAATATATTCAATGTTCGAATTGAGAAAGCATAAAAAATACACTGTCATTTGCTCAAAGACACGCAAAAGTGATCTCCTGATAAAAGGCACATACCTACGCACTATGCTCTAATATATCAAAATATTCACTGGTTTTACGTAAGATTTTCTGTTGCACCTATCCCCAAAAGAGAGAAAGATAAGCTTACATAGTAGCAATCAAAAATTGACACCAAAATAGAGAACTTATGATCATTTTTGAGGCAAAAGAAATAAGCCAATTTGTTTTGAGTGTATCTTACTATTTCTATAATGTTACTTTATTATTGAAAATGCAATTGCATCCGAGAAGTTATGATCTATATAGTCATGTTCATTTTAATAAGTAATTTTGATCACATAAAATATTGCCGCTGCATTTTGATATGTTGTTTATTGTATCTTTACGATAGAGAATGCATAGCTTCTAACCGATTTGATTGTTAATCATTATTGATGTTCTTGTGTTCAGCTTGTGATCTGATTTGCAAATTGATATTTTATTTCCCGCCTCTGAATCAGAACCCGTCCATTGGAGCTTAATTTTTTGTACTTCTTAATAACACATCATTTGATACAAACATTTGTTCATTTCATGCGTGAATTTGTATGTTCTTATTGACAATAAACAACAAAACCGCTGTAAAACTTCTGCTACCCTTTTTTGAAGTGTACTGCTTTATCTCTCACGGTACAAATTTCAACAAGAGTTCCCAATAAAGAGATTTTGTATGCCTTGAAACCAAGCACAAATCATGATAGTAACGAAGATGCATGTGACACAACATTTAAATAACGCATTTTTTGAGTAACATTAAAACTGTCTTATAACGAAGAGGTGGAATTAGATCAAAAAGTTTATTTATACGAAAAGTAGTGGAATATATACACTATTTACAGTCAGAGTACTCAATACTTGGGAATATTAGATGGTGGAACGGTAGGCGACAAGGGCGGCAATACTGTAATGACCTTGCTTTTTGTTCACTTTTGTATTTCGAATCACTTCTTCATCAAACAAGATTTCTTCTGCATCAGAACTGGAGAATGATTTCAAGCTATCCGCCTCATGGTAATCATCATAATTTAAAGACGATCTTCTATCGTACTCTAGACTACTGTGTGTGTAATAGATCGATTCGCTGGATTTTGAAAATCGGACTGATTTGCCACTATTGCTACTACTACTACCACTCCTATCTCTTTGTTTACTGGGAGTTAGAGAATGTTTAGCAGATTTTAAGAGTTTAGAAAAAGAGGGCATAGGTGTATATGTGTATGTGTGTGTGAAAAGTAGAGGATAAAAGGGTGGAAAAAAGGGGAGAACATTTATAATCATCATAAAACCAATAACCAGTCACTTCACGTCTATGCTGCCAAGCAACAAATGTTTTGCATAAAAAAAGAACAAGCCAATTGACGAGGCATTTATTTCAAGTTACATCATTTCCGTTACTGCGGTTGAATATTTTTTTTTTTTTTTATACAGAACGCCACTTTCATTGGCGCATTCGCCACCAGCAACATTAATCTCTTCCTGCGTGTGCTGACTTTGCCTACGGATATTGTTCCTAATTGCTTTCAGTACAGTGCATACAATTCGCCAGTGAGAAGATAAACTATGTCTTTAGGTCAGAGGAGCAGCTCAGGTATATAAGACCAAATAAGGTGCAAATACTCGTTTTCTCGTATAGTCTTCTTTTCTTTATGATCCCATAGATGATTGTAATTGTGCTTTATCTCGAGAATATGCTTTATGATCTTTCTTTGTTGCTTTGAGTTTGTCCGAATTGCTGTAATTCTGCCCCGACTTGTCTCTCTAATCAGCAGTGCAATTATATCAACCTGAGAGGTGAGTACCAATGTGAAAAAGCAAATATTGCAAGAAAAAAGAGTTCCTATACTGCCGCGGAGATGAGGTAAACCGAGAAAAGTCTCAGGTGTTGTTCGCCACTGAGCACCTCCAGAATACTACATTTGCTATAAGGAACACTATGTAAATGTCCATCATAGCTTGAAAGAAGAACTACAGAGAGAGAAGCACTGTGATCAATATTTATAGAATAATAATAATTAACTTCATCTGGAAAGAGCCTTGAGGTGATTTATCCTTGGCTAGTGAACCATTGATATTTTGTACTTGATCGAGTTGAGTCTGCAAAAGGATTACTTTTGAAGGAGTACGTAAGGGTTATCGCGCAAGACCCATAACATCATTTCATTATCCACAAAAATCTAGTATGGATAGTATAAAAAAACTGTTACGAATAAGGATTTCCAAGAAAAACACTAGGCTTGACTGTACCTTTGTTTTCATCCTGAGTAAAATAAGTTAAAGGCCGATATTCCGGTTACTCTCGGCCGGAGGAATGGAGTTCGATGACACATTCCAGAAATAGAATCTTCTCGCTCGCACCGAACACTCCGGAGTTGCTCGATAACAATAAACATCATCATCTTATGATTCATAATTTTATGCAGCAAGAAAAAAAAAAATGTAAAAAAAAGAAGCAGCCACACAATAATGCTGCGTCGCGATCTTGTCGTTATCATTGGCAAATGAAAGCTCCAAACTTGGCAATAGGAAAATTCCAAACTGGTTATGAAATTTGATAGATATGGTAAATAGGACCCCCCCCTTCTAATATTACGGTTGGGGAACATGCAATGGTGCCATAGGTCTACGTGTGCGTGTGTGGGGGGACACAATTGAAATACCGCGTTCAGTAAATGAGAAGTAACAAGATAAGAGTGACACTGAAAAAGCAAACATTAATCATGGCTAACTTTAAATCGTAAATGATCTTTGACAGTTATTCTCCCCCTTTTCATATAAGAGATTAAGGTTTTTTCGTGTGGCAAAAAAAAAAAAATCTCTCCTTAAGTTGTGGAGAGTGCTTTTTATGGGATCTATGAAGAGAGAAAAAGAAAAAATGAGGAGGTAAGTGTTACTAACCTGCACTGGCGCAGCAGCAAATAATCAACGTAGTACTCATAATATGTTAAATTATTGTTTACTACCATGTGTCGTACTACTTTATCTTTAAATTGCGTACATACAAGTTATATTAAAAAAAAAATGTAAAAAAATCATGTCATAAAAAAATGTACATAAGTAGAAAGGAGTGAATAGAATGAAAGGAGAAGGAAACATCAGCACATACACTTATTGTTGTATCACTGTAACTATAAACACTATGAATCCGAGTATTCCGGTTTTCTCTGTCTCTCTCTCTCTTTTTTTGCCCTCCTCTCACACAAATATTTACACTCGAGTATAAAAGGACTTTTTGGGTAAATCCCAAGATTAATGCAAAAAAAAGAAGTTGATGAAACACGTTTTAACATGAAAGAAAAAGACTTTTTGATGATCGTCCTGTTTGATGGATTTAATATTAAAAAAATGGAGTCGATCTTTCCTTTTCCCTTTCATACTGCTGCATTAGAACGTTACTTCAACTTATTTTTTGTATTTTAATTTTCCTTGGCAACGGTTGTCATGGATACAACGAAAGACGTGTACATAGCGGGTAAAGCTAATTTATGGGTTGGATGGTTACCTCTAATTCTTTCCTAAAATGTCATGTTCGAGAAATAACCAAAATGAGCTTTGCAAAGTCGGTTACCTGTATATGGTAATTTTATTGATGGATCGGGCAAAGAAGGGGGAACTAAAATAAATTTATTTTTTTTGACCTTGCACAAGTAATTCCAACTGCATTCTGGGGTCCATTTTTTCTTTAAACTATTATAGTGTCAAAGATAAGTAGTAATTGCAGTAAGCGCGTAAAAGAAAGACAATGCAAAAGATGAAGAAAGTGAGGGTGAGTGAGAGTTAAAAAAAAAAGATAAAGCAATGCTCCCATCATGTGAATTGAATATCCCAAAAATAAAAACTGACTTTTTGGCTTTCGTGTTACTCTTCTGCTTTCTTTGTCTCCCCTTTCAATATTTATATATAAACTTGATCTTTTTATTTCTCTCTCGCTCTCTCTCTCTCTCTCTTTCTCTTTCTTTCTATTTCTCTTTGACTCTATATTTTATATATATATCTCTATTATCTTTACTCACAATGAATTACGCTTGTTCCT
Source organism: Mucor irregularis B50 (assembly GCA_000587855.1). NCBI lineage: Eukaryota > Fungi > Mucoromycota > Mucoromycetes > Mucorales > Mucoraceae > Mucor > Mucor irregularis. Next base: position 315,922 of record KK076459.1, read on the forward strand.
ATGATTTATTCCCTCAGTTGGAATCCATCAGTGTAAATGAGCAGTCATATAACGATATGCTGCAATCAAATCAACAAATGTATTATAACCAACAACACCAAGCTGCTGATCAAGATTCATTATTATATTACTATCAACAGCTTGCTCAACAACAACAACAACAACAACAACATCAGCAGCATCAACAACAACAAAGCATTCTTGATTCCAAAGACATTTTATTCCCCACACTACCTGAACAACCTGTTTATACCCAATGCACTGATAGCAATTCTAATTATCCTGGTTCAATGCCTCAACAAAAGTTATCTCCCAATTCAAACTGCTATGGTGGTGAATCACCTTACTCTATTGGATCTGATAGCTTCCATTACGGACAACAAGCTTATAACAACTACTATTATCATTCTTATCAGTTGACACCCTCTGTCAGCAGCAACAGCACTATTGCACTATCTACACCTCCACTCACCCAACAAGGTCATGATGCATTCAAAGTACAAACACCCTCTTTCCATCAACCTACTTTACCATCACCTATGCTCGATGCGATGAGCTACAATGATGTCCCAGTGAAGGAGGAGAAGAACGCATTCACACCATCTCCTTCTTGTTCCTCTTACACGTCTGATGATAACGAAGAAACTGAAGACGATGAAGAAGAAGAGGACACAGCGACAACTGTACAAGGCGGCAAATCAACCACACTCTTCCATTGTGAATTCAAAGGATGTACAAAGACTTTTACACGCACATACAATTTGAAATCTCATCGACGCACACACACTGATGAAAAGCCTTTTACTTGTAATCTATGTCCTAAAGCCTTTGCAAGACAACATGATCGTAACCGACACGCCAAGTTACATCTCGGATTAAAGCCTTACCCGTGTCAATTCTGTGAAAAGTCATTTGCACGACAAGATGCATTAAACCGACACTTGAAACGTGATAAAAAGAACACAAGCGCAAAAGGAGGAGCTTACATGTACCCCCCACCTTGTCTTTTGATCAAATTAAGACAACAACAAATGGCTGCCATGAAAAAGAGGAAACAACAACAACATTGAATTATGACTTTATGATATCCTTTCATTCTCTCCTTCCCCCATCTCTCTTCTCCCTTCACATACAGCAACAGCGCATTTTCTTAAAAAAAAAAACGATAACCCCACCTCCATTTAGATTTCTTATACTATGTAAAACTTCCTATGTAATATCCCAACCATTCTGTTAATTTCTATATCTATAACTTATGTACATAATAAACGTAATACTACTTCTTTTTTTTTCCTTTCTTTTTTCATAAGGATAACATATACCATGTGGACGTACGTTTAAACAGACCTAATTAGGCTTTTTTGTATATGATCCCCCATTTTGGGCATACACTTGCTACGTATCAAACAACTGTGAGAACATTTTCCCGTTACGCCCTCCCGCAAGTATGTACACCGATAAGGTAAGTGGTGGTAGTAGTAGAAGCGAAAAAGTCGCCATCATTGATTTGCACTGACTTAGGATGGATAACTTTGTGTCATTCAAACTCCAGCCAATCAGACCAATACAAAAATGGGAAAACGTTTGCATTGCTTGTAACCACGCGCATATATAAAGAAGGCAATTTGCTTCTTCCTATAAACAAGTATACAATATAATTCTATTACTATTATCGTAATACTATGGTTCAACAACAACAAAAAGAAGACAACTGGTCTGCTACAAAATACGCTCAACATGCCTCTTTTGTACCTAAACTAGGTAATGTCATTCTCGACATGCTCGATCCTAAAGAGACCGAACATATTCTGGACTTTGGGTGTGGCGATGGTGTCCTCACAAAGAAACTCGCTCAAGGCTGCAAGTCTGTGGTGGGTATTGACGCTAGTCGTAAAATGATCACGGGCGCTCAGCAGGACAAACCAGAAAACACAGAGTACTATACCGTGGATGGATACGATTTGGATACGTGGTTCAATCAAACTCAACACGGACGTACCTTTGATGCCGTCTTCTCCAGCGCCACGCTCCATTGGTTGAAACGAGATCCCGTCAAAGCAATTCGTAATATCCGCCATGTCTTGAAGGAAAATGGTCGCTTCGTTGCTGAATTTGGTGGATTCATGAACGTGGGTGGTATGTGTGTGTAAAAGGTTGATGGAGGTCTTTGATCTAACGCTGTGTAATACGTAGAAATTCAAACCGGTCTTATTACTGCTTTAAATAAACGAGGTCTTGACGGTGCCTCTTATTCCCCTTGGTTCTTCCCCTCTGACCAATACTACAAAAAATTGCTCGAGGAAAATGGCTTCCAAGTTGAACACTGTCAACTCAACCCTCGCATGACTGAACTCGATACCGATGTAGCTGGCTGGATTGAAATGTTTGGCTTCGACTTTTTGAAACCTCTCAGCTCTGATGAAGAGAGAGCTGAAGTCGTAAAGGAAGTGCAAGAATACCTTCGTCCCAGCTATCAACGTGAAGATGGTAAATGGGTCATCATGTATAACCGTCTCCGTGTAGTCGCCATCAAGAAACAATAAAGTATATATATAATCTCTTTGTTTTTTATTATTAAAAATATGAATAAGGGTTTTTAGTACAAAATAAATGGTGGTGGTAAGGTGAAGAAGAAAAAAAACTTTTTATGATTGATAATGCTTGATAATTAAACCTTGACTGGAGTTCAAAGTGTATCTGCTACCTTCAAATAATTCGGAATGAAAGAAGGATTGTATATCTTGGATATTTAATGACCTAGCCTTGTTCTCGAATTCAGAAACAGTAACAGTGATTTCTGTAGGAAGCTTCTTGTAACGAAGTTGATACAATTTACGTTTCTCAACACAGATATCGTCTAATGTGGCTGATAATAACTCGAAATCATCACGGGTGTTTCTAATAAACTTCATGAAACGCTAATAAAGAAAAGATGTATTAGTTTTTCTGTTTCTTCACACAGCCCACTCCATATACTTACTCTACGAAGGATCTTCATCATACTGAACTTTTGAGCACTAATGAAACTGTCCAATGCAACACGTATAGCCATATCGACATCATCTGAACGAACATATTCTCTTAAATGCATCTTGGCGTGAGCTTCAGCAAGACGAAACGTACACACTGGATATTTAATGACCTAGCCTTGTTCTCGAATTCAGAAACAGTAACAGTGATTTCTGTAGGAAGCTTCTTGTAACGAAGTTGATACAATTTACGTTTCTCAACACAGATATCGTCTAATGTGGCTGATAATAACTCGAAATCATCACGGGTGTTTCTAATAAACTTCATGAAACGCTAATAAAGAAAAGATGTATTAGTTTTTCTGTTTCTTCACACAGCCCACTCCATATACTTACTCTACGAAGGATCTTCATCATACTGAACTTTTGAGCACTAATGAAACTGTCCAATGCAACACGTATAGCCATATCGACATCATCTGAACGAACATATTCTCTTAAATGCATCTTGGCGTGAGCTTCAGCAAGACGAATCATAGATTCAAGATGACGCACTGTGATAGGAAGACTGCCACTAGCAAGTGATTCCTTTCTTAATTCAGAATAAAGACGAGACAACTTGTCTTCATCCACTTGTTGTAACTTGGGTTGAATCTTTTCACGAGCGTACATGATATATTTCTTTAAGAGATCTTGAGGGATGATCTATGTGTTCATAAAGCAATAAGTTTCGTAGTTTTTATATATTATAATCCATTGACTTACATCAGAATCATTTTCTCCGGGTTGAGCAAACTTAGGATCTGTATCGTTGTGAAGAGGGTGACTACGAATATGACTTCCAATAACGTTGGTGGCCAAGATATGATCTTGCTCGGGATCAACTAAATCCTTCACAACACAGAGAACATCGAAACGAGAAAGAATAGGTTCAGTCAATTCGACGTTTTGAGAGAAAGGAATAGAAGAGTTGTAACGACCACGGATAGGGTTAGCAGCAGCTAAAACAGAACATCTTGCTTGAAGAGTGGTAACGATACCAGCCTTGGAAATAGAGATAGATTGTTGTTCCATAGCTTCGTGAATAGAGGTACGATCAGAATCGTTCATTTTATCAAACTCATCAATCAAACAAACACCACGATCAGCCAAGACAAGAGCACCACCTTCTAAGGTCCATTCACGAGTAATAGGATCTTTATGAACAGAAGCGGTCAAACCTACAGCACTTGCACCTTGACCTGTTGTGAACACAGCACGATGGGCTGTCTTTTCGACGTATTTGAGGAATTGAGATTTAGCAGTACCTGGATCACCCAACATCAAGATATTAATATCACCACGAATGATATGCTTGCCCTGAATATTCTTGGGCACACCACCAAACATAGCCAAAGCAATGGCACGCTTAATATCCTCATGACCGTAAATAGAGGGTGCTATACTCTTCATGATCTTTTTACCAATACGCTTATCTTTACCCATAGCCAAAATTTGCTTTGTATCATCCTCAGTCAAACGATAAGCTGCAAACATATTCTCCTTTTTGTTGATGAAATTAGCTTCAATAATAGTGGCGAAAACAGGGAATCCATTCTTTGTACTGAGTGAAGCGTCAAAGTTATTTCTATAGACACCAATAACTTCAATTTCCTCACCAGGCTTGGCTTGATCAATTAAATCCCAAAGACAAATGACTTCTCTGTGACGAGGTAAACGACCAGGAGGGACTGTACCGGGAGATTCTTGAATTGTCAGCTTTTGGTAATTACGATAAACAGTTTGTTCCATATTCACATTGAAGGGACCCTTGCTTTGACAGCTAGGACAGGTATTGATCTTAATTTCGTTGTGAATATCTTGATAAAAGGGACCTAAAAGTGCTGAACATTTTCCACAGTTGTACTTGACCCATTTCAATTGAGGAAAGACACCAGTACGACGAGTCACAACACCAGAAACACGAATCAAACAGTTCAATTGAGATTGTCTCAATTCACGTAATGTGTTCTTGACGGGTAAATCAGTGATACGGACGTGAATTTCTTTGTGAATACGTTCATAAGCAGGGAACTGCATAAGAGTGACTTCTAAGGCAACTTCGTCAAGAATCTTCAACATGGCGATAGGTGAGTTGGATAAATAGTATGCTAAAATGATTTTACTGTCTGCCAAATTCTCGTAATTGACTTCAAAGGATTCCTTGTTACGTTCACCCATATCTCTGATACGCTCACCATAAACGGATGTACCGTGCTCATCGACATAAGTTTGAAGGAAATCTCTGAATTCTCTCTTAATACCTCTACGCACAGCTTCACGAGTAATCCACACTGCAATAGATGAATCTTTGATATTACGGAGATCATTTAAAGACATTTCAGGCTACACGTACGTTTCAAAAGAAAAGATAGCGTCAGCATCTTTCCCTTTTACTAATTTGACACGTCATCACATCACTTACCACACCATCCTCATCTTGATCAACTTCTTGAGCGTCATAAATATGACGATGTCTTCTAACAGGTGGCATTGTATCTTGCGTATCATCGTCCATACCATACATAAAAGCACCAGCAACACGTCCTTCTCTTCTTCTAATTTCAACATCACGCTTATTCAAGTTGTTATCAAGTGCGTTACGTGCTCCAATATCCATAGGTGCATATTGTTGATCATCGATTCCTTCTGCCTCGTAGTTATCAAGTACTTCATTATCAGCATAATCTCTGTATAGAACGTGGAAGTAATATAAATATAAAGACTTCCTTCTCTCTTCTTCCTGTGCACTTTTTTGTTACCTTTCAGCGTCTTGGAAAATATCAATATCACCGTTATCAGAGTCATTCATTTCATCATCGTCAGCAAAAGCGTTTTCGTTGAGATCCTCTTCTTCTTCGTTTCTATATTCTGCTTCAGAAAAGAAAGGTGCTGGTGATGAAGGGAATATGGAAGAAGGCTCAGGGGAATCCCCGTCATTACTTGCTCCTCCAATACTATTTCTTCTTCTCTTGTTATTATTGGACTATAAAAAAGAAATTCGTTAGCTTGTCATGTGCAGCATAATTCGATCTCATGACCCTAAATTACCATTCTGTTTCTGAACTTCACGTAAAAAGTAAAAAGAAGAAAAAATTTGTTTTAGGGAAACGCGTCTGACCCTTTTTCAGAAAAAAAATCTAGGACTTGCCAAGTCGCGACTGGAGACTGCTTTTTATTAGCCAATAAAATCGCTCGTTGAAGAAGTAGTGAATAGAAATCCTTCCGTCGTGACAGTAACACTCTTTAACATCTCTTATCATGATATGGTGCACAGCCAAAGAATGGAGAAAGAATCGTAAATGTGTACGAAAAAGGAAAATCTGTTGTCAAAACACAAACAAGAATGAGTGCATTTAGAAATCAACGATTTGCTATAAGGGCTATGTAGACAACAAAAATAAACTTTATCGAATAGCAGATCGTTTTCATATTCACAGCTCAAATAGAGTTGCATGTGCTTTGTAGGAGCATATATACTAATGGATTCTACTATATTATATAGTAAAAAGAAATAGGAAAGCGTACATGGCAATGAAATACATGCAAGGATAACAGAACAATGAAAGAATGTAATTCTTACCTTTGTAGTAAATGGCTTACTTGTGTAATATATTTGACTAGCATTGCTCATAAATACAATCGATGTGTAACAAAAACAATGACCATCATTCTCTACTTTTACTATCTGTATCACAAAGAGCAGTGCGCCACGAGTGCTTGTGTGTACGAAAAGGCTCCGATGTGGTTTCTCTACTTTTCTCTTGTTGCACAATACACTGCTTTGCTAACGGGAATTTACACGTATAAAACCACATATGAACGAATCCTCAAAACGAATAAAACGCCCGAACACACATTTAGCTTGGCATTCTAAAGCACATATTAAGACAAAACTAGAGTTACTGCTATTTCTTTTTCTTCTGGAAATGTCCCGTAAAAGGCAAACCTATCTTTCTTCCGCACCCAGAAGAATTGGGAATACCTACGTGCGTATTAGCACACCCAGACAATTCCATCCATGCTATATATGTAGTAAGAACGCGTAAAGCATTAAAATAATTACGCAGAACACCACCACATTAAAATATCCAAATTTTAAACAGAACTCGATCATCCAAACAAAATACATGAAATGTTGTATATATATAGAGTACAATCAAATTCTCTATGTATACTTTTCCTATCACAACTTTTTTTAATTAAAGAACAAGAAGATGCGTTACACCCTTTCTGTTGTTTCTGCTGCCCTTTTGGCCGCTGCTGTCTCTGCTGCTCCTCATGCCTCTGCTTCTGCTTGGGATGATTCCGTCTCTGCATCCTTCTCCCAAGCCGCAGCTCCTTCCGCTTCTTCATCTTGGGCTGCTGCCGCCGTCTCTAATGAGGCTGATTTCTCTTCTTCTCCTTACTCCCTTGACTACTCTGATATTGAAGGTGACGTTAGCCCTATTGATTTCCCCTTCGACAACGCTGTAGAGGCTATTATTGTCGGCATTGTTCCTCCAGTTGACCTTCCTGTTGAGGCCCCAGTCGAAGCTCCTGTCACAACTCCTACTCCCGTGGAAGCTGCAGTCGATACCTCTGCTCAGGTACCCGTCGAAGCACCCGTCGAAGCTCCAGTAGAAACTCCTGCTGTTGATTCTCCTGTCGCAGCCGCTGCCGAAGACTCAATCGAGCCTCCATTCAACCCTCCTCTTCAGGCACCTGCTGAAGTTTCCACCGAGGATTTCGTCGATGCTTTTGCTGTAGATCTCTCTGTCGAAGCCTCCGCCGAAGACTCTGTTTAACAATATCATGTAATTACGTAAAGCAATCTCCCCCCCCCCAACTCTGATCTTCAAATTAAAAAATACAAATATCCAGCGCTCACAATTTTACAAATGATACACAAACACGATGCATTCACGCAAGATATCGTAGCTCATGTTTACAAGTATAGCAGCTTATGTATATAACAATAAAAAAATGAATCTTACTACATAAAATGTAAATTTATGTACTAAAAATTAGTACTTTCTTTACCCAATTTGCGGATTTTTTTCGTTCATGCATGATCCCGAAAAATAAACAGAAACTTTGAATCTCTAAAGCTTGTGTATCGAGAACTACATATCTTCATAACCCTTTTCCTAAGTACAAGTAATCAACCTTATTGCTTCCTTTCTTTCCGTACATGAAAAGTACGTGCTAGCAATTAAGGTCTCGTTGTGTACAAAAATGATTCCATCTGACAAGTGACCATTATCTTACGATCAATTCACATTAGACAAATACTGTAGCAAGGAGAAAAATGGCCTGGTGTATTATTTACAGAAAAGCATATATTTAACTTTTAAGGTCATTATAGTAAAAGCAACACGACGCACCGCATAGTTATATTATTCTACTCAAGACCCTCTGATGATAGACGAACTAATAAAAGAGAGGAAAGTATAAGTATAACCATATTGCATAAGACTTGCATTTGTATACTTACGATAAAAGTTCATTGCAACAGCAACAATCATGAACGAAGTAAGAATCGCCGGCCCATACTTGTCTGAGAAATCCCCCAGTTCTTTACGATCAATCTTGTTGGCTCTAGCGTGGTAATTGAATAACGCATACATCATTACGGTCAATGCCACAACGGTAAAGATGACAGCAGATACACGGCCGATATGATCTGAGAAATTTAGCAAACCAATCGCTAAGGCGCCCAATAACAGAGTAAAACGAAGCCATGCAAGAAATGTACGTTCATTGGCAAAGAATGTTTTCGCGGGTGGAGCAGCCACAGGGACCACTGCTCTTGCACGAGGCGTTGCTGGGTGCTCGACTTCTTTTCTATTAAAGATCGTCTTGGACTTTTTAAACACTTTTTGAAGTCCTGCAGGTGAGAGTCGCTTCAGAATATTTGCACTAGTGGAGGTGCCGCTTTCTAAATCATCGTTGTTTTTGGGTCGAGGTGGTAAAAGGGGTGTGTGTTCAGTAGCCTCAGCCATGGCCAACTGAATACTATCCGTCGTAGTGAGCTTAGATCCATCCCCTTCCAAACCAGTTGAATCAAAGGATGTCGCACTGCTATGCACCAAATCAGGTCTTCGAACACCAAATGCACCCACCTCCGGCTTTCTGATATCAATGTCCATCTGAGGAAGCCAGAATGGCAGAACATTGATTTTATCTTCGAGCAAGGTAGCGCAACCGTGAATAAATTTAGAGAATTTAGGTACAGACTCAACAAGATGGGAGTTAACAAGCTCAGTGATCCATTGAGGAGGTTCCTGACCAAATTGTGTCTGAAGCTTCACCTCTAAAACAGCATAAGGGAATCGACAAATGTCGGAATCTGGTAATTGTTTAAAAGGGTAATCCACTCCGATATCCATTCTACGCCAATTATCCCCGCTACGCTTTACGCCTCCTCCATTATCTTCACGGATCAACGAAAGTTCTGTATCCAAACTGATGCGAACACGCGCATCCCCTGGCAGTTGAAAAGCAGTACGATTATAAAAGGTACGCACCATAGGATGGAATTTACGCGTGATCACAGAGTACTGTACTTCTTGTGCCAACTGCTCCATCTCTTCAATTTCCTTTTCTGATTTGGTGCCTTGCTCTCTGGTTTTTGCAAACAACTCCTCTGTGGTATAATCTCCCTTTAAAAATGCGTTCAAGTATTTTTCCTTGATAGGGAATCTGGCTTTCACGGATTTCTCGCCTGTCCAATCTTCGTGATGTGTTTTTCTCTCCACAAAGATGGTGTTTGTGTTCATTCCGCCGTACCATCGCATACGTATCGCCTCGGCTCCTTCTGTTTTCTCTAAACGGCCCATATAGAGTTCAAAATCATCGTTATCGTAATACACACTGCTGATAGCTGAATCCTGAGACTCAAATTCCTTGTTGGGATTGAATACAAGTACAGGTAAATGTTTGAGGATAAGCAATTTCAATTCCGTGATATTATCAGGGTGAACCCTAATCAATGTGTGTTAAATTGGTGATATATATGATGATAGAAAACGCTCATACCAGTATTTTGTTGTGTTTCTCACAAAGGCGGATTGTTTGCCTCCAGCTCCAGAATCGCCTCCTCGCTGCTTACCTCTTGTTCTCACTCGATCGTATAACGTTGAGATACGAATAATCAATGACTCGTAATTTTCTTTGTAAAATGGTTTAGCGTTTAAACGAGCGCTAAACATGGGTTTAATGATCCAATTGGTGACTTTCTACATATAGAGTTACTTTGAATAAAAAGAAGATTTATCACATCCCACACAAAACCTACGTCGTGTTTCTTGATAATCTTGAGAAATCCAGTGTAGTTGAGTCGAGTGAACTTGGCCAGATCATGCACGTCGGCAATAATTCTTCCCAGTTCTATCTCAGAGGCAGTAAATTCATCTTCGTGTGGGTTCTCCTTACTACAGAGTGCTTGAACTTCAGCTGCCTCCCTTTGAATATGCTTTTCGATTTCGTTTGACTTGACTTTTTGAAAGTTGTAAACTTTGGCGAGTTCTTTTTCGAGTTTCTCTATAAACTTGGACTCGTCCTCTTCTCTCCATTCCACGTAAGGAAGTTTCTTTTTCAGAATGGACTTGAGACCATCGTAATCTTTAACAACAACAAGTCAATGAGTTTTTCGGAACTTATTTTTTATTTGGAAATAGTGTACCCAAGTAAAATGAAACCCATTCAGGATTTAACGATGTTTTCAGTGTGTGACCAAACTTCATTTAATTAGTTAGTATTTTGTAAACAAAAGAGAGAGTGATAATTTCAGAAATGAAACTTTTGCATTAAGCCCGAATATAAATTCAAGTCTATCTCCGATCAGCCAAGAATTCTTCTTGTGTGAAAGCTTCAACTGAGGAAATGGAGAAATATAAAAGCAAGATGTACAATATTACATTTAATCTTTATTGAATGATTGATATATGAAAGCGCCGACTTCTCGTCATTCCTGCAAGATATCCAAATTGACAGCAACAGATGGTTACTCAACCCTTTTCTTGAAATGGAGCTCAGTTGTTACACAATTGTGTCTCAATCATGACGCTTCACATTTGCTAATTGAAATAAATACTATTCTCGACTCTATCATCTCGTAATATGTATAAGCGTGGTAGCTTATCATCGACTTCTTAGAATTTGCCCGGATGATAGATAGATATTACCATTATTTCCAACTGATGATATCTAAGATTTGATAATAATCATACCACAAACATACATATGCCGTATATGTATCACTTGGGCTTTCTAGACTTTTAGATCATGACACCCAATATATTTCACAGTGCTTCCACCTCAATTCACTGATTTTTACATAGTCTCTCAATTATTTATTTGAAACAAATTTATTTGACTACTTTGTACTTAAAAAAAGAGATATCTACTTGATGAAAACTATCAGCGAAACAAATCATTTCTTCCTTAGCCAATTCGGTCAATCCCAGCTGCTCTCCCTCCAATTTTTCAAACACTTTGACTTGGCTGGTAAAATCGTTCTAAATTTCGAAGTATTAAATATCATTAACGCTGAAATTCTATTAATCAGTCAAGGAAAAGTATGTTCTTTGTACAATATAACAAAGTGCAAGTAGTCATAGTAAAATACAAAACAATTTGGCCGGCCTTTAATTATAGTTTGAACAACTGTTTAAAGTGCGAACAAAAAATCTTTGCAATTACTTTAGCCGGAAATTGGTCAACCAACTTCTATTTCGAAAAGCTGGTCAGATTAATTGTAAATAGTTGATCTAATAATCAAGTTTATCCGGGCTTTTCAAAAGATCAGTCAGTTAAGGGCATGAAAATCTCTACGCAGAGACGATGTAAGCTGGAGATCGCTGTGTTACTGAATTCAAAGCTGGAGAAGAAACCGTCACACAGCCAGGGTGGCTTTCGATTTTTGGACTTTTTAACCACCCCCTCCCCACTTCAAGAACAACGCCCTTCACCTAATAACTAAACACAATAATGCCTCGCGCTGCTTGGAAAGGTCCATTCTTTGTTGCATTCCCTGGTTTGAAGCAAGCTGTTCAAACCGGTACTCCCATTGCCACTCAAGGTAATTTGTTCATTTTTTAATATTGTTAAGCCTGTGCTAAATGTCAAACTTTATTGAATAGCTCGTAGTTGTACCATTTTACCGTCATTTGTTGGCCTCAAGTTCTTAGTGCACAACGGAAAGGATTATTTACCAGTTCACATTACTGAAGAGATGATTGGACACAAATTAGGTGAATTTGCTTTCACTAGAAAGAGATTCACTTATCGTTTCACCAAGGCCAAATAAGCGACTGTTTTATTTTACTATTCTTATCAATATATACATATATAATCTTGTTCAGCAACAAAATAACACCAACACCAACATCAACAACAATCACATTACTCCACACTTGTACAATAAAAGAAAATGCTTTTTAAATGACGAGTCGTTCTTTATTGTTAGTGAACTCTTAGTATACACCAGGTATAATCTTCCAACGACCGTTTGGAAAGACGGTTTTCAGTTTTTCAGTAGTAAAGTGACGTTGATACCATGCATCTGTTTCGCTGGCGACAATGGAAAGATTCGTTATTGTCCATAAAAGTCCACATAAAATAGTAAAGTTTTGGAAGCGGTAAAGGATACAAAGGGATACATAGACGAGGATATCAGCGAAATAATGAGGTACAACGATCTTTTCGAACCAATCTCCTCGGGGAATGGTGTATCCAGTTGCTCCTCCTTCTTTTCTAAGTGAAGCCAAAATGACATGGCAGTTGTATTGATGATAATTTGCATAAAAGAATAAGGCTATTGCTGCCAAAGTGGTCGTGTAGTGCAAATGGGTGTTGTCCTGCGCTGATATAGCTCCAAAGTTGGAAAGTCCTTCTAACCAGGTAGCAAATACCATTGCTCCATAAAACGCAAACCCCATCACGTAGTGTAATACGTGCATCGTAGCAGTCTTTGAAGGTCGTTCGATCCAATGCGATTCATAGCATCGCCTCGCCAAGTGAATGGTCATGAGTGTTAATCCAATAATACACGTTTGCTTGTTCAAGTGTTGAGTGCCCTGGACCGAGTCATATTTTTGTAAAAGCGAAATTAAGAGTAATGGCTTTCCATACACGTCCAAAGAAGCTAATTCTATTATGCAATAAAGTGCAAAGACTAATCCCACCACGTAGAATTGACCAAAGTAGTGCTTTGGCACTGTGAGTTTGGCTAACTGTGTTGCCCACAGGGTGGTTGCTTTTTCAGTATTACCCAAGTTAAGTTTTCCATAAGCGAGTACAGAGCCTCTTAGCTCGGGAAGTAACTTTGCAAATACAGCTAGAAAACTTATAGCCAGTAGGCAGAATGAAATAAAGGCTATCAGGTACATGGTATTAGGAAGAAAGCAGTGTAAACTCCAGGCAATAGCCTTTTATATAATGAACATGCGGTAATTTAAAATGAGTAACACGAAGCATATGCTTCCAAGTATAATTTATTTTACTCAATAGTATACGTGCAGCACACCAAATGAAATGTTGATTAATATACCAGCAACGATGCCCATTTGATGTCTTCTAGAGAAAACAGACTCTCGGAACCAGAATAAACAAATGATACCCAGAAAGAATCCCAACATTAATCCCCACATCATTTCCTTATAAGTTCCTTGAATAGCTGAAATAGGTGTGTGAATAGCTACAACTACATACACTTCTTTACAAAATCACAACTTACTTCCGTCCGGTAATGTTTCTCCTGTATTATCCATCCACTGCTCTTCCAAGTTCCTCGCTTCTTCATTCGGTCCCTCTTCATATGATGTCCCGTGTAATCGATGAAATTGTGTTCTGATATTTCTAATATCTTCCTCTGTAAAACCTGACTCTCTCAGTCTATCAAATCCTGTTGGAGGTATCATTTGCGGTTGATTCTAAGTACGGTAGAATAGTATGTTAGTATTCTTGAATTCTATATTCTAAGCTTTACAGCCCTTACATTTCTTAAACTCGGTGTTTCTGGTGTGTAGTCAGACACAGAGCAGTGGAAATAGACGGGTTCTGGTGGTTCAAGTTTGGCTTTTGAATCTGCTCTAGTAATTTTACCCACTTTATAGTCTTTAAGTGTTTTTTCATCTTCTAATACTCGTCCATTGTGAATTAATCTAATGTATTTATTTTCAGTTCGACTCGACGATTGGCGAATCTACACAGTGATTAGACTTTTTAGTATTTTACTTTACTGTAGAGTGTAATAAAGTGTATTATTACCTTCTCTTTAATGGTATATATTGTGTCTTCTGGTGATACTCTAAGTACTAAATCTTGTCTGTCAGACCATCTTATATGTAAGTCAATTGCATCATAGTATTCATCGGGCTCCATAGTGTGTGTGTATTATGCCAAGTTATTTTAAAATAGGTTGAACCTTCACCGCCTAAAACGACCAGAAAAGCCTAAAACGGCGCTGGGTTACATAAGATTTCACTAGCCAACCAAATTTAGGCAATTCGGAGACCTTCTAACAATGTTGTACAATTCTGTGTTGGTTTTTTTTTTCTCGAAATCCCATTTTTTTCGTTATACATTTTTCTTTCCGTACACCATATTATAGCAAATACTATTTTTTGCTATTTTACATATATACACTAATAAAATTATACACCACCAGGAATGCCTTATTCACTTCCCGGCTTAATAGGTACCCACCTTTGACAATATGGAAACTGATCTGTCCATATTCTTAATGTCAACTCTTTTACTAATCGATCCAATGTCAAACTTTTTTTAATATATATAGACAGAGCATGCAGTGCATCTCGGTTCGATCCTAATTTAGCTGTTAATATCGAGATCTGCGAGACCATTAATAAAAAGCAAGGCAGTGCGTAAGTGATAATGATAATTCCACACTGGTCATATAGGGGAGCTGTCAAATACTAAAGTTTACTATGTCTGTATAGTGTGTGCGTAATTCGGAGACCTTCTAACAATGTTGTACAATTCTGTGTTGGTTTTTTTTTTCTCGAAATCCCATTTTTTTCGTTATACATTTTTCTTTCCGTACACCATATTATAGCAAATACTATTTTTTGCTATTTTACATATATACACTAATAAAATTATACACCACCAGGAATGCCTTATTCACTTCCCGGCTTAATAGGTACCCACCTTTGACAATATGGAAACTGATCTGTCCATATTCTTAATGTCAACTCTTTTACTAATCGATCCAATGTCAAACTTTTTTTAATATATATAGACAGAGCATGCAGTGCATCTCGGTTCGATCCTAATTTAGCTGTTAATATCGAGATCTGCGAGACCATTAATAAAAAGCAAGGCAGTGCGTAAGTGATAATGATAATTCCACACTGGTCATATAGGGGAGCTGTCAAATACTAAAGTTTACTATGTCTGTATGTATGTAGCCCAAGAATTGCAGCACAATCCATTGTTAAATATATCAACAGTAATAAATCAAATCAAGCCATGCTGGCATTGACTGTAAGTTGAGTTGTAAAAGGAACTTTATATGTGTACTATGGTAATTGACCCTTCTATAGCTACTGGACAACTGTGTAAAGAACTGTGGATATCCTTTTCACCTTCAAATTGCTAGCAAGGAGTTTTTAAACGCTCTTGTTCGTAGATTTCCAGAACGTCCGCCAGCACGATACGCCCCCAACCCAGTTCAATCTGCTCCTGAGAATCAGTGGAACCATTTCGACTATGTGCCACCTCAGCAATTTATGGCAAATCCTGTGATCGATCGCATTCTCTACCTGATCAAAGAATGGAAAATTGCGTTGACTGAATTATCTCGATATAAAGAAGATATGGGCCATATTAAAGACATGTACAGATTATTGAAATTTAAAGGTGATTATTTAGATATCGGGTTATTTTTCTTTGTATTTTCTGGGGTATATTGATCCGTCCCGTCGTCGTTGTCAATTCATAGGCTACCAATTTCCAGAACTGCGTGATTCTTCAATCGCCGCTTTAGCTCCTCCAGAGGTAAGTTAGGAAACACAGGAAAGTGGAAAGAAACAAGTAACAAGGGGACTGATTCTATTAAATGCAGACTTTGAAATCAGCCTTAGAGCTGGAAGAGGAGGACCGTACCGCTAAGGCTGCTGTAAGTAGAATGCATTGATGTAGGAGTATTCAGATACTAATGCGCCTTTCACATAGAAATTGCAAGAGTTGATTAGAAGAGGTAGACCTCAAGATTTGGTAGAGGCAAACAAATTGATGAAAATCATGACTGGTTATGTAAGTAGTAATTCATGCATGAAGAGTGGGATCAGACTATTTATAAACAATGATTAGGATCAACTACACCAGACGAATTTTAAGGAAAAATTCGTGGAAGAGTTACACAAAATACAAAACAAAGCACGACTATTGTACGAAATGTTGGACAATTTAAAGGAAGGCGACACCATTGATGAAGCAAGTACCATGGAAGAGTTGAAGGGTGCTTGCGAAAGTGCTTTACCAAAGATTAAAAATATGCTCAAAGAGGAAGAGGATGATGAAAAACTCGAGCTTTTGAACGAAGTCAAATCTGTAATTAAGGGTGTCATATTGAAATATCAAGATATCAAGCATGGACATTATGATACAACGTACGATGTGAGTGGAAAATTCAAGAGCTCCGAAATGGATAGTTCTGCTTCCAACTTGCCTCCTCAAGCCATCAGTCTGATCGACTTGGATGACATGAATGAAAACAACAGCTCTTCTTCTGACTCTCCTACAAATAATAATAATACCACTTCCACAAGCAAGAATGCCATGGAAGAGTTGAGCGATATTTTTGGTGACAAGACGAATATATCCAACACAAGCACACCCTCCTCTGCTGATCCATTTGATTTACTGTCTCAGTCTATCACATCCAACACACTTCCTCCTTCCAGTCCTAACGTCTCTAAAATCAACACATCCTCATCTCCTATCGTTATCTCTTCACCCAGTGGAGGAGGAGATGATGAAGATAACAAGGTCGAGAGAACGAGTAAGTAGAGAAAAAAAATGTATTATGTAATATTAGTTTCCATACTAATTTGATGTGATTAGTTACTTTGATAAATAAGAATGGTTTGTTGGTTTTGCTCGATGTATACTCTTCTGCACCTAATTTCAAGTGCAAGGCTTACTATTCCAACAAATCCACTGCACCAATGGATAAGATGACTTTACTGTTGGCAGCACCCAAGGTAAAAATTTCAGGCACACGCGTAGGACGTAAATGGAAATTTAACCGTTACATAAAATATAGTCGATGAATTTGAAGATGAGTCCAGCCTCATCCGACTCTGTACCTCCTAAATCTGATAAAACAGTGACTCAATCCATCACAATTGAGAATCCCAACAAGGTAATTGGTAACTTTTCAGATTTCTTCCATATCTCTCTCATATTAATAATGTCATATACCACATAGTCTCCTTTACGTCTGCGCTATAAAGTGACCTATGAACAATTTGGTGTTGAAATGGAACAAACAGGAGAATATCAAGAAAATTAATTTTGTATAAAGTAGCAGGTCTATACGTGCTTTTCCCGTAGGAAAAGCTAAATGTACTCTCTCCCTCTCCACCTAATAAATAAATATAATTTCACTTGAAACACGACATTGTATTTTACATAAAGTTTTTGAACGTATACACAATTGTGCGCGCGGACGTGTTTTTTTTTTTTACATTGTATTACTTGTACTTGATGTTTACCAAAGGTGTGGAGGAAATACAAAGTGCTTCTCACGCTTGAACAAAGTTTATCTATATACGGTTTTGGTGCTTTGTCATCTGTAGGATATTATTTGCTCTTCTCCACCTTATTGTTATCTTTTGCATAGTTTGACATACATGACAATCTACACATATTTACTTATACTGCAATCATGTATTTTTTTCACAATCAGTATAAGTAGCGTGTCTACTCGAAATTCAGTATAAGGTAATTTTTCGAAAATTGAATATAAACCAATTCTTTTAACCGGTCACTTTTTGATGTACATATTTTTTCGCACGGTATTTAGCATCCCCCCACCATAATCGCTATAAATATAAATAAAAAAGCAATTTGAACATTTTTTTTTCTTTTTCTTTAGTTAGTTTGGTCGTGACCTGAAACAACAATCATCACTATGCTTTCCTCTATCTTGAAAACTTCCTCCACTACCATTCAAAGGTAAACATCATTTCTGTACCTGTTGTATTGTCGGTACTTGGATTAAACTCTTTGGTTTTTTTTTTATTATTATTAGAACCACACCATTTGCTCGTAGAGCATTTAGCACTCAGTTCCCAGCTCTTCAAAGAATCTCTGGTGTTGATACCGTCAAGAACTACATTAACGGTAAATTTGTTGAATCCAAGACCGAAAAGTGGATTGAACTCCGTAACCCCGTAAGTACCTTATGTAAGTCGAACTGTCATAAACCCTTTTGGAGATTAACCCAAAATCAACCCTGCAGGCCACACAAGAGTTGATCAGCTACGTCCCCGAGACCACTCCCGAGGAATTAAAGGAAGCCACCGAAACTGCTGCTATTGCCGCCAAGGAATGGAAAAAGACCACTGTCCTTCAACGACAAAAGGTCATGATTGACTTGCAATACTTGATTCGTCAAAACCACGATGCTATCGCTGAAAACATTGTCCAAGAACAAGGTAAAACTTTCGCTGATGCCAAGGGTGATGTGTTCCGTGGTCTCCAAGTCGTTGAACAAGCTTGTGCTCTTACCAACATGTTGATGGGTGAAAAGTTGACTGTCGCTAAGGATATGGAAACTTGTAAGTCATCTTAAATCCCACTAAAACGAATCCAACAAGCATGGTGACACAGAGTTTTTTTGTTAATAGATATGTACCGTGAACCTTTGGGTGTTGTTGCTGGTATTTGTCCCTTCAATTTCCCCGCTATGATTCCTCTTTGGATGTTCCCCTTGGCTATTGCTGCTGGTAACTCCATTGTCATGAAGCCCTCTGAACGTGATCCCGGAGCCATGATGATGTTGGCCAAGTTGGCTGCCGAGGCTGGTGTCCCTGATGGTGTCTTGAACGTTGTCCATGGTGCCGTTGACTGTGTCAACTACATCTGTGATGAACCCAAGATCAAGGCTATCTCTTTCGTCGGTTCTGATCGTGCCGGTGAACACATCTACACCCGTGGTAACGCCAACGGTAAGCGAGTTCAAGCCAACTTGGGTGCCAAGAACCACGCTGTCCTTATGCCCGATGCCAACAAGCAAGCTGCCTTGAACGCCATTGCCGGTGCTGCCTTTGGTGCTGCCGGTCAACGTTGTATGGCTTTGAGTACTTTGGTCTGTGTTGGTGAAACTAAGGATTGGTTGCCAGAATTAGCTCAACGTGCTCGTGAACTTAAGGTCGGCTATGGTATGGATCCCGATACCGATGTCGGACCTGTCATCACCCCTCAATCCAAGGAACGTATTGAACGTTTGGTTCAAAGCGGTCAAGATGAGGGAGCTGAGATCCTCCTCGATGGTCGTGGTATTGTTGTAAAGGGCTATGAGAAGGGTAACTTTGTCGGTCCCACTCTCTTGACTAATGTCAAGACAAACATGGAATGTTATCGTGAAGAAATTTTCGGTCCCGTCTTGGTCTGTCTTAACGTCGACACCTTGGATGAAGCCATTGAATTGATCAACAACAACCCCTACGGTAACGGTACTGCCGTCTTCACTAACTCTGGTCCTATTGCTCGTAAGTTCGAACACGAAATCGATGTTGGCCAAGTTGGTATCAACGTTCCTATTCCCGTTCCCGTTCCTCCCTTCTCTTTCGTAAGTACAAACTGCTCTTTTTATCTTTGTATAACAGTGATTAACATTTTTTTAACAGACTGGTAGCCGTGGCTCCATTTTGGGTGATATGAACTTCTACGGTAAGAGCGGTCTCCAATTCTATACCAAGCCCAAGACCGTCACCTCTTTATGGAAGGAATCTGATGCTGAACACTCCAAGGCTTCCGTCAGCATGCCTACTCAAGGTTAAAAAAAAACTTTTTCAACTTTTAGAACTATTTCTCATAAATCCTCACATTGTACACTTTCTTGATCTTAAAAAAATAATAAAAGCTTTTAAAATACAGCATCGCCATCTTTTTGCTATAATGTCCTTTAAATCCATACTCAAATGTTATGCGTAGTGGAGCATGAAACAGAGTGTTCTAAACCTATAACATCATCGTAAATTAATTTTAGGGAGATCGACGTCGACAATAGACTAACTTTAAGCCTAACTTACCATGTCACTGTAAAAGCAAGTACAGTACTGTGAGGTTAATATGCGCATGTTCTTATTGCGAAATTGACGCTAATTTTTAGTACTATTCATCAAGATATGCATTAAATATGACCCTGCGACTTGGCGAAAATCAGTCGACACTTTAAATTTTCGGGAATGATCGAGTAAATAAAAAAAGTAAAAGCAAAATAATTAGGGGGAGTAAAGGGATCAAGATGGTAAAATTTTATCGTGGTATTACCACGTTCATAATTACTTTGATATTGTTTGCTAATGTCTTTATCCTGACTAAAAATGTGCAAATAAAAGTGTCTGTGGCGATTTCAAACTTTGGAGGATAATTAGGGTACGTTTGCATTGCACAATGTATCTTTCTCCAGCTACTACAAACAACTCCTTCTTTAAATCATCAAGATGTTGATAAGCGTCTATCCCTTTCCTACTTATAGATACATTCCCCTTTATGTAGCAGTGCTGCCATATAAAAAGTATAATATCTGTATGCACATAAGTAGTAACAAATTATATTAAGGTTTTCACCCATTTGATTATTCCTTGCTTTCCTTTTTGTTTCTTGATTTTTTTACTTTACACTCAACTCTTTCCCGTATCGCTTATTTACCCACACACACCTAGTCCGCCTCTTCACCTAAAGTTAATATTGACTCAACAAATATGGACTTGAATAAGAGTACACCGTTATCAGTATCAGGAACAGAGAGTATAAACGATCTAGTAATGAGTAGTTCAACTTCTAAATTTAGCAAGACCAGTAGTAGAGATATGTTCGCAGAGGGTTTGGCCACATCAGAGCGAATACCAACATCTACTTGGGGGCCGTTCACAATAGTAATTGTCGTTTTTTTAGTCATATTGACATGTTTCATTCTTAATTGCAGTCGCATCATTCGCAAAGTGAATGAAAAACGAATGGATCGACTAGGAAGGTCTGGGACATTTAAACAGAGATCATATGAAAAAAGACATAAAGATTTACAAGAAGCAGATCTTGAATGGAACAACAACCCCCCTATGGTGTACGAAGATAAATTATCTACACCTGAATCTGCACATTGTAGTAAGCATTCATCCGTATCCTCATCTGGTTGGTCTTCACATTCGACACTGGAAATAGCTCAAAATCATCATTACAACGATATAAACTTCATCAAAAACCAACCACCTGGCGTCCAATTGAGATTAGCCTTGGAAAATTCTTCTACCTCAAGTTTAACAACAACAACAGAGCCTATACTTGTCGCCTTAACAATAAGTTCTAGATCATCAAAAAGTAGTAAGATTACGACTAGTAGTGCACTATCGTCTTCATCTCGTAATAATAATAATAATCATTTTCCCCTTCCATCACCACTACCGTCCACTACTACAGCACATTGTAACAGCATTAATCCAAAGAATCATCATCATCAATAAATTGTAATCGGCATAGAGCATATTTACCGCATACCCATTTTTTATTATCTGAAGTCTGTTTGTTTGAATTGTTTACTTTTTGCCCCTCCTATTACGCAAAAAAAAATCCCTATCTTCTCTTATTCATCCCTGATTTGTAGTACTCACCACCACATAGAATCGCTGTATTTTATAGTAACCTTCTCATTTATATATACATATATAGCGATTTATACTTATTTATATCATCAGCATCCCCTAATGTGTGTAGGCTTGTCTACAACTTTTTAAAAAAAGCTAAAAAAAATATAGTAGCATTGAAATCACTTTTGTGGTAGTCGTTATTTGCTAAAAAGCGTATGTTTACCGTGCATCGCTTTTAGAATAATGATGCACTGAATTGTTCTATTACAATTTAATAAACAAAAAATTATTTTTTATGTACTTTAAAGCGAAGCATGTAAAATGATGTCTCGAAAGTCATGTATGTACTATGAACAGTGCTGTACTCCCATAAGAAAAGTAGATAACCGCACAGAGATACACATACACAAATCGAAATGCACTATGTACTTTATTTTATAGCTAAACATACAGAAATATTTTTATAAGCATATGTTACAAACCTTATAAAATCGAGCGAGAATATGGAAAAACGCAATCATTTCACTCACTATTTTCAAACGTTACCATGCAAAGCAGATCGGTAGAAGTAATTGGTGGGCTTAATCGATGTAACCTTCTGATATAAAAAAGATCCGCATACATGCCTATACTTATTATAATGCATAGAAAAGCTGGGTTCTCATATCGTAAACTTGCATTGTATAAACCAATGCAAGACCATTCTATAACACATCGTTCCACTAAAGAAATACTTGAACGGAACAATAGCTAGACAAGTATATTGCGTTCTGTTGGTAGAAGTAAATATACTAGACAAAAGTTTGTATATAACAACGTCAACTCTGCAAAAGCTATTTGAAAATCACCATAAGTGACGGCGTTTGGATAGAGACTGTTGCAGTCAGACTACACACTGTTTTTCGCAAGTACCATTCTCAATTAATTGGTCTAAGCGTGATTGGTATTTGCGCCATACACATGTCACAATGATGAGCGATCAGTTAGCCAAATAAATCAAGTCTTTTTCCTTTTGAACGTACCACAAATTCAGGGTTTTCTCTTCTCCTCCAAGTCCCTTTAAAAAGTGTAGTTTGCCTTTTATAGGTGGGTCCCCCCGTTCCACTCCTCCTTACTACGTATGTACTTGAAATTAAAAGAGTGAAAATTTGTCATTTATGACAGGAAATGATACAAACTATGTTTACAACACTTTGAGAATTTAATAAACTATTGCTGATTCAGGCGGGAGATCGCTACATACTAGACTGTCCCATTAGCTGAGTTTAAGGTATGTACGTGGTATACCTGTTCATTCTGTCATCTCCTGTAACAAGAGAATACATAGATCATAAAATGATTTTATTCTTTTAATTTACTATCCAATTAACGTCAAGTTCCCATATCTTGAGAGCCATTGCCCACGTAAGTACTTTCGTCCAGATTTTTTTTTTTTGGGCTTATTTATAAAGCATTTATACTTTCGAAGATGAAAGGAAAATATTGTTGATGATCTATTTTGCACCATCTCATAAAAGTTCAATTTTGGTTGTATGCATTTTAAAGATAAAACATCTTTTGCTTGAAAGTAGCTCTACTGATTGATAGCACATATTGATTTATCACTTTATTTTCCTAGTATCAGTTTGATGACGTTGAGGTTGATAATGATTTAAGAACTTGTTAAAAACTTCTTATTTCTTTCTCTTTATTTTCACTAAAAGTTGTTGTCAAATTATCTACACATGTCTCAAGAAGGTACATCTAAGAAGGAGATCGTTCACATCGTATATCCTTGCTTCCTCTGTGGAGGAGAATATGGAACTGCAAATGGTGCAATTCAACACATTAAGACTACCCATGGCTATATCATGATTGCGCGTCCTCCTGCATACCGTCGTCCTTCTGACAAGCACTACGATTACGAAAGCTCTATTGGCGGTAGATGGGATGTCCAGCACTACGGTTGTCCCTCATGTTGGTTTCACGCCCCTAAAAACCCAGAGGTTTTATTGGAACATGTAATGAAAGTACACAATCCACAGTTAAGCGAAGGTTTTATTCCAGAGGGTGAGGAAGAGCTGGATGAACTTGAAGACGAAGAAAGTGATCAAGAAAATAAGCCGAATGATGAAAATGAACCTGAAACCGACATTGGGGAAGTACAAGCCAACAATAGAGAAAATGAAAATCAAGTTAAGAGCAATGAATCAGTAAATGAATTGTCTTCTTTTTTAAAAGACGAGAAAGAAATTGTCATTCAAGCCTGCAGCATGCTCGCTGAGATGTCAAACTTGTTTAAGAAACTCACAGAAAAAAGAAATTAAGCAAGAAGTGGGTTATAATTACCATCAACCACAAAAAAATGGGCGTACTTTACTTTTTATAATAAACCCCAAGACGATTTTTATACAATACTTATCAATAAAGACTTACTCTTCTATTGCTTCATGTATTTTGCTGTTTATGCGTGAAATGAAGATCAAACATTTGTGGTCATTGCAATATCCTCATTTATATCTTACATTTTTGACAACTTTGCCCCTCAAAGTGGTTAAAGAATCATAATAATACACAGTGTTCTAGATTGATCAACCGTGATCACCAAGTTCTACCTGATATTGATAAGAACATTTTTAAATATATAACATCTAAAAGAAGGAACCCGTATCACCTTGAATTTGACAGGATTCTTTAATATGATACACATGACAATGACCGGCACTCGTGATAAGGTCGAGACTAAACAAACTCTTGCATGAGATGACACTTATAAGTTAGCCTGATAACTCAAACCAGGGCCTACGGTATTCTTTATTGACGTCAAAGTCTAATTATAGGTACTTTTGTTTCAAGCACCAGGCTTTTCTCTCTGCCCCATCCTAAATGTTTTGCAATTTTCTTCCGTCTGAAAACCGGTGTGCTGTCTCTTTGAGTTTGTCGTTGTGTTATAATAGCTGCATCAAGAAATACAAAGAGAATACCAAGGACACTCTCTCAATGTATTATGTACTCGTGCATAGCTGAAAAATCCAAAGTACAAAAGCATAACGGATAACCACTAATTTCTGAAAATCGCCTTTTATTTAGTATTAATTTTAAACAATAGTAAAGAGTATTTTAATGCATTAATGTGTGGTGTGAATTTAGCCCCTAATCGTCATCACGAGACGCGTTCAAGTTACAAAGAAATGCCGTCGTAATTGGACAATTTCATTTTATTGGTTCTCTCTTTTTTTCTTATTTTTATGATGAGAAAATAAGCCATCTGATTCAATCAGAGTGTCGATATGGTCTATAAACAAGTGCAAGTCGTTGAAATAATTCTCTCCGTCAAACGGTGTTGGCTTGGGAGATGAGGGTGGTATTGGTTGTACCATGGTGTTGTCGGTGTTACATTTTTGTTCATCCACTACAGAAAGTTGCCAATGCTTGAATCTATCAATATCAACATCCACAGTGTATTTTAGCCACTCGTACGTTTGATCCACTGAAGTGTATGAAATAGTGTTTGGAAAATACACTAGAATTTTACCGCTGTGCTTGTCGATACAGCTCATAAATCGATGCTTATCTTGCTGTGATTGAAGCTTTTTTAATAAATTCAAGATCTGTACAAAGTGCACCGTTTTTTCTTGCGCAATTCGAGATATAGCATTCATTAAACTTTGCAAACTGTCCTGGGATGATTGAATAGATGAAGACAGGCTGTCGTAATCGTGAGCACTACTCAGATCGATTGAGAGTAGTATGTTGTAATTTACAGAGTTGCCACTTCGCAGCGATGGACGCCTTGGAATATCGATATCTTTATTGGGTGTGGTCACCACTTTGTTGTTATCTTTAATTGATCTATTATTGTTATTATTATTATTCGTGTTATCCGTGTCTTCTTTCTGTTTTCTCTTATCAGTGATTAATTCAATGATACCATGCTGACTCATTTCTCTTGAAAATATACGATGATAAGACGGCCGTCTATTATTTTTACAAGTGCTATCAAAACCGTCATCATTTTCAACGATACAAAGTTGCTGTTGCTGTTGAGGATCCTGAAATGGCGATTTGTTTTGATAAAGCCGTTGCACTGGGGCTATTGAAAAGTTTTTGGATGCAGAAGTGTTGAACGGTACTCTTGTATATCCGATAATCGATGTCATTAAAGGTGTGAAAGAGAATTTATGAAAGTGGAACAAAAAGAAGACAAAATAATTGGGGAAATTACGAAAACGGAATTTTTATGCAAGGGCGAAAAGTCATTGGTTGTCATTAATTTACACACACAATAACTTATCAAATAGGTAACTTTAAATGGTAACACGGCAAAGCTTTTCGATACCCTCTACATCGTAAATAGCAGTTTCTTCTAATTCAATACTGTTAATAACAGCTCTAGCCACTTGTTCGGTTTGTAATGGAGGTGTGGTAATCAATTTGCCTCCAGGAAGACTAGCAATACCCTTCTTGAAGGGGCTTGTTACAGCATTTACAAACTGAAGTGCTCCCGCAATTGGTACTGCGGAAGGTCGTTGGACATTATACATGAAACCTATTAGTGTGTACGTTTTTAGTATCACTCTCTTTTACACACAAAATAACTATGTTCATTACCTGGACGAAGAACAATGGTCTTGAACTCGTCATGTGTAAACAAATATTTTTTATGCAAGGGCGAAAAGTCATTGGTTGTCATTAATTTACACACACAATAACTTATCAAATAGGTAACTTTAAATGGTAACACGGCAAAGCTTTTCGATACCCTCTACATCGTAAATAGCAGTTTCTTCTAATTCAATACTGTTAATAACAGCTCTAGCCACTTGTTCGGTTTGTAATGGAGGTGTGGTAATCAATTTGCCTCCAGGAAGACTAGCAATACCCTTCTTGAAGGGGCTTGTTACAGCATTTACAAACTGAAGTGCTCCCGCAATTGGTACTGCGGAAGGTCGTTGGACATTATACATGAAACCTATTCTCTCTCTCTCTTTTAGTATCACTCTCTTTTACACACAAAATAACTATGTTCATTACCTGGACGAAGAACAATGGTCTTGAACTCGTCATGTGTAAACAAATATCTCTCAGCCTCTCTCTTTGTTGTGATATAACGAGGGTCGATCAATGGGAAAACATCAGATGCAGATATATAGGTGAAAGAACGAATAGATGGTAATTTAGCCACTTGATCAGCAATGGTCATTGCTAAATAAACCAATCCTATATTAGCACTCTATCCAAGTGTATTACAATAGCACTTCAAATACCTGTATCTCTGTTCATCATTTCGTACGTTGGTCTAGGATTATCCTTGAGGTTAGGATCAAGTGGGTTTCCATAATCCTTCATACCCAATACCAAGCGAGGCACTGCGCTTGCTGCCTCACATACAGATTGTGCTTGAGCAACGCTTTTATAATCGTTTTCCATCAAAATACCAACACTATGAACCACATCAGTAACACCATCCAATACGTCTTTGTAAGTCTCAGGCTCTAATGAATTGCCAGAAGCCCATTGAACCTGATAATGCAAATTACTTATTATGGAAACCACCTTTTGACATCAGCATGTATATTTATTCATACCTTCTCGGCCCAATCGGGTTTTCCATATTGATTGAAGGATGCTGGTTCTCCTCTGCGACTATAGTTTTCTTCAATTAATATCCAACATTTTTCCCTGTATATTCACACGTTGTACCTTAAACTGACAGTTTCCCAGCCCTTGTGAACGGCGAGTCTACAGATATTTGAACCTAGAGTATGTCAAATATATGAGAAAACGAGTGCTCCTTGTCATGACCATTCTTGAATGTCATTCATAGTAGCTTCCAATGCTCACTTACCAAGAAAACCTGAGCCACCTACAACGAGTAGTTTTTTAGCGATGGGTTGTGCCATGTTGGAAAACGAATAAATGAATGACAAGGTGAAGTTTAAAAATAATTTTTTTATACTCCCTTGCTTGTACAGTACCAGCAACAAATTGGGATAGAAAGTCCGCAAGTTATGCATGTCCCTGACAAACGCGACAAATATCCATATAAATTACAAGAGAAAAAAAAGGGACAGGCATTGTATATGTATTTTTAACAAAAATGATTTATATATGTATAGATGAAAGTAAAGAAAAGAAAATTGTATATATTATTTACTTGCGAACGTAAACAGTAACGTTTTCACCAGCATTACCTGATTCACTATCAGTGGGAGCAGAGGCAGCACCATCCAAAATGGTCAATTCAGCAACACCCTTAACCAAAGCAACAATAGAATCCTTCTCGGATTCAAAGAGCTTGGCAAGCTTGTCATCACTAGTTTGGATAGCGGCAACGATGTCCTTCTTTTGCTTAAGAGAAACGGCAACGGAACGAATCACCTTGACACCTTCAAAGACAGTTTCAAATTCCTTTTCGGCCTCAGTGAACTCATAAGCCTTGTTCTCAACAGGGTAGCTAGCCTTAACAATGGTAGGAACATCTTGACCGGGACGACGACCGAGACGTTGGAACAATTCTTCAGTAACGTAGGGCATGAAGGGATGCAAAAGCTTAAGGCCGGCCTCAAGACAGGTGTACAAGGTGTTTTGAGCAGTGACCTTACGAAGAGCGGCGGCTTCGTTACCAGTGGTATCAGCATCACAAATAGGCTTAACAACTTCGATATAGACATCACAAAGTTCGTAAAGCCAGAATTGGTAAACTGTGTTAGTGGCAACCATGAAGTTACGTTCTTCCAAAGCCTTGTTGGTCTCAATAGCACACTTGTTGAGCTTGGAAAGGATCCATTTATCGGCCAAAGATTCGTTACCAGAGGGTTCAGCAGTGGGGAAAGGCTTGAAGTTATCGCCCAACTTCATTAAAGCGAAACGGGTAGCGTTCCATAACTTGTTACAGAACTTACGATAACCTTCAACACGGAGAATATCGAGGTTAATATCACGACCACCAGTAGTGTAGGCACAGAGAGCGAAACGAAGAGCATCAGTACCACATTCGGGAATACCCTTGGGGAAATCAGCCTTTTGACCGGCTTCAGCCTTCTTGATTTCTCTGGGATCGAGATTACCTTCATAGAGCTTCTTGTGGAGACCTTCGAGGTTAATACCCTCAATGACATCGACGGGATCAATGACGTTACCAAGAGACTTGGACATCTTACGACCGTGGGCATCACGAATCATAGCGTGACAAAGGACTTCAGCGAAAGGAACCTTACCGGTCAATTGAATACCGAGCATGACCATACGGGCGACCCAGAAGAAAAGAATATCCCAACCAGTTTCCAAGAGAGAAGCAGGGTAGAAGTGTTCCATTTCGAAGGTCTTTTCGGGCCAACCTTGAGTGGAGAAGGGCCACAAACCAGAGGAGAACCAAGTATCCAATACATCGGGATCTTGTTCGAGAGTGAACTTCTTACCGGGGAACTTGCGTTCAGCTTCGACACGAGCGGCAGCTTCGTCTTGACCAGAAACCCACATCTCATCATCCATGTTATCATGTTCTTCACCTTCGATCTTGACAAAGTAAGCAGGGACACGATGACCCCACCACAATTGACGAGAGATACACCAATCGTTAATGTTACTTAACCAACGGAACCAATCACCTTCGGAAACCTTGGGGGCAATCTTGAGTTCACCATCAGTAACGGCCTTCATGGCTTTATCAGCCATACCTTGACACTTGACCCACCATTGAGGCTTCATCAAAGGTTCAATGATATCACCAGACTTACTACAGATAGGGACAGTCATGGGGTTTTCCTTGACACCAACGAACAAGCCCTTCTCCTTCAAATCCTCAATGATCTTGTTACGGACATGGAAACGCTTCATACCAGCATAAGGACCAGCGTTTTCATTGAAAGTACCATCATCGTTAAGAAGGTTGATGAATTCCAAGTTGTGACGCTTACCAACTTCATAATCGTTGAAATCGTGAGCGGGGGTCATCTTGACAGCACCAGTACCGAATTCCATATCAACGGCAATATCATCGCAAACAATGGGAATACGACGGTTAATGAAGGGATGGACAACAAACTTACCGTGAAGATGAGCGTAACGCTTATCTTCGGGGTGAACAGCGACAGCAGTATCACCCAACATGGTTTCAATACGAGTGGTGGCAACAACAATACGTTCACCAGTACCTTCGACTTCATAAGCGAATTCGTTCAAGACACCAAATTCGAACTTTTCCTTGGCATCATAGCCAGTGACATTCATCAAAGTACGACCGGGAATTTCCTTGTTTTCGACTTCCAAGTTGGAGAGAGCAGTGTTGAGTTGAACACACCAGTTGACAAGACGGTTAGCACGGTAAATAATACCATCACGGTGAAGACGGATGAAGTTTTCACGGACAGCATAAGAGGGCTTGGGATCCATGGTGAAAACAGCTCTGTCCCAATCGAAAGAAGCACCAAGACGTTCAAATTGAGTGAAGATCTTGTCACCAAACTTGTTCTTCCAGGCAAAGACTTCTTCGATGAACTTCTCGCGACCGAGATCGTGACGAGTAATACCTCTCTCCTTCCACAACATCTTTTCGACAACAGATTGACAAGAGATACCGGCGTGATCGGTACCGGGTTGGAACAAGACAGTCTTACCCAACATACGGTTCCTTAAAAAATTATAAATGTCAGGTATGCGTGCTTTGTCGTGAAAAGTACTAAATGGTTATTTTGCTTACCAACGAACCAAAGCATCTTGAATAGAGACGGTCAAAGCGTGACCAATGTGAAGAGAACCAGTGACGTTGGGTGGGGGAGCAGGAACGACGAAGCTACCAGCAGCCTTGGGCTTACCGTCAGGACCAAACTCAGGCTTGAACAAACCTTCCTTGACCCACCAGTCATACCAGGCACTTTCAACAGCCTTGGGATCGTAAGCACTGGCGATGGGTTCGGACATGTCTAAAACAAAAGTTATGGTTAGTCATTGTAAATCGCGGTTCAAATTGGACGTGTCATGTACCCTTCTTTTCACCCTTGGGAGTCTTGTTGACAAAGACAGGTGCAGGTTCAGCCTTGGTCACCTTCTTCTTCTTCTTTTCGGGGTTAGCAGCCTCGGCCTTCTTGGCTTCACCCAACTATAAATACAAGTCAAAAACACGTTGTAAGTTATACGTGTGTTCTCGTTTATCCACTTGGTATAAATATATATGTATACCTTGGCTTGTTTGGCAGCGAATTTAGCCATCTTTGCGAGACGCTTTTCCTCATTCTTAGCATCCTTGGCGGCCTTCTTAGCGGCGGCAGCAGGATCGAGTTCAGCAGCAGGTGCAGGTGCAGCAGCTGGAGCAGCAGCTTCAGCAGGCTTTTGTTCCTTCAAATCAGACATGGTTGATTGTGTTAAAAGAGGTCAAATTTCAAAAGTTTATAATTTTTTTTTCAAAATGGAAGAAGTCTGGCTTTCAAATCACTTGTAACCACCATATTTATATACTTCACTTTCCATGTATGAAGCGAATAGTCAGCATTGCCACAGACTGCTGTGTGTACATTGAGAGTTATTGGGAGTCATAGTGTATCTCTTTCATGATATTGGATAATTTGTTTGAATGACAGACTATACGTTCTGCTTTGATAGGTCACATGAAGGTCTTTGGTGGTGTATTGATGACTCATTTTTTTCAAAGTCGTCCCAAACAACAGGTTTTCCGCAGTCCAAAACTCAATATAATATGTTGCTAGGTTACGGTAACTAATACGATTTTGTATTTCTTTGTTGCGTAGCAACCTTATCCACTGTTAAACCTGCTTCGTTTTACACAAATCGAATATAAGCCACCGTTTTCATGTCAATGTCGCAGTTTGAAATTATTTGACGGATTGTTTGAGTTTGTCCCTTTCGTTTGATTTTTTCGACCCACTACTGCTATTACAACCTATTGTCAACCTCAATGTCCTCTCAAAGCAAAGTACGTTACATTTTACAAAAACCAAAGCAGTGTAATACTGAATTGACACCGAAACGAATAGGTTTTGAAGAAGGACATTTATGCTGGTATTGTTACCAGTTTAACCTTTCACAACGATTCCATTTTACTTGCAGGACATGGACCCTTTTTGAAGGTTTACAATGTGAACACTGGAAAAATATTAGCTTCACAAGAAATTCTACCCGCCAATCGTATTCATCGCATCGTTTTGGGTACATTAGATTACTTTTGCAAGCTAGAAACGACTTTATTTACTCACCTTCACTCCTTTTATAGCTCCCAAGGTATCCGTTGAGGGCGGTATGGAAACCAGGCGTCTTGCTGTATATGGATCCAAATACGTTTCTATCCTTCAACTCTCTGTCAGCAATACCGCAGCAAGGTAAAGTTGATTATGTAATATGTGTAGCAAAGTGTTGATTTTAACTGGAATTAATGCAGTGTCACTGTGGAAAACTCATTTGGACCTTTCAGTGATTGGATTATGGACGCACAATGGATATACGAGGATGACGAGAAAGATCATCCAACAAAGATGATATTTATGTTTGGCCACAACAATGCTCAAGTTTACGAATTGAAAAGCAGTGCCCCCGAGTTACTGTATTCTGTGCAATGTCAAGTACGTTGTATACTGTATTCAGCCCGAATTTTTGGACACACTTTATCAGACATCATTTTAGCTTCAGGCACAGTTTTCAATGAAGTTCACCTTTGGAAACCCCTTGAAAAGAACGAGCAAGGAGATGCTATTGTATATAAGGAATTGAAGGGACATGAGGGCGTTATTTTTGGCATGCGATTCAACGAGGATGCTAGTCAGATCCTAAGTGTATCTGATGATAGAACTATCCGTATTTGGCCCTTGAGAGATACTAGGTAAATTATCAATGATTAGATCAAGTTTGCAGTATGTATTCACCTTGCTTCTTTTTAACAGTAAGGAGGCTCTCGTTCTTTTCGGGCATACAGCTAGAATTTGGGATTGTCAATTTGTCGATGATTACTTGGTCAGTATCTCAGAGGATTCTACTTGCAGAGTATGGAAAAACACCCTTAACGTAAAAGCTGATGAGGATGACGATGGGGATTGTATTGCTTGTTGGGAAGGCCATGCCAGTAAAAACGTGTGGAGTTGCGCTATCAATCCAGAGCACCAAATCGTTGCAACTGGTGGCCAGGACTCGGGTATTCGACTATGGTCATTAGCATCCATCAAAAATAACAAAATCGACTCGGACGAGGATTTGATTGCCCTTCCTTTGGCTGCCGAGAGAGGAAAGGATAACATTCGCAACTTTGTCATGATCAAAAACCGTTGGATTGTGGCAGCTACTACAGAAGGTTATATCTTAAAGTGTGACACCACTGTCTTACCTCGAGAATGGATCGAAGTTCAGCATGACGATACGTATAGAAACTACGCTATTATGAAGGGTTCCCGCTGTGGAAGAGTTGTTATTGTTGGTAACATCATTGGTGATTTGGTTATCATCAGTCCCACCGAGGCTTTCCAGGTAAAACCATTGATACTTTTGTGTGTTTAGGGGTTAAAACTAACGCATTTATTAGCCTTTCAAAATCCCTGCCCACAAACAAAAGCTGTTTGAAATCTTTATTGAAGAAACATCCAACGAGAATATTCTTAATGTGGTATCAAATGGTTACAATGACAGTGTATTATTCCATAGATTAGACCTTTCCGCTCCCACCGTAACGTACACACTGTTGGATTGTGGCAGCTACTACAGAAGGTTATATCTTAAAGTGTGACACCACTGTCTTACCTCGAGAATGGATCGAAGTTCAGCATGACGATACGTATAGAAACTACGCTATTATGAAGGGTTCCCGCTGTGGAAGAGTTGTTATTGTTGGTAACATCATTGGTGATTTGGTTATCATCAGTCCCACCGAGGCTTTCCAGGTAAAACCATTGATACTTTTGTGTGTTTAGGGGTTAAAACTAACGCATTTATTAGCCTTTCAAAATCCCTGCCCACAAACAAAAGCTGTTTGAAATCTTTATTGAAGAAACATCCAACGAGAATATTCTTAATGTGGTATCAAATGGTTACAATGACAGTGTATTATTCCATAGATTAGACCTTTCCGCTCCCACCGTAAGTTTATTAGTATGCATTACCTTGCACTGTACCTACTAACCTTTATCGTCTTAGCCTACAATTCGCACCTTATTCAACCTCGAAATGCCCGCTGAAAGAACCACTGTCATGACTTTGGGCTATGCCGAGGAGGAAAACGTCATTATTTG
Source organism: Mucor irregularis B50 (assembly GCA_000587855.1). Classification (NCBI taxonomy): domain Eukaryota; kingdom Fungi; phylum Mucoromycota; class Mucoromycetes; order Mucorales; family Mucoraceae; genus Mucor; species Mucor irregularis. The sequence goes on from KK076459.1 coordinate 349,963, forward strand.
CGGCTCTCGTGAGTCTGCGCTTGTCATCTACCGCTTACCTAATCACGAGGATGTGCCAGAGGGAACTATTCAAATGCTGAAACCCTCTTTACAATTGCGTCGTTCTCATGGAAAACAAGCTATCACCAGTATACTAGTGAAAAAAGCACAAGATAAGATTGAAATGAGCGATAGTGTCGAAGTCGACGACGATGAAGTATTGGATGACGATAACGACGAGGAAGGTATCATTTTCTGGTCAACTGGACGTGATGGATGTTATGTGCAATACAGACTTCGCATTTTAAGCGATTACGCTGAAGGTGCACAAGAAACACATTTGGGTATCGCTAGTCGAGGTGACACCGTGATTCGCAGTGACGATATGGTGCTTGAGAAACTGTACAGAAACAAAGTAACAAAGGGTACACTAGAGGGATCTCTTTTATTGGATGGACAACTTTTGCTTTTAGGCTTTTTCAGAAAGAACTTGTTTGTGTATAACGAACAAAAGAACTTTGTGATGGTTGCTATCAATTGTGGAGGTGGGCATAGACGATGGGGCTATTCCACAGAAGATGCTAAATTGAACAAATCTGCTTTTGCGTTTATTCGCAAGGAAGTGCTATATGCTTATTTCCGAGATACCACACGCATTTCAGATGGATTCAAGGACAGCATTCTTCAAGGCAACTACCATGGCCGTGAAGTACGTGCTCTTCGCTTCTTGCCTCTTTTACCCGCTGATGCTACCGGTAATCAGCCTATGCTCTTTGCCACTGGTGGTGAAGACACAATCCTTCGTATCCAACAATACATGCCAGATATTCCTTCCAAGTACTACACACATGTCACTATTCGTAAGCACACTACTGTCATCAAAAATATCGATTATAGTCAAGGCATTTCTTCCTTGTTGTTCACAAGTGGTGGTTTAGAAGAGTTCAAATGTTGGAGAATTGAAGCAACTCCTTCTAAAGTGCCTGGTGGCATAGTCAACTTGAACTGTCTCGAAGTGGCCTCTTGTCATACGCTCACTGAAGAAATCGAATCAAGAATTATGGACACCACTGTGTTAGCTATCGATCCCGAACGTGGTTTACATGTTATTGGTGCTGTATATTCCGATGCTATGATTCGCCTATGGTTGTTCAATGAAGTGTCTAGAAAGTTCTCACTCATAGCTGACGGTACATGGCATGCCAAGTGTATTCTTCAAACAACACATGTCAAAGTGGGCGACTGTGTCTATTTCTTTACTTCTGCAACCGATGGTAGAATTGCTATGTGGGACGTGAGTCAGAAACTATACAGTGCTATCGAAAATTACGAAGAGCTGGAATTGGAGCCCACAAAGGCCGCATTCAGATTAGAGGAACCTGTGCTTTATTACAGTGCTCATATGTCTGGTGTGAACGCACTAGAGGCAGTATCATACAAGGATAACCAACACATATTAATAACTACTGGTGGCGAAGACAATGCCGTGTCTGCAGCTATTGTAAAGGTTGAAAAAGACAATGTCCAAGCCATTGGAAACCCTTTTATTATCCCTAGCGCGCATGCTTCATCCGTGACAGGTATCAAGTATATCGATAACGCTGTATTTACAACCTCCACAGATCAAAGACTCAACAAATGGCTAGTCAATGATCTTGGAGACCAGGGTGTCTCCTTAACACTCAATGATTCAGCATATATGGATGTGCCTGATCCATCCGCCTTGGACGCAACCATTTTCAAGTAAGTCTATTTCTACTTTTTTCACCCTTTGAACCATATCTAACCTTTTGTTTTTCTCTTTCTTCCTTAGTGGCCACGTTCATGTTGCACTCACTGGTATTGGTTTGCAAAGTGTCAAATATCCTCAAATCAAGTAAAAATCATAGACTACTACATCATAAACCCTAATAAAAATGCATTTCTCACAGCTATAAAAAATTTCTCTTCTTTTTTTGTGGATAATCTGTTTTTATTTATCTATACAAATGGTGGAGTGTGAAGGAAGTGAGTGCGTGAGTGAGTAACTAGGTGAAAAGTAGTAATGAAGATTCGACGATATTATTGCTTCGTTGAAAGTGTGTATATATACGTAATAGTGATAGATTCGAGATTCTACGTTATTAATTCGTTGTTGATTTAACCTTGACGTTGCTTATGCTTCTTGTTTTTTGAACATGTAACGAAAAGCTTTCCACGTCTTCTGACAGTTGCACAACCATCGCACATTTTCTTGACAGATGATCGGACCTTCATTGTACGAACGAGTGTGAGTATTGAAGGATTACCAGCTTGTTGCCATGTTGCTAAAGTAGGTTGTTGTTGTCTGGTGAACTGTTGGAAAGCAGTTCTAGTGAATTGTGACAAGAAAGACATGGTTGCTAAAGAAGAAAGAAATTCGGCTGCAGTCCCCCTCTTCTTGCCTAGGGTGTCTCCACCCCTCAAGAAAAAAAAATGTCGGAGTGCCAATGTGACGCTTTCAAGTTAAGCTCTGGATTTTGACAAGCTTCAAAGAACATCGTGTAAGCCTCTTGCAGGCGTATGTCAAAGATTGGAACTCTATCTGTATTATGCTCAATTAATTATGCTCCAGTGTGGATAGATGCAGAGCCAGTAAAGAAGACGAACTGCTTACTTAGACTAGATTTCATTCTTATAAGCTCAAGACAGACCAAACTAAAACCTGATCAAAGACTATAAGATTATCGTGTAAAAGAGGGCCTTTATTCATTCGTAAATTATATTCAAGAAAGAGTGTGTTTATTTTAGTTCTCAAAGCTTCCAAAACTCTGATTAACGAGAGTAACCACAAGAAGGTACAAACACCAATACTCTCATCCCCAGATCCCAAAAGACTAAGCATCCAATCAAGGTTACTATGGTGGTGAAACTCTTGAAGACCCATCACAGCCCCAAACCGTATAAGGTCGTTTTCTCCACGAGTGAGACATCCACCCGCATACTCCAGTGGGGGTTTTGAAGTACTTTTTACCTCGGCAGCAGGAACCGCAGCATCGCCCTCTGTGGGTGCGAAATTACGCGCTTGGACGGACAGCAATTAAGCTTAGCATCATGCACCCCTTACCAAAATACATGACACAATGGAAGATTCCAGGTAAAGAAGACAAAAGCACAAGGTACAATCTAAAATGCAACGTAATAGACCTCCGCTGCAAAGTGTTACATGATTTACCAGCTACCAAACCATGCATATCCTGCAGATCGTTACAAGATCGCCCGGTATACAGTTCTTTTTCCACCACTCACCCATAGAAACCCGTTTTGAGAGAATTACTTCGAGGATATACCCCATTGAAGGGAAAACTTGGTCCAAGAAGTAAAACTCGGATACGATCAGTAAATTGCGAGAGGAAAGTTTTTCAAGATATGCCCCAACGAAGGGAAAACTCGGTCCAGAAAGACTAAACTCTAGTGCGTCCAATGTAATAGACAAAATCAACAAGCGAAGAAAGCTAACCTTTGCTCCAAGTACTAAAAGAGGCGGTCGTCAATGGCGCTAAAATCGAGACATGTTGAAAGCACTATACACGACAGACACACCGTGCCGTGGGTAGTACAATCCTTACAAGACCTACACCTCCTACTCAAAGAATTAGAGGTCAATGACGTGAAGACTCCAATATACTTTCACATATCGTTGCCAGGAGAATAAGCTAAACCTTACAAGGCCCGTAACTCATACTCAAATGAATCACAGACCAATGTCGCTAGGACTCCAACAGTTTAATACAGAATGAGCCCGGTATGATCAAGCTTCTAGGCAGCCGGCTGCGGCCGTAAAACTAACCTCTTTGCAAGAACACACCCTTTACTCAAATGAGCATAACTGGCCGATGTATAAAAGCTCTCTCACCAGGATCCCTCCCAGATAGTTGAGAAGTATACTTGGACAAGAGTACAAGTACTCTTTAAAACGAGACATCTGCCTTCTGGGACAGTGATGTACAACTATACCCGCCTTGAAGGAAATGCAAAGTTAAAGTGTGGAGAGAAAAAAAAAAACGGGCCAAAAAAAAAACTACGCAACATACACTCTTCTCTTTGTCGCGATAGTGACGTGTCCTAAATGGGCCAATAGAAAACGCGGATTCGTTCATGCTCAAGAAGAGAAAAGTTCAAGTACGATTTAATAGTGGAGTAAGGTAACTAACTGCCTTGAAGGAAATAATTCGGCATCCAGTGGTAATATCATTCTTGCTGTTAGCGTTTTTCTTTGTACTAATTTTTTCATGAGAAAACTTTAATATTGATCGTTTACTGTTTCAAAGTCGATAGCATGTAAGATAAACAACGACAAATGATAAAATGAATTTTTCAAACAATAAAAAAATGGAACGTAGGAGTATATGTAAAGTGATTGATATTATTTATTTATTCAGATATGATGATTTGAATTTTTAAGATGTTTTTACAAAGTTGTTAAGCTTTTTAAGTATGAAATGCAGCAAATGATTGAAATGATTAAATGATTTAAAGAGCACCATCGACCTTGGCGGCGTGAACGAGGAGATCAACGACACGGTTGGAGTAACCGAATTCGTTATCGTACCAGGCAACGAGCTTGACGAACTTGGGAGAGAGTTGAATACCGGCAGTGGCATCGAAGACAGAGGAGTTCTTCTCACCATAGAAATCGGTAGAGACAACAGAGTCTTCAGTGTAACCGAGGACACCCTTCATGGTGGTCTCAGAGGCCTTCTTGACAACAGCCTTGATTTCGTCGTAGGTGGTACCCTTCTCGAGGTTGACAGTAAGATCAACAACAGAGACATCGGGGGTAGGGACACGGAAAGCCATACCAGTGAGCTTACCGTTAAGAGCGGGAATAACCTTACCGACAGCCTTGGCAGCACCAGTGGAAGAGGGAATGATGTTGGCGGCAGCAGCACGACCACCTCTCCAATCCTTGTGAGAAGGACCATCGACGGTCTTTTGAGTGGCAGTGGTAGCGTGGACGGTAGTCATGAGACCTTCAGCAATACCGAAGTTATCGTTGATGACCTTAGCAAGAGGAGCTAAACAGTTAGTGGTACAAGAGGCGTTGGAGATAACCTTGTATTCAGACTTGTAAGCTTCGAGGTTGACACCACAGACGAACATGGGAGCATCAGCAGAGGGAGCAGAGATGATGACCTTCTTGGCACCACCCTTAAGATGGGCAGAGGCGGATTCAGTGGTGGTGAAGACACCAGTGGATTCAACAACGTAGTCGGCACCGGCCTTACCCCAAGGGATTTGAGCGGGATCACGTTCAGCAGAGACGGCAATAGCATGACCGTTAACAACGAGCTTACCATCCTTGGCTTCAACGGAACCATCGAAACGACCGTGAACGGAATCGTACTTCAACATGTAGACCATATAGTCGAGAGGAATGAAAGGATCGTTGATGGCAACAACTTGAACATCCTTTTGGGATTCAGAAGCACGGAGAACAATACGACCAATACGACCGAAACCGTTAATACCAACTTGAACAACCATTTTTATAGAGAATTAAAATATATATGAAAATATAATGAAGAAAAAAAAAAACAGGAAATGCATTAAAATAACCTTTGCTTATATATCTTTTTGAAATGTCTCAAACTTCATGGGTATTTGCAGCAAAGTCTTTGCGCGGTTAATACAAACTGATCGGACTCGGATCCAATAAAAATATGAAATTGTGACCTGATGTCGGATTTGGTATTAGATTGACTCAGTCAAACATTTGAAGATAATTTTTGATAACGTGTCATCCCCCATTGTGTACGGGTGTCCCACTTTTGTTGAGTACGGGGAAAACATCATTATAATCGGAAAATATCATCGTCTGCTTGCATTCGTGTTTCTCATTGGAAGAAGCATACCGCTTACTCTTTATTACTGTCAATATGCATAAACATGGCACGTTTTACAACAACCGTGATACAAACATTATCAAGTCGAAATTGACGTAACAACCCAGTAAGAAAAACAAAAATAAACTAGTTGCAAAGTGGACCATCATGAATGCATTGGATATCAAGGGTCAATTACAAATGCATGTTTTAAAGTTTTTTTTTTTTGTTTGTTTACTACACAGTTTAAAGTTCAATTCAGAAGTAATATGTGTCGCGTTTTTGCGAAAACAATCACAGTCGCACCAAGATTAAAAAATGGCATGATTGGAAAAGCGCTTAATGTACTTGACAGATTCTTAGGAAGGGTGGTGAAGTGTGCATGTACACATTAATGGCCGCTCAGAGTAAAGTACGTGTTTTACCATCATGCGAAAATCTTTTCGGAATTTGAAATAAGATGGGGTGGAAGATGCGTCGTATCGCTCAAAATCGCGTAGGCATAATCCACTGATCATATCTGGATAATCTTTTGCAAAAAAAAAACAAACTAAGTTTAGCAGAAGTAGTAAACATTTCACAATAATCAGGTTAAAGTGACGTATTGAATAGAGGGTCCTCCCATAGATGTCGTCAAAGGGTTTACATAAATTACACTTTTGCTCAAAATAGCATACACACTAAAATCGTCTTGTCTCAAAAGAGCACTCGGTACGCAGGAAAATATCGTTCAATAAATAAATTTCTCATTATCTGATAAATAGGTGGGAACATCGTTTCTAATTTCTGGGAAATGATATACATGTGTGAGCGATTTTTCATCATCATCCACTGCGTTTAATAATTAGATTACAATTGCCAGAAAATTCCACTCTAATTTTACTGCGACATTCAAAAATTATTTCCCGTTGTTTCATATCCCAAGCATAACTCCTACTTATCTTTTTCATACACCGATTATCAAACAGGCTATCTTTTCTTGGACAATCGCATGACATCGATTATCTCGAAATTTATCATTTGCATCGTTTCTCTTCTTTATTCTTGTTTGCCTTGGTGGTTCGTTTCTCGTGTGTATTTTGATGTTGAGGGAATATACGGACTCTCACTGTTAGATGGTTGAAAGAACAATTTGCAATAATGAGGAGGATATCAGTTTGTTTCACATATTGGTACATCTGTTGACAGTTTGGATGTTTGTTATCGACCGAACATCGTATCAAGCTTTACTGAGGAGGGTTGTTAGTCGTTTTGGAGCCACGGAGAGAGAGGTATTTTGTTAAGGGACATTGTAAATATCGGGTAGGATGGTAAAGGCGGGAGGATAAGACGTGGAATTGGGCCCCACGCGACACTAACAAAAGTTTGGCCGAAAAGTGATCAGAACGGATTAAAGAGGTCTGCATGGTATCTACGTTGTACATCGACAACATTTCGCGTTTGAGAGGGCCAACATCAATACAAGTATCGCATTTAACCGAATTGACCACACACCAACTTATAAAAGTAAAACTGGAATATTATTTATTGAGCACTATACCGCACATTATCAATAAAAAGTTTTGTTCGTCTTATTCTTCACCACAATTACACTTATCAACACTGCATTTATCATGGTGGCTACTACAGGAGATAAAAGGAAGATTATTCATATCAGATACCCTTGCCATGTTTGTCATGAAAATTGCAAGACGGCTGCTAGTGTTATCAATCATGCTACGTTGATACACGGACAGAAATTACCTAGTCGTCGAATTGGTATCAAAAGACCAAAGAGCTCCTTGTATCGATATGAGATGAATATTGAGGAAGAGTGGGATGAGTTGCACTATGGATGTCCTAGTTGCTGGTTTCATTGCGAAAGTTTTGAGACCTGTCAAGCTCATATAGAGGAAAATCATTGTGATAAGAAGCAGTCAAAAGAAGTAGCGGAAAATGGCGATAAAAAATCAGTCAAGTTTGTAGATGAAGAAGAAAACAGAAAAGAGCCCGACCTCAATAAAGCTTCAGATATTGCACAGCAAATTATAGATCTCGGTGGTATGCTCAAAGGGATGTTAAAATTGTAGTCTCTTTATTTACTTGTATCAAATAAAACTTTTTGTTATTATATTAAATTTACAATCTTTGAGTTGCCAAAAGCTCTTGCATTCTTTGCTGTGTCTACAAAAAGCAATGATCGGTTACACAAAGCCGTTAAAAAAAGCATGAAAATAAATCCTTACCTTCGACGTCAAATAATGGAAAACAGCTTCTTTGACCCAAGGTTGCTTGTAAAAATCAGTTTGACGCACATCTTCCAAGTTCACCTTTGTCTCCCCAAGTATAGCCTCCAAATCCTTTGCTTGACTGTTAATCCACTTGTTGATAAACTCGATGGGATTTCGAGAAAACTGTGTCAAGAAGTCGCGCTTAATTTTTGAATTATTGATACTTTGAACACACTGCACGATCTTGTCATCTAATCCCAAAATATCCTTTTGTGTTTGAGTAGCGGCAACGACGTTCATCATTTTCTGTCTGACCACACTATCCAGCTCTACGTCCATATCATAAGCCTTTGTACCTTGATTGAATTGTTTATCTACGCGAATAGTGTATTCTAAGACGATAGGATCAGGTTGTGATAGATGGTTATCAATTAATTCTGGTAACTCGTTAAATTGAAATTGAGAGACATTAAATAGTTCTGATAGCTTGTCGTTGCACTTTATTAGCCTCTTGTCTTTCTCATCTTGCAATTGATTTTGCTGCAATTGAAGATTTAATACTCATATATCTCTGGTTATAACAATCCTTCTTTTACCTTGATATAGTTCCACATTTCTGTAATAATATGAGGTTTTGTTGCCAATTTCAAACTGATCAAGTCTGATAATCCAGGACCAACTTTATACTTGTCAGGAATGTAATTGGGCACCAAGATGATACGTGCATTGACATTTACATCACCTTTACGCTTTATTTCTACGCCGTCTGTATCATTTGCTGAAGCCTGTTTGTGCCACTGCATATATATATGTATATTGTAAGTGATCTTCCTCCTTCGTATCCCAATTCATTTCATTCTCATACCTCTATGATATTTCCCTCTGGAAACATCTCTGGATCGCGATCTAATTCCACAATGATGGATTTGAAGAATGAAGTGAATTTCTGTATGGGTTGTGCTTTCTTTGTAGGAATCAATGGCTAGATTTCAAGAGTATTGGAGCGTAAGTACGTCTCCATCAAGTTACAGCAATCTAAATGACTTACGTCTAACAGTCTTCCTTCGATCTTTAAGGTCCAGGAAGGAGCATTCTCGGTATTTACTTCAAAGTTGTTGAGTTCGTCAATTTCAGTATTTTGATCGGCTGCTGTATTAGAGACAAAGATACGCAATGTGCGGCGTACTTTGGTAGGTTTTCCTAGTGCTTCTTGCACGTCTAATCTCTTTCGCATGATGGCAGCATCTAGGTTCTTTTCTAATTCGCAAAGTTCTGTGTATAATTTCGACTCTGGAACGTACGCTTCAATCTTTAATGGAGAAGTTAGATATTGTGATTTGCTATGAGAATCTTGCTCTTTCTTAAACATACCTTGGGTGGTATATTACGATCTGTTGGTCTCTTTTTTCTATGATTATATAATTTAAGTAATCACTATAATGTTGACTTTAGTGTCAAGTTTCCTTACTTGATATGGTTACTAATGTTATCGTTTTCATTAAGTCTCTTTCTTATTTGTATAGGAGCTGTAACAATATCTTGCTGTATCTGTTGAGGCTGCTGTGTATTTTCCATTGTGTGTTATCTTTTGCTAGTGGTGCAAGAAAGCACTTTTAGAGCCTTGGAAGTGACTGACGGGTTGTTAAGAAATAAAGGAATATGATTGGCTGTTTGTTCAAAAGTCGCGTCTTTACTCTGTAGACACAGCGATATATACATTTCAATGAAATAATGGACATATGTGATAGTTTATTCTTTATTACTATATTATAAAACTACTTTAAAAGAAGGTCATCAAGGCAAAACAAGCGTAGAAAAGACCAACAGGGTATGCCACTAATAATCTTTGCTCGTTTAAATGAAGTACACTTGTAAACATGCCTGAACTAGAATAAGTACACCATAAAATACTGACAACTGTTAAGGCAGTTCCAATAATATTATCCAATTTCAGTACAACACTAAATCCACTTAGCATCACCATAGGTAAAAGGCAATAACCCAATACGCTCGCTGTTCTTGACCAATCGATACCATTCTCGCTCATCATATTTAAAATAAGATAAATGGATACAACACCCATCACTCCAACACCGTAAATGTATCCAAAATGTGCTTTTCTTGACAACAGTAAAAATGTACCAAATAAGAATATGAACAAAAGAGGTCCCGCTAAGTCTGTATCATCCATAATAGTGTGAGGCACCGTACGGAAAGGGTTCAACACAGCCAAACTCTACATGTATAACAAGATAGGTTAGCTCACTATATACACTTACTACTCCCCGAGTATATACACTCCGTTACCTTTGTCTTGATGTGACCAAAGTTCAATCCAAGTTCTTCTAATAAAGGTGGCTCATCTGCAAATCCTCCTGTACCAAACGCGGCCCAGAAAGAGCCAGCAGTGCCAGCAGTATAATCGTAATTAGGTGAACGCATGTCTCCAGTAGGTGGACTGCTGTAGTAGTTTGCGTTCGTGTTGCTATTTGTGCTGTATTGATCTCCATAACTCGAAGAATAGAATTGTAAACCATCTCCTCCAGATTGAGCAGATGCTTGTTGTCCGTAATATTGATTTGTGTCTTGACTATTGTCAAAGAGAACAGAATGCACTGGTTGTCTACCTGCCATCAGATATTTTATGTACAGTAAAGAGTGAAAAGTCGATAACTCACGTCACGAACACACTGTAAGAGAGTGTAAATTCAGAAGAGGCATACAGTAGCCAATTAAAAGGCGTTAATTTAAGCCAATCAGAATCAATTTCATATTCTCGAGAAATGAAGCACTGGGTCAATTCTCATTGGTTGCGTATCACAATCTTTTTTATTTTCAAAAATGTCGTTGTCATGACAACCACCAAAAGACATAAATTAAATCAATGAGAAAGGAAATTGTTATTTACAAGGGCAAGTTGTTTATATTTGAGTCATTCGTTGTTGGGTATCGTCCTCATTTTGAGGTAAGCTCACATTGTCATCGTCGGCAATGATTTTATCGGCTAGTTGTGATTTTTCGGAGGTGATATAAACAGGTGATTTTTCTTTTCTTACTACCTTACTGTCAATCACCACTTGCTTAATACAACTGGATGGTGCATCGTACATAGGTTCTAATAAAAGAGTTTCCTATTGTGTATCATTTTCAGTATATAAGCGCACGCCCATTGAATTCTAATCTTTATTCTCTTACCATGATACGTCTAAGTCCACGAGCACCTGTCTTCTTTTCCAATGCTTGAGCAGCAACTGCTCTTAAAGCATTTTGACTGAACCGTAAATTGACATTATTCAACTTGAACAAGCCTTCATATTGCTTCAACAAAGAATTCTTGGGTTCCTTCAATACACGGACAAGATCATCCACCTCGAGATTATTTACAGAGGCGACAACAGGCACACGACCCACAAATTCAGGAATAAGACCAAACTTGACAAGATCTGCTGGTTCAACAACATGTAAGGATTCTTTGCTTTCCTCTGCAATATCTGACTCTGACTTCAAATTGGCAGCGAAGCCAATAGACTAAACACAGATACTGTAAGTAAAAGCTAATAATATGCAATACGATTATACTTACGCCTTTAGATAAACGATCGCTAATAATCTTTTCTAATCCAATAAATGCACCACTAAGAATAAACAGGATATTTGTGGTATCTACGGAATACGTTTCGCCTTTATTGGGAGCGCTAAGCGATCCGCCACCGGGACCTCCTCCTCCTCTCTTTTGCGAACCCATGCCAGATTTGTCTGTAACATTCACTACTGTTCCTTCCAGCATTCTTAAAAGTGACTGTTGCACTCCTTCGCCTGATACATCTCTTGAGGCTGTATGCGAATCGGTTCTTCTTGAAATTTTATCAATTTCATCAATAAAGACAATACCAGTCTCTGCTTTCTTGACATCGAAATCACAAGACTGGAGTAACCGTTGAATCACCAACTCTACATCCTCTCCCACATAACCAGCTTGAGTGAAAGGAGTAGCGTCAGACATGGAGAAAGGCACTTGTAATACCTGAGCCAAGGTTCTAGCCAATAATGTCTTGCCTAAAGGTTATAAGGGCGCATTTAATAAATATATGATTTATAATATGGTATCATACCCAATTATAATATTTACCTGAGCCTGTGGGACCAATGATAAGCACGTTGGATTTATCATATGCAAGACTTTCCTCTTCACTGTTCAAGTTTAGTGGAGATCGAATATCTAGCTCTGCAGTTGAGGTTGCCTTGACGCTTTCACTGCCTTCTGTGGGTGGATTTAACCATGCACGACGAGGTGCGCCTAAAGATAATCACACTACGTCAGTCTCACTAATACATTGGTAAAGCGTATTTTTTCATATCTTACCGTATGACATCCTTTCAGCGGCGACAGGAGGGAATTCCGTTGTGTGGTTTTGAAGTGGTAATTGTGAGGAATAGTAATCTTGAGGTAAAGTAGGGTGGTGGTGCTCGGCATGACGCTCCTCTGTCTCTGCAACGTCACGCTCACGTTGTTGCTTTTGTTGCTGTAAATGTTGTCGTTTCAAGTTGGAACGCACTCTGTTGTAATGGTTAAAGATAGCTACAGCAAGCACCTTTTTAGCTCTCTCTTGACCAATAGCATACATGTCGAGGTATTTCACAATCTATAATAATCAGAAAGTGAGTGCTATCGTTTTCAAGCGGTGAAAATGACTCATGTCTTACCGAACGAGGATCCATCAAGTGTGAAGACTCTAAATGAGCAAAAGGCTCTTCAGGCCCTTTAGCTGGAGGTGTAGGTAAGGGATTAGTAAAGTTGTCTCTTCCCATTAACCCACCTCCACTATATTCAGCACTGTGATACTGCTTCACCAGTAAAGCAGCAGGTCTTAAATAAGTCGTGGAAGTAGGTATTCTGGGTATTCTCAAAAGTGGGGCATAGATGGATAGTATTCTCATGACGAAAAAGAAAAAGAAAATGGGTGAAAATAGAAAACAACAAATTCACATTGGCCTTTTGTTACATGATATTTTCAATTGTACCAATAAGAAGTCTCCCTTCAAACTCAATTACAATGCAATTGCGAATTGAAAATCAGTGACGGTTTGACACATCGGGGCCTATAGCATTAAAGTCAGATCTTTTTCTAAAACTTTTGATTATAGAAAATTACTATATTCAGGTCTGGCACAATAAGTGACAAGCAGGACAAATGTGCAACCTTCACTTGAGCGTCTTTTTGGCAACAATCGCTTCAACACGCGAGATAACGTTGTTCTTATAATGGGATGCACCCCCACTTAAATTAATTAATTAATTACCATAACAGTTTCATCCCCTTCATACTTTTGCTAAACACTGCGAGAAGCTTATTTCTCTTTTCACATTGAAACGAAGGCGCGTCACGAAAACGAATAGTACTCCAAACAACGAGAACGACTGATTCGTCAATGGATGCAGAGTAGAGGATTTATTGCTTCAAAGGCGTATGTACAGAGCTTATTCCACGCAGGTCAACGCTTGGAATTTGACACATTAAGTAGTAGTTGTAGATTACTATGCACTTAAAAACACTTGTCATATTTTACAAACATTTCTTTTTATTAAATTGAGTAACTTTTTGAGCAATAATTATATCTAGCAAGGGTGTTTTATACAAATTTTAAACAAATTCACAAAGGAATTTAAGTTGACCAAGAGAGGCCACCATTGATACAAATTGAAACAAATCTATGAAAGATTTTAGGTCTTTGTTGCTGCGAGAGCAATGATACAAGTTTTTAACAAATTCACTAAAAGGAATTTCAAGGGCTCCGTGGCGTAGTGAGATACGTACAGATTTCAAACAAATTCACAAAGGAATTTAAGGTGAAGCATTAGAACGACTTTCAAATAATTACACGGGAGGATCCAGCCCTAACCCGAAGGGGTCCTCATCATCCAGCCGAGTTAATTTTCTTGCCGGCAGAGCATCTTCCAGCGTGAGTAACTTGCGTTTAGGAGCCCGCTGCTTGTTTTCTTTTAACGCGTAGGTAGTGGTATTGGTATGTGTACGTTCGTGTCTTTTGTTGCCTGTGAAAGGGACTGACGTTGCTTTTGCTTTCATCGCAGCAAGGTACTCTTTACTCTCGAAGGGGTTGTTTGGTACACTCGCACTACGACGCACAGGCTTGTCGTTTCTGTTCGTATGCTTGTTCGGCGGGGGTGTTGATACGGCTCTAGTGTTGTTGTTGTTGTTGGAAGAGGACGAAGGGGCACGTACACACTAGGAATTTAAGGTGAAGCATTAGAACGACTTTCAAATAATTACACGGGAGGATCCAGCCCTAACCCGAAGGGGTCCTCATCATCCAGCCGAGTTAATTTTCTTGCCGGCAGAGCATCTTCCAGCGTGAGTAACTTGCGTTTAGGAGCCCGCTGCTTGTTTTCTTTTAACGCGTAGGTAGTGGTATTGGTGATTGTGGTTTCGTGTCTTTTGTTGCCTGTGAAAGGGACTGACGTTGCTTTTGCTTTCATCGCAGCAAGGTACTCTTTACTCTCGAAGGGGTTGTTTGGTACACTCGCACTACGACGCACAGGCTTGTCGTTTCTGTTCGTATGCTTGTTCGGCGGGGGTGTTGATACGGCTCTAGTGTTGTTGTTGTTGTTGGAAGAGGACGAAGGGGCAACTCTTCGAAAATGGTTATCACTGAGGGGTGTAGTGCCCCGAAGCAAAGATTTAGGCATCACAATAGGGCGTGATGGCTGTGCTTTCATTGCTTGAACAGAGGAAGCAGGTACCGGTTTCACGTTCTCTTTGACCGAGTCAATTTCATTCATGGTCTCAAATTCCAGTGCGTCCAGGTTTTCTTCTGGTTCCAAAACCTGTATAAATTAAATAGAAATATTGATGTATTAGATACACATTACAACACAATGATAAATCGGGAATGAAACACGTACATTATCCTTCATTCTGGCTTCACATGATGAGTTGAATCTGGGGAGTCTAGCCGCGTTGTTTGTTCGTAATATAGTAAGAAAGCGATTCTGCGGATCTTGACCCAACAAATAAAAGTCTGACACCCTCAAGTTTCTTGGGATGGGATTTAACCGATCATAGCATTTAGAATCAATATCAAAGACGAACTGATATTGAAATGCAGCATCAGCTTGCTGAAATCCTTTCTGATAGGGCTCTGTAATTGCAGTAGAGAAGCGAGCTCTGAACGCCTTGAACAGCTATAAGGAAAAAAGAATGCCAATGCTATATCAATATACATGTATGCAAATTGAGCTTACTGCGTATCACAACTTACTTTGTCCATTGTGGGATTTCTTTTTACCAATTCACGAGCTCGATTGATACCAGCTACTGAGATAGAAGGCAAAAAGCTGCAACCGGTGGTAATACACATGTATCTAAACATATCGCGTGTGAATTGAGAGATGTTCAACACGTCGCTATGGATGATGTCGCTGTATTGAATGCGCTTGCCGTTGCCGTGTCTGTCCAGTTGATAAATGATCGCATCACAGCCAAAAGCCAATACTTCACTATCTTCTGTTACGATTGCTTCTACTTGATGATGTTTTTCCATGTAAGCGAGTTGAGGTCCCACATCGTAAGGTGCTACAACGTGCTCAACATTCATTTCATCGAGAGCCTTTGACAATAGATTCGTGATTTAAGTACTAGGCACATAGGAACAATGTAATTTTTTGATGGATTACCTTGATAACAGCATGAATCATTTCTTCGGTGATATGAAAGCTTTTTTGAAATGCTTTCTTTGCTTCTCTGGTACTGCCATTTTCAGCGTGGTAATAGCCTTCATGGAGATACTTTTCTTTCAAGCTGTATAAGTAAAAAAGATGAGTGCCAATATTTGTAACACCACATAAAAAAAAACTAAATGCTTACAGAGATTGTTGGATCTTACTCTCACTTTTTAATGGAAGCGTTTGACCCTCAAATACAATGATCGGAATGACCTTATATAAAAGTAAGCTTTGTACCATTTGGATAAAGTAGGTGATATATCTGATAAAGGGAGGTAGGTTTAGTGATTGCGCAGTAAAAAGCTCGAGTCAAAAAAAAAAATATATACCTGTTGGTGTCCAAATTCATGCAGAGATCAAAGGCACAGCCAAATGCACCGCGATACAACCAGGCTCTTCCATCAACAGCAATCTTTTTACCGGAATAGTTTTTCATGTGAACGTCCTCCAACACGGGATCCAACCAAGGGAGTAAGCCCTGGATTCCCATTTTGGGCAGTGATAAATAGTAAGTGAAAAGTGATAAAAGTAGTTTGTAAAAATCAGCAAGTGTCGCTTTTGTAATGTGTTGTTAGTAAAAGAGCTATTATGGGATGATGGAGAGGTGAATTTAGTAAAGAAAGCGAAAGAGAGATACATTTCCTTCAAAATCAAAGAGGGGGCTTCATTTAAGGTTCTGAAACGTGTGACCGTTCAATATTATGTAAATTGGAGGATAAACAAACAATAATATTAAGTGAGTATATGATCACACTTGCTTGTGAAATGTGAAATCTTTGTCCTGGCACAAATATGACAGTTTTATATGCAAAATATCACGTAAGCAACGTATTCATGTGCTTGTCTTCTCCATGACCCGAAGTGTATGTTACTTTTATCCACTGTCAAAAGATCCTTCACAGTTGGGTGGTATGTGTACTATTCGAGCAGATAAATTTTATAGTGAGCTCTCTGCGTATCAACCATATTCATCTTTCATTAATTTTGCACATCGTCTTGTAATTCAAATATCCAAAAGTTCGAAAAGAAAGTCCAAGAAAAGAAGCTTATCAAGTATTTATTAGCTACTGAACGTTATTTTATAAAGAATGGTTTCATAGAATACAACGAGAATGGTAAAGAAGTTCCCTTGTCAATCTGTAAACAGCCAATCGCTGCTGTAAAGGAGAGGAAATACAACAGGGTCATCGGTCTCGAGTTCTTTGATATTCCCAAGTCTACCTGATCAAATCACACGAATAAATCACTGCAAACAAATATATATTTTTTTTCTAAAGTGGATTTATCATACTTTTGATGTCAAGTTGAGCCAAAGGCGTTCTTTTTTATATTTATGCATTTTGAAATTTATTTACAAAAAATAGTGAGTGAGTGCGTGCGTGCGTGAGCGTGTGTAGGTGTAGTCATTGTCGAGTTGTATTTTGGTTTTGGTAAAAAAAAAAAACGAAGGGGTTGATAATCATACAAGAGGAAAAGAAGAATAACTTAGAAAGTAACATGGTTACCGCTTCCGCCACTGTTGAATCCTCCACGACTGCCACCACCGAAACCGCCACGGCCACCACGGCCACCGCGATCTCCACCAAAGCCGCCACGTCCACCACCGCGACCTCCACGATCACCACCAAAGCCGCCACGGCCACCGCCGCCGAAACCGCCACGACCTCCACGGTCACCGCCAAAACCACCACGGCCACCGCGAGCACCGCCACGACCACCGCGTGCACCACCACGGCCACCACGACCTCCGAAACCGGAGCTTTGCTTCTTTTCAATCTTTCCTTGAAGACCAGTAGGCTTATCAGCTATAGAATACTCACATTAATCCACTGCTATCCAAACAAAACTTTTCATTATGTCTTACCCTTTCCAGCAACCTTAGCCTTAGGCAAGAATCTATCCATGGGGAGGAGCTTGTCGAGGGCAATGTAGACCTTGTCATCGACCTTGAAAGAAGTGGCAGTTTGACCATTATCCATCTTTACAGTGAAGAAAATTTCGTTCAAGGGGACCGAGAATTTCATCGATCTTGCCGATTTGAGTTTTGTCTTGAAGATAGATAGGTGCGTTGAAGAAGGGAACCTTGGGGTTGTTCAACTTGCAGACCATTTCACCTTCACAAGCGCTAACAAAAGCACCGACAACTGATAGTAAAAAAGGTAATTAGATATCAACTGATCATTGTCTCTTTATTATGGCGTTCGTACCGACAACTTCAGAGGGAGGACCTTGGTTGAATCCACCGCTGAATCCACCACGTCCACCACCACGACCTAGAAGAGAGAGAAAAAAAAGTTTGAATTTCAAAAGTCGCTTAGTGACCGATCTAACTACGGATCGAAATAAAATACTGTATATACCTCCACGGAAACCACCACGTCCGCCACCTCTTTGTTCACCGTAGCCACCTTTGCCCATTTTATATGTTATTTAGGTTGTAAATTAAAGGAATTAACCAGTGTTTCTGTTTTCATGAAAATTTTGACATTTTGATTCGGGACGCAAAAAAACAAGGTCACTCTCGACTTTTAAGAGAATCGATTATGATTGGCGGAAATACTCGATTTGCTTTAAAACTGAATTAGCACCTCTGGGCAACTCTTTTGAAGTGCATCATTTCGAAAAATGGTGGAATGATGTCTATTGGACGCAAAGCTTGTTTCTGCCTTACGGTGACAAGCTTGCTACGAGTTTGTGCTTCTTCGACTTAGGGATGACTCGATAAATGTTAGAAAATATTATACGCGTGTGGTATGCGGCAGGGAAACTTAAACCGTATTCAATAGCTCTTGATTTTCAGTAATTATCCTTATAGAAATACTCTATTCCAACGTGACAAGTAGCTCTATGATGGACCTCAAATGCATAAGTATACATATAAGGGACAAAGAATTTATTCTAGACTCCGATGTCGACGTCACGCTTAATTTCAATTTCAAGATTTCTTTGTCTCTCTTCTCTTTCTTCTCCTTTATTCCCAATCCATTAGATTTTCAAGCACGATGGGTTATCCTGAATGGTCTGATGAAGAGACTTCATCTCGTAACCATGGGCGTGACAAGTTTCGTCATGAACGAGATATAGAACGCGATAGAGGTTATGGTAACGATGACTTTGAACGATATGATCGTAAGAAACGCGGTCGTCGTAGCCCAACCCCTCCTGAAGGTATATAATGAAAATCCCACCACACTTTTTTATATATTCTTCTTTATATCTTTTCTTTTTATCTTATTCTTCTCTTTTTCTTTATATCTCTACTTTCTCTCTTTATTATACTCTCTCTCTACTCTCTTTATTTTATCTTAAACTGCAACCGCAAAAAGATCAACGCAGACAGAGAAGAAGACCCTCTTACTCTCCTCCTCCTATGAGAAGTTATCAGCCAAGAGGTGAAAGAAGTATGAGGAATGACCCAGATACAGACCACTACATTCCTAATTACGATCGTGATGGTTATGTTCCAGGACCTAGATATGGCAATAAACCTGAAGTTTTATCAAATTCCCCTTTTGTCGGCCAGAATAATCCTGGAGGAGGATTTCCAATGATGGGTAAAATATAAAAAAGAATTATGATAGATTATAAGACTAAACTTGCTTTCTTTATAGAAATGATGAATGCACAAATGATGAATCAAGGCTGGAACGGTAACCCTGGAAGGTATATAATCTTGTGTATTTTTACTCAACTTGTGTGTGTACTTGTTTAAAACCTGACTCCTCTCCTTTTCTTTAAAGATTTCCTGTTGATCCCAGTCAATTGGATTATCTCGTTCCTTTTAAACACTTTAATGAATACACGGAAAGATCTTTGAGTCGACGCATTGATGATGAAGATATGCAAAAACGATATGCACATTACAAAGAGAAATTCGCTGCTCGTCAATTAGCTCAGTTCTTCACAGCCAATAAAGAAAAAGAATGGTTCCAAGAGAAATATCACCCTAAACTCTCTCTACCTCGTTTCAATGACATCAAATCTCGTCGTAAACGCTATTTAAGCAAATTTTTGGAAGATTTGGAAAAAGGCGAATTTGACGACATTCAATATGATAAAGAGGGACAGGCTACAACTGAAAATACTAAAAATGAGGAAGAGACTGAAACTGAAGCCATGAACGCTGATGACAGCAATGCTGAATATGAAACTCGATTAGTTATCAAGACTGTCCCTCCAACCATTGCCAGAGAAAAGATCATTGAGGTAAAGAAAAATCATCTATAACTATCACTATCGAAAATATTAATTTCTCTCGGTATAGATGTGTAACAAAATTGAAGGATTTGATTATTTATCGCTTTCTGAGCCTGGACCCAACAAGAAATTCCACCGTATCGGTTGGATTAGTTTTAAAGAAGGTACAGACATGAAAAAGGCATTCGAACAAATGGACAATCAAAAGGTAGACGATTTTGTGTTCCATTTGGCAATGAACCGTAAAGACACACCTCAAACTCGTGTTCCTCGCGTTGCTCCTGATATTTCCAACACCACTGAGCGCTTACAAAAGGACCTCGAGCAAGCCAAAGAAATAGCGTTGGCTCTTGAAGCTATTTTGGACGAAGATATTCATGGTTTGAAAGCAGTGGAAAATCGCGCACAAAAGAAAAATCATCTATAACTATCACTATCGAAAATATTAATTTCTCTCGGTATAGATGTGTAACAAAATTGAAGGATTTGATTATTTATCGCTTTCTGAGCCTGGACCCAACAAGAAATTCCACCGTATCGGTTGGATTAGTTTTAAAGAAGGTACAGACATGAAAAAGGCATTCGAACAAATGGACAATCAAAAGGTAGACGATTTTGTGTTCCATTTGGCAATGAACCGTAAAGACACACCTCAAACTCGTGTTCCTCGCGTTGCTCCTGATATTTCCAACACCACTGAGCGCTTACAAAAGGACCTCGAGCAAGCCAAAGAAATAGCGTTGGCTCTTGAAGCTATTTTGGACGAAGATATTCATGGTTTGAAAGCAGTGGAAAATCGCGCACAAAAGATCATCAGTGAACGTGTCAAACCTGAGGATGAGGACGTAAAGAAGGATGGAAGCGAGGACGGTAAAGTCGATGATGAGGACAGTGTAGATAGATGGAATTTGAAAAAGTCTTTGGATTTAATTATCGTCTACTTGCGACGTGTGCATATGTACTGTTATTACTGTGCCTTGGAATGTGACTCACTTGAAGAATTAAACAAAAAGTGTGCTGAACCTCATTGTCGCGCTGCTACCAGTGCTACTCCCGATGAAAGTGTTGATCCTAAACAAGCTGCTAAAACCGAAAGAGGAGGTAAGATATATCACTAGTATAATTACGTGTGCATAGTCAATTGACAAAAAGATATCTAATAGTTGCACAATGGGCTAAAAACCTTGATCAAAAGATTTCCATGAAGATCCATACCCCCGATGATCGCGAGCTCAAAAGACTTGGTGGTCGCGTTTTACAAACGTAAGGCAAAAGTATATTATAGAGCATAAACAACTCCTTTAACACATATTTCTTTATTAGCGAAATTGACGACTATGTCAAAGAGCATGTATTAAAGGAACACGAGTCCAAATACAAATGTCAAGTCGGTGAATGCTCCAAGGCATTCAAGGGCTTTGATTACGTTGAAAAGCACATTTTATCAAAGCACCCTGAAGAAATTGAGCGCATCAAAGGAGAGGTTGAGTATTATAACAACTATGTGTGCGATCCCAACCACTTGATTCCCAGTACCAACGCTCCTAATATGATGAACCCCATGGCAAATAACATGGCCTTTGGTCACCAACCACAACCCTTCATGATGGCACGTCCTCCCATGCCTATGCCAGGTATGCACGGTGTCATGGCTCCTACTCCCTGGGACCAAATTCCTCGCATTGGCTTTGGTGTTGATAATTCGGGCTGGAACTCAGCTGTCAATGCTGCGCGTAGAACAAGAGGTCCAGGTGCCATGGATTTGGATGATTCTCTTCCCAAAGATCCTCGTCAAGTCAAATCATATGTTGATCTCGATGCTCCCGCTGAAGGTGATTCAAATATCTCATTCTATTAAATCATTCTCAATCTTCTTCTTCTTGTTGTTGTTCATTATTAATATTCATTTATCCTTTTTCTTTCTTTTTCAATTTCAAATAAATCAAAACTAGCTTCTCATTCTTTTTGTACAAAAAAAAAATCTAACAATACAAATACAATACACTATTTTATTTACATGATGATGATGATTAACGTCTAGAATAACTGTTGTGTCGATTACGATCATAGGAACGGTGATATTTATCTCGACGGTCGTGATCCCGACGATCGTCGCCTCGTTTCCTGCTCCTTTGAGCATCGTCTATTATACTATCTAGATTTCGAATAGGTGCAGCGGGTGTACTAAAATTTTTCTCCTCCCGGCGTCTTTCATCCTCTCTGCTTCTTTTTAATCCTTCTTTCGCTGCGGCGTGCTATATGAAAATAATATCTTAATACAACGTAAACTCTAGATGTGATATTCTGATATACTTACATCCATCATGGCTTTTTCTTTGGCGCTAAGCCCCTCTGGTAAAGCGTTGACGGGTCTTGGACGGGATGGAGCAGCCTTCTTTTTAATGAAAAGACTGCTGCCAGCAGATGGGTTTGTGGGTCGCACGGGTGGGGGTATCCTTTGTGAACTACCTGTGGCCAAAGGAGGTAAACCTCTCGATGCCCGATAGTCTGATATAGAAATCTTATTGATGGGGTTCGTGGTAGGAGCAGCAATCTGTGATGCCTTCTCTTGTGCTGACTCCTTCTTTTGTCGCACTTTTTCGATAAATGACATTGGCTGACTGGCCTCCCCCATTTCGGTATCCTCTGAAGTAGAGCTGGTCACCCTACGACGAGCATTGGGACGACTACCCAATGTAGTCCTTGAGCGCTTTTCTCCAGCATGTTGCGTTTGCTGGTCTTCTTCGTCAGAGTTTGAATTCGAGTTGGAGTTTGACTTTGGCTCCGCAATCTTGACAGGACCACGTTTATACGCCACAGTTTTCTTCTTGACAACTGTCACATTCTTTTCAAAAATATTACGGGGGATAGATAGTTCATTGATATTGTGGCGGAAATAAGGGTACTCACACTATAAAGCAGGAGAAAAAAGAAATTGATTAACATAGACCCGTAAATAGCACTTTTTCGATTACTTACGTCTGTAATTAAACGGCGTTTTTCCGCATCTCGCACTAAATCACCCCAATATTCACTACCAGATAAAGATCTGCAATTACCAAGAACAAACAAAGAGCATTTAGCACGCGTCAGACCTACGTTCATACGACGCATATCGGCCAAGAAACCAATACCACGATTCTGACCAGCTCTAACACAAGAAAAGATAATGATTTCTTTTTCTTGACCCTGGAAACCGTCCACAGTGTTGAAATCAATGACATCCACAATGTTGTTTCCAAACCGCTTTTGGAACTTGGATTTGAGTTGACCCACTTGTTGCTTATAAGGAGTAATGACACCAATCTTGGAGGCAAATTTGACTGTAGGAAGCTTGGAGTGTGTACGTAAAATTGATTAACATAGACCCGTAAATAGCACTTTTTCGATTACTTACGTCTGTAATTAAACGGCGTTTTTCCGCATCTCGCACTAAATCACCCCAATATTCACTACCAGATAAAGATCTGCAATTACCAAGAACAAACAAAGAGCATTTAGCACGCGTCAGACCTACGTTCATACGACGCATATCGGCCAAGAAACCAATACCACGATTCTGACCAGCTCTAACACAAGAAAAGATAATGATTTCTTTTTCTTGACCCTGGAAACCGTCCACAGTGTTGAAATCAATGACATCCACAATGTTGTTTCCAAACCGCTTTTGGAACTTGGATTTGAGTTGACCCACTTGTTGCTTATAAGGAGTAATGACACCAATCTTGGAGGCAAATTTGACTGTAGGAAGCTTGGTACAAAGCATGTCCACTAACGCAACGGCGGCGTCTGCTTCAGCTACGTTGTAGATAGATTTGCCTCTTCCGACTTTTTCCTGACCATCTTCAATGTTGAAGAAGCGATAGGGAGGAAACTCGGGTAATGAATGCCACACAGCAGAAGATACTTTATCCATATTCGGACCGTCCAGTAAACGGGATTGATAAAACATTTTGCTAGGGAATCGACTAATCTCAGGATGCATACGATACTGGATACTAAGTAAATTGACTTGTTTTGCAACTGTTTGTTCCAATCTCATAAACAGACTTTCTTGATATGAGTACTTGGTAGCAACGGTAGACATAACAGTGGGTGGCAATTGATTAGGATCTATATGAAATGAAACAAGTGAGTAAGGAGAATTCAATCAAACGCACATTGTACTCACCACCAACAAGGATACATCTTTGAGTATCGAACTTCAATGGAATCAAAGAACTAATTTCGATAGACTGAGCAGCTTCATCAACAATAACCGTTTCAAAGGAGACACCCATAGCTGTCAACATATCATGACCACTACCACTGAGGGTGGCACACACCACGTCTGCGTTGGCAAACACCTTCTGTCTAGCCCGCACACGCGAAATTTCCATCTCTTTACCATGGTTTTTCTGATCTTGATAGGTGTCCTTGAGTAGAATTTTCGCTCGCGTCAATTTTTGAGCCAACACCTTTCTCTTGTCACGTAAAATTGACATCTGAACCATATCGCTACCGGATTGGGTAATATCTCGATCGACATCGTCTAAACTAATTTGGATATCACGAATTTCTTGATGCAAAGTGTCCAATTTAGCACCCCATTTTCCACCCGGTGCACCATTCTTGCCACCAGAGGAGTCCATTTCTGCTTCAATCAGACGATCCAAAATTCTATCTTTTACGCTTGCATTTACAGAGTCAGCAACACCAATACGTACCACGTTGGGAGTACGCACACCATGGGCGGTCAATACACCATCTTAGACGTTTTGTGATTTCGTCCACTGCAGCATTACTAGGAGCACATACTAAAAGTTTGCCCGTTCCATAGGGCTGATCTGCTGTAGCAGTTGTGCGCTGATCTAGTAGAGATACAATAAGAGATAGAATTGTCTTTGTTTTACCAGTACCCGGAGGACTATCATGTTTAAAATGTTTAGTAAAATTTATAGCACAAAAGTTAAAACTGCAATTACCCTTGAATAAGTGAAAAACCTCTCTTCTTTTGTATTGCAGAGACGATGGCTTCTGCTTGAGGCTCGTTCACATCGTATCTCTCACGACATTGCTCCACTTGCTCGCGCGTTGGTTTGGGATTTGAGTTTAACTTTGGCTGAATGATGTCTTGACCCAGATCATAGTATTCCAAACCCTCTAGAGCCGAATATTCACGCATAGTAGTCGTCAAACTATCAAGAAATGGTCAGTATACAAAGTATGAGAGCAGATTGATACAGCTGCGTATGTTACCTCATGATACGAAGAATATGCCATTGTGTCTTTGGTGACACGGAATTCAGGAGACTGATACGATCCGAAGCAAAGTAGCATCGAACAACTACCTCGCCCATGTTCTTCTTTTGATTGATATTCATGACTTTTCCTAAGAAAGCCTTACCTCTCCAAGCACTCCTCTCTGCATCCGTTGTGTAGGATGATTCTGTGAAAAAGCTTGGACCAAAATGATTTGCAACACAGATTAGATCGTCGGGAGTCAAGTTATTTCCAATCATACTCATAGTCATTCCAAAAGTGACGTCTACAAAGTCATTTGTATGACACCGGCCTTCAACGATACAATGATCCATTACATCGGATTGAGACAGCCCTTCCTTGGCACGTAAAAGTTGGCACCAAGTTTCCAACATGAGCAAGGGTTCAAAAGTGGATCTGTATTCTTCAAAGGTTTTGAAAGTAGAGGAAACGCGAGTGAGCATAGCCTCGTTGGTGTTTGGAGGTAATTCGCTATTTTCAGTGATATCCCAAGAGAATACGGTTTTAAAAAGTCGATCAATGCTAGGAGTGATTTTTTGACGACGATTCTGTTCTCTCACTCTCGCCTTCATCTTGCGATCCAAATAAGCATTACTTATAGGCGTCTCCAGTAATTTGATGGTTCGTTTAGGTTTGGTGTCAAATAGTGCTTTCACGCTTGCGCTTTCTGCTTGAACAGTTTCATGCTTTTGCTTTGATCCATTCACCATGGGCTCATGGCTATCCAGATCATAAATCAAACCCAGTAGGCCAGAATCATCACCGGCCTCTTCTTCTGAAGAGGAATCGGAACTTGATCCAGAATCTTCAACGCCGTAATGTTGACGCACAATACCCGCTGCAGATGGCGACTTTGCAGTAGCAATCAATCGACGTTCAGCCTTGAATTCCTCTCTCAGGTTCTTGAGTTTGGAGAAACCCATAGAGGGAGGTCTAAGTTTGCGACCCTTGGATGTCACAGCAAATGTAGGTTGTCGGCTTTCCGGCAGATAAACGCGAGTTTGATTTGGTCTAGGCTTGGGTTCTACTACAACTCTAGTGGTATTATTGTTTGTTGGTGTGGCAATAGGCACAGCCTTTCTATTGATTTGAGGCACTTCCACGATATCCATAGCACTCCCATCTCCAAAATAGACATCCTCCTTTGATCTCCCATTGTTCAGGGTAGTACTAGTCGATGCCTCTTCGGCAGATGTACCTGTTGCATTTAACCACTCCTCTGGTATTTGTGAGTAGTCAACATCACCAAACTCATCTTCAATTTCCTCATCATCTGAAATTTCATGAGGTTGAGTAGCCGTAGCGGCAAAGTAGTTGGTGATTTTAGATGTTGTTGACTTGGGTATTATGGGTGGAGTAGAGTTAAGTGATACATTGGAAAAGCAACGATCCAAAGTCAATTGGCGAGGGGGCTTTTTCGAAAGTTGACTAAGACTTGCTGAGATAGAGGATGAAGCCGAAGTCGAAGCAGAGGGAAGTTCCTCAGGGTCCGCAAGGTCAGATCGAATTGTCTGCCACTCCACGTCTTCATCATCACTATCGTCGTTGAGGTAAATGAAATTGGTTGGTTCATGTGCACTGAGACTCATGAATAAGTTTTCTCGATCGCCAGTTGTCAGCTTGCTTGCATTGACTCCTGTGGCTGCAGTCATAAGTCGATCATACGCTTCTACAGATATTTTTGTTTCAAGTTTTTTAAGAGCGTGTAAAACGCTGATGGTGAGCGGTACAAGTCGAGATATCACATCTTGTCGGGTAACGTAGATCCAATGAGAAAGAGAATCGATCATCGTGTTGATATCATCATAGTTCAATGTCACTTGATCCTTTTGGGAGGTGGTGGTAATTGCGTTCTTGAATTGTTTGCTGTTGGTCATCATCTCTGTTGCTATGTCTAATATTGGGACGATGATTGCTGTCACTTCAGTTGGTCGATAATCCATGGCCCACTTTAATGCCTTCTCCAGGATGATATTGACGGTTCTCCAACAAACATCCCAGAAATCGTTCAAAATGCCCTCGTTATCTTTGACTTTTCCAGGTCCCATTTCCACTATTGTCAACAAATATCCACTCGGTGTACTAGTGAGCGTACTAACTTGCAGTTGAAGGAAATGAATCAGAGCTGGAACAGATTTGAATGTGTTGAGTTTGGTGCTACTGTTCAATGCGATAAATTCACGCAAAATCGAGTTGAAAGCCTCCACTACTTGTAATGGTTTACACAGATAGAAGAAGTCGTGAAACATATTTTGATCACTGAGTTGACGGGGGTATTGTTGAATAAACTTTTGGGAGTCCTCTTTGAGGCCCTGATATCCAGAGCTAATCAAATGAAGCATAGGCTTGGTCATTTCTGCGTCTAATAAGATATCTTTTCTAATCTCCCATTCGGTATCTGTCATAAGACGCAAGGTCTTGTTTACCACGTTACGAATGTCTGCAAAACGTAACAAAAGACGTTTGCATTCTACAGTGATTGTTACTTTACTATCTCGTGTCGAGTCCTCCAACAAATTAACAATATCGGCAGAAGCAATGTTGGCATATGCTTTGAACAAAATTTTCGCTAGCCAGGGGTATTTTTTGACATTTTCATCAAAGCAAGATCGCATAGAGGTCCATACTTTTTCATAAGGTGAGTTGAGTGGTACTTCGGCGGTTGAATCTTCCAATAGGTCGTCGTCTGTCAAACCGTCAATTTGATAGATCGCATTGAATGCCTTATTCAGACTTGTAGAGTCTCGGTCCACCAAGTCGGTCAAGATGTTTCTTGCTACTCCTGGCATGTGCTTCACAAGCGCTGGTAACTTTGAGGCATCCACTTTTGCAAAACCAACAATCTTTACCACATATTCGTCAATCTTGTCTAAAGGCACTGAATGATCTACTAAGCATTGATCGATGATTTGAAGACCCAATTCGGCACAATAAGCTCTACTCATAACACCCCAGGTGTCCATTTGAAAATATCCAAAGGTGGTATCCAAAATTTTCTTTGTAATGTCTTTTTCCACAGGCGAATGTCGTAAAGATGACCAAAAGGGATATATCCACTCCAACATGCTCTTTATCTTTGCCATTAATTTATCATCGGGATAGCGAGATCCATCACGTTGTAAAATTTTTCCGGTGTTACCTTCGCGAGCAATCTTCATAGCGGTCTGAAATACTGTATGCTCACAGATTTGCTTCACGATGTCATAATAAGGCGTACTATCACCTTTTACAACACCCCAAAATTTATCCTGCATCTTCAATAACATGGCGGTCATTGTCTTTAATAATTCACTTAACCATTCAGCAGAACTGGATAATTGTATTTTGATCAGCTCTGGCATAGACACATTTGATTCCGATAAACAACGCAACAGCATATCAGGAGAAGATGCAGCTGTCACCAGACGAAATGATTTCCATAATTCCCCTATGTCTTGACTTACGGTGAAAGGACACCCCTCCAATTTGATAATAAAATCCTCATCCTCCGAGTCTTCTATAAATGTATGTAAAATCCCCAGAATTAGATCCTTGACTTGTGATAAATCGCCTTCTGTCAGAGAATATCCATCCGTAGTAATAAATTTTTCGATCAACTTTCTCGCCCAAAATCTGATAATACGATGGTGATGCAAAGTCAAACGGAATACACAAGCGGTCGTATCGCTGCTGAACGTGGGGAATGACCCGGTCTTTTGAATCATGTCGAAGGTCTTGCAAAATAATTCGTCGCATTTGCTATTTTTCAACATTCGAGGAGAGTAAATGACCTCAAGTATAGCACACATGACTTCGTTAGTGGTGCTAAAACTATCACTCTCTTTAGAACCCAAACTAGTCAACACTCTAGATCTATCGAAGCGATCGATGCAATTGAAGAACTCATCCACTGTATTTTTTGGAAACAATTTATCGTATCTATGGATAAGTGCACTTTATATTAATGGAAACTGTCCCACAACAAGTTTTTAAGAAAGTAAAATAACCTTTGTCTCACAAATAACTTTGAAGTTTGATACGCTTGAACACAGTTCGTACAAGAGTTTAGTTGTGAATTAAGCTTCTTTTTGTATTGAACTATTGGATCGTGATCGGGTAAAGAAAATAACCACAACGACTCTCTCGCAATAGGAAGCGTAGCCTCTGTACACCACCAGTGGTTGACAGTGCTAGACAGCAAGTATTCCAAAGCGTCATTAAAGAAATGTGTTTCCACATCGGTATTGCCAGGACTACTTTGCTTTTTTTCCAAAAGTTCCAATACACCTCGAAGCTGAGGAGTATTATGATTGCTCATGTATAAAAGTGAAGAGATCTAAACTGTACAGAAAAGGTAAAAAGAAGAAAAAAAAAGTGACTTTAAATTTTGGAAATAAAAAGCATGCTTGGACCGCGTTCACGCGTGAAGACGTGATTCTAATTGGCTTCAGTACCAAAATTTATTGTTCTGGAGTAACTTCAATCAAATATATCTGAATTTCGTTAGAATAAATTTAAGACGAAATACTGGTAGCTTTTGATATATGATGATGAATAGCTTTATTTCTTCTAGCAAACACGATTAATTCTGGATTATATATACAGCGATACATCCTACAGCTATCCATTGATATCTGGACTGTTCAGTAGTAGTACAGGCCTACTGCAGGAAGTACGTACAATTCAACTGCATCATGGTAATAATCACAGAACAATTCTGGCTTGCAAACATTTTCAAAGGTGACTTGAACTGATCAAAGTTTCAATATTATTACTATTGAAATTTACAACACTGATCCTCAATCTGTGCAACATTGTATGTCCTGAATGTATGATAAAATCATGTTTTGCACCACGTTAGAAAAAGTCTCTTGACATTGATGTTTTGGTTTATCTATGTTCGGATAGGAATGGAGGACGAACGGAAAAATGAATTTCGCAAACTAAGTGCGAAAAGTATTTCTTTTTTGTAGGCATACGTATTGTCAATAATTATTACGGTAGTTATTGACATAATACTTGCGTGCTATGTACGTACATTCTATCAAGATCCTTAATTTTTTTTATGTCTGGAAGTCCATCACCTTTATTCACGTTTGAAAACCTTCTTTCATCATTTCTACTGACCCATTTTTTAAATTTTCTCTTTGATTTGATCTTGATCACTACTGTTATATATGGCATAGTGTAGAAGTGTGTGTGTGTTAAAGTAAAGGTAAAAAGTAATGTGCACCAGTTCCTGTTTTGAAAGTAGAACGTCTTTGGATAGAAAAAGATAAAAAAAGAGTACGTAAAAAAGGTACAATGAATAAAGATTCCAAGGGAGCTTCAAGAAGAAGAAGTATCCTTTATAGTCAAAATAAAATAAAAGTACTTCAAAGAGTAAAGAGTATAAAGCTTAATTGCAAAGATAAAGGTAAATGACCACTTAATAATACGATGAACTTTTTAACCTGAGTTCTACAGATGATTTTAATAACAAAACTTGTAGGGTTTTTATATTTGACAGGACATTTAGTTTTACTGCAATATTGAAACCAGAGAAAAAAAGTGAAACACAAAAAAAATAGAGAAAATCAAAAAAGGAAAATTATAACCAGCAGGCCATAACACTTTCTTCCTTCAGAAGTCCCGAAAGCTCCCTTCCCCTTTTTTTGTTTGTGTTACAAGCAAGATAAAATTTATGCAAGAATTTTACCAAACATTAACTTTTTGAATGAACCTTAATTTTTTCATGAATGACCACCCTTTTCTACTGATGGACCTTCATCTTTCATATTTTCCATCTTTTTTTCGTGAATCTAGTTATCAATCTACCCATTTGAAAAAGTATAAATAGCTCAATTTTTCATACAATAAAATCCTCAGTTTTTCAAGCATTAAATTTTCAATCTCTTAAACTTGTCTCTTTTAACTTTGCAATTAGCCAATCATCTTACCTGAATTACTTTTATTCTTTGACTCTTAAAGATCCTGAACTTGAAGCTCCCTTGGACTATCTCTCCATTGTATCTCTTTTACTCTTTTCTATTATCAACTTCTATTCAAAGTCGTTCTACTTTCAAAACAGGAACTGGTGCTCATTACTTTTTACTCTTATTTTAAACCACTCAACTCCCAACCTTACCCTTATAACATTTGCATTCATGTAAAGTTTCCCGTTGATTTCAAAAATTTGGGATATCCAGTAGTCCCTAGGCGCACCCCGCAGAAGGCAAAAATCCAAAAAAGAAGAGGTCTCACCGAGAATCGAACTCGGATCACCGGATTCAAAGACCGATATGATAACCATTACACTATGAAACCATGTTATATTTAAAAAATTGCAAAATAATATATGTAAAAAAATAAATTTACTGACAATATCACATGATAGTCACGTGAAGATGCTATTATTTTTTCTCCAACCAATCAGGAATAAATATTTGCGTCTCTGTTTGAAAATCTTGGAAATAGATGAGAGGTAGAAAAAATTTATAAGGTTCGTAAATAAGAAGGTATTTCTAAATAACAATCGATGCATCGTTCGTCAACGGATTATCGTAGTAATGCTAATGTGAATTATTAACGGAAATTATTAATTTTGTATCTTTCAATGGCAGATTTTAACTTGTGATCGAGTCCTTAAATTGTCCGATATTCCTGTCTTTCTTTATTGCAACAGTCTTGTAATCCATTTCTTGATACGTGTTTCATCGTCTTATACCTTACTATTTTTTACAACCTCCTTTGAACACAATTTACCAGTGAAACATGAATAATATTTATTCTTTTTCCTTCACCTTAAGCAAGAACAAGACTGAAAGTGAATACTTTGACTGAAAGTGAATACTTTGTAATGTTTATTTAAGGGAACTACCGATGGTATATATAATGAAGGAGAGGCGTAAATTATTTTGGTCTACAGATTTTACAATAGTTCAATGCATTCATTGATTTTCTTGGAGATCATAGGTGAGTTCCTCGCGTAGATGCACGCAGTTTGCTTTGGCCCATACCTCATATGCTTTAGTTTTGGATATGTTCAACTCTTCTAGCGTTGCTTGTTAATCTAGAAACATCTTTACTGGAATACAAGGGAGAGACTCACCTAAAACTTTCTGAAATATTATTCCAGACGTAGGCACAAGCTGCAGAGAAAAAAAAGCAGAAAAGAAGGTTCTACTTTGGAAATAGCTAAATCCAAACGAAATTGGAAGGATAAAAAAATGATCGTCCCAAGCTTAAAGTTGCTGCGCGAATCAAAAGTGGTAGTTTCGAGTCTTGATTTGCTAGTATCTGAACGCTTATAGATTGTGTTTCAACCACACAGGCTCTTCTTAATTATTGTCTGACACTTGACCATTTATTAAGCTCTTATTCGCTGAAAGCCAGTAGAATAAAATGCGCACAAAAATAATCCGAAACTTTTTCCCTTTTTTAAGACTAGAACAATATATAATGTTGGAAAAAATCTAAAAACCAGTTTATTCTACCTCTTTCAGCCATGGAAAATGACCCACCAGACATTGTTTTCCCTTATACGGAGGGAGAATTTTTTTCACTTCAGCAAGCAAACATAGCTGCTTCTAGCATTTCGCTAGTTGCCTCTATATGTGTGGTCCTCACATACATCTACATGCTCGTTTACCACGGGAAAAAAGCAAACAGAGTCTCGTTAAGGTGTGTGTTCCTGTGTAGTGTCTCCGAAGCATTGAGCTCTATCATGAGTATTGTGGTAACAACTGACAAAGTTTACTTCTGTAATGCTGCAAATATTGTTATTGGATTTACCAGTATTTTTTCATCAGCAGCATTGACGATAGTCGGCATAAACTTGATTTTGATTTTCGTAATCAATGTAAAAAGAAGAGACGTTCTGGAAAGATTCTATTATCCCATTTTAGTGATATACAGCATAGTTGGAGCACTTGCACCTATTTATCGACACATAGGTGTCAATTCAACAAATACAGGGGACCATAGCTGTTGGTATATAACATATATTTTAGTTCGATCTAAAAGCAACTTCCCTTACGTGAGTATGACCGAAGAACATAAAAACTTTGTCTTAGCTTTGACTCTAACATTTTGTTTTCAAGATATGGTTTTATGTTTTTGTCTTCTTCAGCAACATTGTTGCTTTGATCTGCTCCTTAATAGCAATGATAAAGCTATTCAACGAACAACGACGTATGAAAACCGTGTTGAAGTCAATGGCAAAAACCTCCACGTTTTCAAGCCAAAATACGAATGCTAATCAGCAACCAAGTCAGCCTATTAAGATAAACCAAAGTGGTATACTGAAAAAAGTCGTATTGCGTTGCGCTATCTACCCCTTAGGTAGGATTATTGAAAAGCATTTAATTAACTAGTTTTACCAGCTCACAATTTTCGTCTATAGTCCCATTCATCTCAGATATATTCGGCTTCATCATGGAACTCATGATCAATAACGGTATAAATCCTAGCTTTGCTATAGCTATGCTTGATGTCTTCTTTTCCAGGATCGAGGGGTTTCTTGTTGCCCTTGTCTTCTTTTCTGATCCAGCTGTCACCTCAATGATTGTGGAAGGGTATAGAAGTTTTTACCAAAAGTATGTTGTCGAATATACGACAGTAACTAAAGAAGAAATGGAGAGTATCATGAAAGAGTGCAGACATATAGGGACAAGTCCAACTTTTTTACCATCTCCCGTTGCTCACCATCCAGAAATATTTAATATAGAGTCCAATTACAAACTATGCAAAAAGACTTCATCTTCTGCTGTTAGCACGAGAGAAGGCGACCAAAGTGTACAGTTGCAAGATCGCATATGCGAAAATGAGAAAACTCACAATCAGCAAACGATTAAGGAGACTCCAAAAATGATACCAGTACGAAAAATAGAATTATGTGTTCCCGAAAGAAGGAAAGAAGCCAAACATAAACGCTTATCATTTTATTCAACATCAAGTCAATCATCAAATGAAGAGAGTGGCAAAAGAGAAGGGGTGCAAAACATGGGCAGAAACAAGTTATTTTTTGTACCATATCGATATCCACATTTTGCGAAAATCATTCATAGACTCATGTGCATTTCGAAACCGGAAAACCATAGAGGTGTTAGTGGAGGAGGGGGAAAAAGTTCAGCGCATGCCCATGTCGAAAGTACACTCTTCGAGGAAGCTTCTTCTTTAGAGGACAATAGTCATAGAGAGAGTACTCTTTGTCAAAGCAAAAGCAGTTTGCTTATATCAAAATACTGATAACAACTACCAGAGAATACGAAAAACACGTATTTTTAAATAATAAATACCCAAAGGATATGATGTCTTGAAATATCAAATTGCACCTTATCCAACCAAAGTGTTTCCAATAAATATTATTCATATCCTAGTTTTCCCCTTTTTGAAGCCACCGATTATATTTGTTGGATTATTGTTGTTATGGATGCACTTATTGGTATAACGTTTTGAACCCAATGTTTTTACTGTTTTATATTTTGACAGCGCGTCTGGGTAGCTAGCGATCTAAGTTAAAAAAATCATCAGCTTTTAGTCTCTTCTATCATCGTATGTTTTCAAGCAACCAAGATTCGTCTTTTACTACCTCCTTCAAAATACACCAATTTTACTTAGTTGAGTGATCATCCCCCCCCCCATTTACTGGTTTGCTTCGTGAGCAAGAACGAAATTACAACACTCGACTATTTTGAAATTTGTATCTCGTTTCAAATGGTTAATTCATATCGTTATTGATCTTCATTTTCACTTCCTCTAAAGGCAAGAAAAAGAGCTCTTTGTTTACGAAATTGCGACATCATTTAAGAGGTAAACACTACAGTTGAAGAGCCCAGAAAGAATACTAGATCCGTCATTGTATGGGGCACTTGTGTAATCAGGTAATGGACATATTCCTGTATGCTATGTGATACACGGCTGTTTGATAAAACGGCTTTTGTTTACTTTTTTTTTCTGATAAAAAGCACAGAGTTTAATATTTCGGCTACGACCGCAGTTTTATAACTGCATATTACTATTTAAATCAAATAAATGAAAAAGAGCTTAGTCTCTCTTTACTTATCAAAGATTTGGATTGCCATAGTACGTCCGATATTGAACCATCCGGTTCTGGCCCAGGTCTTTTGTTACATGACAACGTTTCCGTGACCCAAATTTCCCAAATTTTGTGAATGCATTCCGATGTGGTACCAGTTTTTTTTCTGTTTTTTCGACTTCCCAGGCATACAAAATAGATAAACAAAGATTGCAATGCATTTCAAAGCGGCAATGGGTAATAGTTTTCATAAATCGCAATAACAACTTATTAGTAAATAGAATGAACCAATACCGTTTGCATGTACATGGCATATGGGAGAAATTAAGGATCGTTTTGTGAAAACAGGAAAATTTTTCGTCTCACGCTCAGTCAAGTGTATTTCTCGACTTGTGAGCATGTCAAGATATGGAACACTTGTCTGGACTCTCTACTTTCTCTATATGTCCTTTATGAGCCGTTTTTGCGTCAAATATTTACTAAATTTTCTTCTTCATTTACATACCACTTACATACTTGAATTTTGTAATCCCTTTTCCCCTGTATATATTGCCAACTTCAACAAATAACTGCAGAAATCGAAAAATAAAAGTTGAGGCTATATGTTTACGATTATTCCGAATTGAGAATCATATGCATGCAGATCTTGGCTTATGTGCAACGCTTTTATTAATTTAACTTTTGAGTTTATCCATGTTTTTTTACTTTATACTGCTAGCGTGGGTTTCTGATATGTTATTGTTGGTTTACCTTTCATTCATCTCCCGATTTGTGTAAGGTCAATCCTCGTTCCGCCAGGTGTATATGGGGAAATAAAGTTTCAAAGTTTAACTCCTCATGTCTATTTACGAATTTTCTCATACAAAGAAAATGAGAGGAAATGAAAAAGAAATGAAAGTGCAATTGATTCAAAGACATTCGTAGTGAACATCCTACAAAGTTTTAGCGCATTACTATGATCGAAAAGGGCCGAAATCGCATTTCGAGAAAGGATGGAGTATGAACTTTCGAACGCAGAGCAAAAATTTTGCTGAAATGTATCACATAAAAAAGATTATCTGAATGCCAGCAGACCAATAAAATTCTTAAATACTCAGAACAGAGGTTTTTCAAATGAAAACAGAAGCATAAGATAAAGTTTTCTACATAGCCTGGAATTCCTGATCAAGTAACAATAAGCATAACATAGCAATGTCTCTGTCTATTAACATGAGGTGATATAGGTTTATTAAAGTGAAGTAGAAAATATATGTAGCATTATGAGTAGTAAAAAGTATAAGGTATATAGAAGTGATAAAAGAAGTAAAACTGTATATATACAACGGGTATTCAGTAAATTACTTGAGTTTTTCCTCCTTCGATTAAGCTGATTTATCAGAATCGCGTCTTCCAGGGCGCACCTTGAGATCAACTGGAGTATCCAAAGCGACAGGTTGACGAACCATAGGGGTCAAGGTGAACATTTGATCCTTACTGAGTAAAACTTGGCCCTGAGAGACAAATCCAAAGCGTTCAAAGAATTTTACAGATTGATAATCTGTAGCCTCGACATATACAGGGTAATGAGATTGATCTGCTTTATCCAAGACGTATTCTACAAGGGCAGTACCCACACCCTTTCCTTGTTCTTGAGGAAGTACACCTAGGTAACCAATGCAAATGTGCTTAGGGTGATGTGCCATAATTTTGCGGCGCATTTTATCAGCTGAAGCAGACTGTATTTTGAGTATGGCTTTTAAGGCTGCTGTCCAGCCTAATGTGCGAGCATACTTGAAAGTATTGATGGTGTGAGACCAAGAAAAAAGCTGAGAGCGATTAGACCAGATCAAGACACCTTTACAGCCATCGACTTGGACTGCAAAGTCTCTGCTTTGTAGGGAGGCTGTATTAACCATGTTCTTGAAGAGGTTTGTAAGGAAATCATCACGCTTAGAAGGATCTAAGTTGCGTGCAGACCAATCGAGAGCCTTATTAGACACAAAGGATTCTGTTAATGTGTGAGAGGCCTCCGTAATGGCACCTAAAAAGATAAAAGTACTTAGAATTTTCATGTACATTTTTGTGTACAAATTATTGTTTCTTACCTTTAATGATAGGTCTAACATTGTATTGATGCTGATCCAAGTTGACAGTGAGTTTTCTTGAAACGTTCTTCTCGGCCAGAGCTGCGGGCATTGAGTATGAATGATATATGAAGTGAAGTAGTTTTTGAAATAGTATAATGAAAAAAGAAATGTATGGAAATCACTCTTCCTTTTTATATTGATCTGGATTTGTAACTCAAGTTCAAGATTTGAGTAGGAGTTTCGAGAAAGTTAAAAATTCGATCGAATGAGAATTCTTGTTTTACGAATCACTAAGAGTCTCGAACCTCCTTTTTTTTTGTTTTCTGCACAGACCGAAAAGAAAGTAGACAAAGATCTTAAAATAGGTTTTTCATCATTTTCATTTCAACGGCGTGATTAAATATGACTCTATTACTCAATCCCTGAAGTGGATGTCATTCTGAGAGAAACGAAGCATAATGAGGGTTTTTAACTTTAATTCATTGACTAGTGGCATATTTCATTTTATGCGGTAATTTTAGTGTCAATGTTCATGTGTCACTTTTGTTCCTAAAGGTTTAGTCCCTTCGCTTTAATAAAGCCCCATTTCTGGAAGAATAAAAAAAAACAAAGTATTTAATTTAGAAAACAAGTCAAACTTTATTTTGGGATAAAGTTTGGAAAGACCCAGTCTTTCAATAGCAAAATTAAATGGAATAGTCTTTTATGCAATCGTTATGTCCACGCATTGCAGTGCTATCTTCCAAGCATAAGCGTGGAAGAACTTGAAAAAGTCATTGAAATCCCGCAAAAGCAAACACATGCGCTAAAACGCTTGGTTCATATTTTTTTTTATTGTTTTAAAATTCTCTTATCAATAACGCGACGCCGCAGTATTTTCTGACAGCAGTTCAGTCAGAAGGATAAAAGACTTGGAATACACACAAATTCATGGCCTCAATTTACAAAGTTATTCGCGATAATGATATCCATTTACTAAACTATATGATTGATGCCTCGGTTGGAGATCAACATAATAAAACTTACAATGATATACCCAAAGAGTTTATCCAAGCGATCCAACAGCAAATGAAGAGATCTGGATCTAAATATTATGATCTCAATAAAAGATCTGTTAATGGGCGAACTGCCTTACACTGCGCAGCTATTTGGAACAGAGTCGAAATGGCTCAAGCTCTAATCAGTTGCCCTTCAGTAAATGTCAATTTGAAGGATCGAGAAAACGGGTGGACTGCTCTGCACAGGTGATTATATTCTGATATGGCTAACAATGGTCACCAGTGACTGACATGGTTGAAAAAAAAAAATAGAGCTTTATATATGGGAAATGTTGAGATTGCTAGGTTGCTACTTACGAGAGAAGATATTGAGCTTAGCATAAAGGCAAGTATTTCCATTATTTGCAGATCTCAGTAAAGTTCTAAGTATATTAGTGTAGGATTGGGAGGGATTCGATGCTTTCGAGTTATTCAACAGCACTATCTTGGATACTTTCCCCAAGGAGCAAATCCTTCAAGCGGAGAAAAAGGATGATTTGGCTCTATCGTCAGAACAGGATGAGCAATGGCAAACGTACAACATTCAATTAACAGAGGATGGTGCAAGAGTTGGTAAAGGAGGAACAGACGTATATTCGTGGGGTCATAATACAAACTACGTATTGGGCCATGCTGATTCTGAGAACAGACTAAAACCTGAAAGAGTCAACTTGCAACTTACCTCGCAACAATCTCCTTTATTTATGACTCGACCCAAATGTGCGATCGAGTCGATATCTATGTCGAAATATCATATGGCAATACTAACAAGCGAATCTCAGCAAAATTTACTAGTTTGCGGTTTTGGCAGAGGCGGTAGACTAGGAACGGGAAGAGATTCAGATACGCAATTTACACCTATTCCTGTACAATGGCCTGAACGCATTGTTTCTGTCGCACTAGGTCGAGACCACACTGTAGCTGTAACTGTCAGTGGTAACGTTATAACTTTTGGGCAAAATAATTATGGGCAGCTAGGTACGGTGTAACTTTCAACTATTTTTAAATTATAACTGTATATGTCAAGTCGGAATAACTAATGATTGGATGGGAATTGTTTTTTATCTTTTGAAGGATATGAGTTAGAAAATCACAACAAGGAAGACATCCCAATGCAACTCGTACCACGTAAAATTCAAGCGCAGAGTTTAAAGAAACAACCGATCCTCGGAGCAGCTGCTTCAAGAGTTCACTCTGTGGTTTTTACTTCTACTGACTTATTTACCTTTGGACTTAATCAAGGGCAACTAGGATACCACCAGCCTGATAACGAGCCTTGTCAATATATACCAAGAAAAGTGAGCATGTCCACTAAGATATTACAAGTTGTCGCAAATGTAAGTGAATAAAAATAGCTTTTTTATTGTACAAAATTGAAAAGAAGTCAATTGAAACTCAGATGATTCTATTTTCAGGACAATGCCACTGCTATCCTGAACAGCTCTCACGAAATCATTTTACTATGTAATTATAATCAGCAGAAGTTATTGTAAGGAAACACTCCAGAATTTCCCAGAATAAGATACGCTAACGTTTGAGTTCTATTATAGTCTTCCAACGCAACGTTTCCCAAATAATGTGCAAGTTCATAGGTCTGAGATCAATTTTGCTGTGCAATTAGTAGGTAGTGGCACAGAACACTTGGCTGCAGTTACAAATGCGGGCGACGTTTTCATATGGACCTGTCGATCTCCACATGCTCGACAATCTGAGCAA
This sequence comes from Mucor irregularis B50, assembly GCA_000587855.1. NCBI lineage: Eukaryota > Fungi > Mucoromycota > Mucoromycetes > Mucorales > Mucoraceae > Mucor > Mucor irregularis. Next base: position 390,011 of record KK076459.1, read on the forward strand.
ACACAGCAACACGCGGGGAGAAAGTCGAGCCAGGCCGGTAACACTGGTGCCAGACAAACCATTATTTCTACTCCGAAACGTATCTGGACCGCTCGAAAAGCTCACCTTGCTGCTATTGATGCAAGTATTGGACAGCATGGCGAAATTGTGATATGTACTCTTTCAGGACATGTTTTTATAGGCCGTCCAGAGAACAATGGATACAAATTCAACCAAATATCGTCCATCCAACGATGCATTAGAGTATGCGCCAACTCAAGTGGTGCGTTTGCTGCAATTAGATCAGAATATCAATTACGACCACTTTCGGATGTACCTGCCTCTACTTTAGTGCAGGACATGATCAGCTCTTTACCCCATATACGTGCTTCGAAATGGCTAGAAACGGAGTTAAAAAAGATTGATACGTCTGAAGCTATTGATATGGCCAAATTAACCTCTAAGTACCAAAAGTATACGAATAGCACTCAAATTGATGAAAAAGATGCGTTGGATCTGAACAAAGAAAGGATTTTTGTCAAGGAAAAGTATGATGCTGTCAAGTCAAAATGCGTGCATCGTGCATGGAGCTATTCAGATTCCCTTGCGGCAGAAGACTCAACATTGGATATTGTTTTAGTGGTTGGTGATAGAGAACTTCATTGCCATAGTTCGGTTTTGAGATGCCGCAGTGAAGTCTTTAAGAGATTGATCAAGTGCAAAGATCGTTTGTTTGATCAGGACATCAAAGTCCGAGTGAGCAAGCGAGACAAGGACAATCGAATTGGGCTCGAAATAGAGCATTGTCAAATAACTTCGGTGCTGTTGCTTTTGGATTTCATTTACTCCGATCAGTATCAACACCCGATGAGCATGCGCTTTGAACCACCTGCTCTTTCTAGTCTGCAAGATATGATGCCTTCAACTTTAAAAACAATTCAAAAAGATCTGTTGGTTTTGGCCAAGATATTTCACATACCTAATTTGATTGCCACTGCTCAAGAAAATTACTTTCGCAAAATACCCTCTATACAGGAAGATCTGCAGACTTTATTAATCAAAGGAAGTGGAACAGATGTCACACTAAAAACAAAGGAAGAAGATTCTACAATCAAATGTCATGAACTCATTCTTCGACAAAGATGCCCTTTTTTCGGTAAGCTATTTGATACCGGCTCTGTTTGGGTTAGTAATCGACGAAAGAATTTCTCGGACGAAGATGATGGCCATACTACAGTCAATTTAGAGCATATTCCAAAAGAAATTTTGGATATCGTCATCAGGTATATATATGCCGACGAAGATGGATCAAGTCTGTTCGACAATATTGCGAAAGAAAGAGAGGAGTCGATGATGCAATTCTTGATTAATTTACTTTGTGAGGCCGATTATCTTTTATTGAATAGACTAAAGGCGATTGTAGAAGATGCTCTCATTCGATTTATCAAATTGAAATCAGCTGCAACTATTTTCGAGTGTGCCGATATTTACCTTGCGGATACGCTGAAGGAAAAATGCCTGCAATTTATAAGCGTAAATTTACCGGCATTTTTGGGAACAAAGTAAGTCGTTTATATTAAGTGACACATTTCATTTACTCATACTATGATGACACTAGTCTGCTTCAAAACACTCCTGTACGCCTTATTCGAGATTTAGAGAACTATGTTCGTAACTGTCAAATACAAGAAACACCTACTGTACCTCGAGGAAACTTTGCTATCTTTGCAGACGAGTCATTTTTGGAGGTGGAGGATCCAGAATTTTCTACATCCATTTTTGCGTCCACTAGAGGGGACGGTAGTGTTAGCAGATATATGGAAACATTAGTCACCTTGCATTCTGAGAAGTCTTCGCACAAGGATCAGAGTAATGAAGGGATAAGTGCAATGAAGAGTAAAGCTGTAAATATCGTCTCGAGTGATATGCGCAGCCCTCCTCCACCTGTACCAAAGGCAGACAGTGGTCGAACAAGGAAGGGCTTAAAAGTATCGCTAGATAATATAGAAAATGAATTAATTTCGTTGTCATCACAACAAAGAAGGCCATCATCTGGGTGGGCATCAACGTCTTATGACGGAAATATCGAGTATGAATTCTATAAAGAGTAGCCGTTAGGATGCGCCTGGTCTAACGTCTGCATTTTTTTTAGGCCTTTGGCGAAGCCATCACTTCGTGAAATTATTGAGACTGAGAATCAACCAACGGATCCATTGTCGAAAACTGCAAAGGTAAAAGTTCCTGGCCATATTTCTTTTAAACTTAATTGACAAATGATTTTACCTCTCCCTCAGCCGATTGCTCCCAAGAAAGTGTCGCAGAAGGAAAGACGAAAAATGTTGTACAAACAAGAGCTTGAATCAGTGGCAGAATCATCCTCGTCATCTAGCAAGACTGTTTGGGGAAATATACCAGCTGTCGATGTGCAGAATATTTCTAAGGAATTAAATAAGAATTCAGGAACGGCTAAAGAAAATCCCAATGAAGCCAAGGATAGAAAAGGGAAAAAAATGTAATGATGTCAACTCTTCTACATTTATAACGTCACTAAAGTCTTAATTTTTTTCGACGTAGATATGTTCCTGAGGAACTCTTGGATGATATCGAAGAAATGAATCGGTCCAATCCCATTCCAACTAAAGCGCTAGATAATTTCGATTATGTTGGAAGTCTTGGACCATCATTTGTGATCACGCCTATCCGACGTTTGCATCTTGATGGCGCGAACACGCTTCTTAAAAATGAGAAAAAATCTTTCGAAACTATTCAAAAGCAACAACAACTGGAGGATGATTGGCGTAAAAACTTTAGTGTGTACGTGAATATTATCAAGATCCAAAAAGAGGAGCAGGCCATTGAAAGTATAGCACAACACTATGTGAAAGAAATGGATATTATGAGTGGTGAATGGTTTGAAGTTCGGTAATGATGTCAACTCTTCTACATTTATAACGTCACTAAAGTCTTAATTTTTTTCGACGTAGATATGTTCCTGAGGAACTCTTGGATGATATCGAAGAAATGAATCGGTCCAATCCCATTCCAACTAAAGCGCTAGATAATTTCGATTATGTTGGAAGTCTTGGACCATCATTTGTGATCACGCCTATCCGACGTTTGCATCTTGATGGCGCGAACACGCTTCTTAAAAATGAGAAAAAATCTTTCGAAACTATTCAAAAGCAACAACAACTGGAGGATGATTGGCGTAAAAACTTTAATCCAAAGAAGAATATTATCAAGATCCAAAAAGAGGAGCAGGCCATTGAAAGTATAGCACAACACTATGTGAAAGAAATGGATATTATGAGTGGTGAATGGTTTGAAGTTCGTAGGATAACAACCAGATAGATAAACAAACACTTATAAACAATGTAATTTGTTGTCCATTCTTTGATTATTTTCGAGAATGTTCAACACAAAATTAGTTCTCAACGGTGGTTACAGTTGAAGTCTGATTCGAAATTATCGCGCAAATAAAGTCTGTTTGAATCTGCCCTGAAGCATTTTCAAGTAATTCTTTGTATAAATGAAAACCAATTTGCTGTATTTTGTCCTTTCTTTCTCTCTTTCTATTGCATATTTGAGTAAAGAATATCTCTACACTCATTAACAGTTTAATTCTTATTATGAAGTCAACAATTATATATCATTCTGGATACTCAGCAATCATATTTCTTCTACTTTCAGTCACAAATGTATCGACTTCACCTATCGTAAAGCGCCAAATATTACCACTTGAATGTACAGCTCAGGAAGGAGGATACTTTATACCTCCAAATCAAGTTGGCGGTGCCGAAGCTATCAGATATTGCCAATCATTGGGTGGGAAACTGGTTGATGTAAATAACGGAAATGTAAAACAATTGACCGAAATCGTCTCCAGATGTGTTGGAGGCAATAGAAATGTTAGAATCCAAACATGGGATACAAATGCTTTCGGTATATACGACCTCGTTTTACATACCGGATCGCAGGCTGGAGCTGGAACGGTAGGTACTGCTAGAGCAAACGAACCATTATTTGCTATATGTCAAACACTTGCACCTCCAGCTCCATTTCCACCACCAGAAGTAGATCCCAACTTTGTCTCGGGTGTCCCTGGCCTATCAGATGTCTCAAGTATCTCAGGTGTTTCAGGGACAAGTGATTTAGATTCTACTGATCGTAAGTATGAAGGCATTTATCTTCGTTGAATATATGTACTTATGTATTTAGTCAGCTGAGGATTTTTAAGGTATTGAGCTAAATATGGAATATGGATGAAATATTTAATGTGTTGGAAGACTTAAATATCGGTGGGCGTAAATGTATATTGGCGAAAGTTATTCTGCTTGAATGTATAGAACTAAAATTAAATTTTCTAATCGACTCCCCAGAAAATGTATCAGCAGAATATGATTGCATTATTGATTTAACCAACCAATAAAACTTGCCTATACGAGTCACTTATCAAACAGATACCACATTGTATTCTATAATATATCTTTTCCCAAGTTTGCTATACTTTTGACGTAAAATTAGTATATACATTTCGGATTTTAGTTCTAGAGGAGAAAAACCAAGATGTTCAACACCAACGCTCATCATTATTATACCATCGCTGTAAACCACCTTATCCACAGGAAGTTTAATATCCTATTCATAATTCATGATAAACAAACAAAACAGTGAATCCAAACATTGCATAAATCAAATTGATACACCGCCTACACGTAAGTACAAGCATTTACTTGTATACGCTTTCGATAAAGTCATTACAAGTCTATTATGAAACAAGTTTCTTATATTATTGTAACATTTAAAAAGAACAAGATTTTTATTGTTATCATTAAATTTATCATTGAATTGTGTGAACCCTTGTATCTTAGCGCAGGTAAGAACGATTCTTCATAAAAAATTCATCCAACTCAACGGGATCACATCCGGTAATATCGCGAACGTCGTTGGCAGGTGAAATTATGGTCGAAGGAGAACGAGTGTACCGGAAGCAATCAATAATTAACTGAATGGCGAATGGAGACAAAAACTTTGAAGGATGAGGATACATGTTTGGGCAATCTGGTTCACCATGACAATTAAATCTTACGGATACGGTATCACCTGCGAAAAGAGACCCGGATTCCTCCCTCTTGGAAACAGATGTTGATAACAATGCTTTGTTGTTGTTCTCTTCATGAGCAATTTTCTGCAAATATTCTTTGAGTTCTTCATCCGTTATGACCGCGGGTTCTATAGTAGATTCGAAACCTTCTTTTTTAAGAGCTGTTGTGATAGCATCGGCAATCATAAGTGGATTCATGGGCATGGTACTAGTCAATTCGTAAACTCTCTTCGATAAGCTAGCTCGGTGTAAATCTTCCTGTTCACCGGAGTTGCTAGCCTCAGTACCATCGATAGAGTACCCCAAAGATTGATTTCTCCAAACTAGGGACTTTTTAGATAGAACGGATTGGGACAAGCAGGCACATACATCTTGAATGTTGACAGTTTCCAACATGTTAGCCTCTGAGATGGGCATGCCAATAATAGACTTATCTTCTATCATTTTTGACCAAAAATAAAAGAATTGCTGAATCATGGGAATGCGAAAGATCATCCAGTAGCCGTATTTATAGATGCTGCGAAGACTTTCCTCCAACATCTTGAATTGCTCCATGAGAGAAGTACCTTGCTGATTTTTAAATTGGGAGCAGCCTACTCTGTAGTGAATAAATGATTAATTGAAAGAATTTTTTTTCAACTGTAATAATACATACTTTGATACCAATATTATACGTTTGATCTTCATGTCTCTTGCTGATTCAAGTATATTTTCTCCTTGCTCTATGAAACAGGCTTTTTGCTTGGGAAAGGGATTGAAAACACAGGTCTTGATTTGGTCTTTCATCTGCTCACGAATTATACTCTGACTGTTATAATCGACCTCCTGTTTTGTAGAGAGAAAAAAAAGTTTATTGAACTACGATTTATATAAGTATAACGAAGCCTTATTATACCTTGACTTCAACACCTCTCTTTTCTAACTCTTGCAAATTCTTTTTACTTTGGCAGAGCACTCTGACTTTCCAATGCTTTTTCTTCAATTGCCCTTCTCTTTTCGTTAACTCTTCAGCCAAATGCATTGCCAAGGTATATCCAATGTACAATTCACCATGTGTTATAAGTATATACTTCGGAGTTTTCGAAATCGCAGAGGTATCTTGGGAGGATGCCACTGGAAGATTTACAGAACCAGCTAGCGTTTCAATAAAAGAAGACATTGCTGTTTAAACTAATCTAAAGTGATAAGACAAAGTGATCTTTCCAACCAATAATTATATCATTTATATACATTTCCAACACATAGCATTTATTTTTCACACGCGCCTTTACTAGAGTTAAGCTTGTTTAAAGCACGAATACCGGTTTGGGTGTTATTGGTTGAACGCTTACGATAGTACGAGATTCAGGCAAGTGCATAATCAACTTGCAAACAAGTACACAATGGAATACATAGTACTGGTATTTTATCACTTTATTGATTTTGTTTACAATAAATTATGAGTCAAACTAAAATAATTGAGAATGATCATTTGTGGAACTTTTACAGAAAGAAAACAATGATATTTAAAGGACATGCTCCTTTGCGATCTCTGGAGGAGACATGTTGCCCTTCTCGGTAACACCTCCAGCTTCAGCAATGTCATCAGTGGGAGGAAGTTGAACCAAAAGAGGCCATTGGACGAACTCATCACCATGCTTAAGAGCAAAGCGAACACCAGAAATCAAAACCGAAACCCAGAAAATGAGTAAAAGGAGGTATGAGGTGACTGATTTAAATCCAGAGTAGTTAGGACGGAAGATGTTTAACAAGAGCATGAAAAGTGCAAAGAAGAGGATGTAAGGAACAACACGAACACGGAGTGCCTTACTTTCCTTGAAGGGGCCACGTAAAGCAGAAGATCCATTCACTTGATAGTTACCAAGGAATAAATCAAATGAATCTTGACGCCTGCCATCCAAAAAGTTATTTTTTACGTATCGGGTAATAGAGTTTTGCAAGTCTTTCAAAGCTCCAACCTTTGTACGTTGACCAGTTCTGAAGGCAAATTAATTTCTTGGGCTTTAACTCTAATGTATTATTTTGAAAGCTTACCTGGTGAAATCAGTCTTAAGAGCTCCAGTACCAGAGTAAACGCAACTGACGCCATCAGCATTATCAGCCCAAACTTGATAATAAATCTGTTAGTTTAGCTCCAAATTTTTTGAAATGTATATCATTCTTACTATTTCTATAACTAGACATGAATGCCTCTTGATCTTCCAATTTCTGGTTAGCCTCCAAAATACCGATCTCACGAAGTTGTTGAGTCAATACAAATCTAGCAAGAGTGCTTTGCACAACATTGGTTCTATCCAAGCAATCCATGCAATTGGAACGTACAACTGAGGTTTGAGTCTTCTTGATTACACGAGTTGAATCCTTAGAATATTCGATGTGGGTATAACTAACGTTCCCAAAAAAATCATTAGTAGTTGTAAAATCTTCTATTTTAGTGAATATTAAAGCTGACAACTTGCATACCCTTGTTCAACCAATCTGTCCTTCAATTGATCCACTAAAAGTTGAATACGATGCCAGCGCATTTTTGAACATTCAGAGTGGAAATCAAAGTGAGTGTAATATAAACGAGGATCATTCAATTGTTCAACGGTGCGAGCATATGCTTGTCCCATTGGGAGTTCGTAACCTTTCTTGTTGATCAAATTGACCAAGATTTGAGGACCATAGATACGAATTTGCTCATCAAAATGGGCACGTGCAGCAGCCAACTAAAATCATTGAAGATGTTACCATTTCAGTCGTACAATAAGAATTCCAAAATACTAACACTCTTTCTGCTCTCACCAACCCAAAGGCGAGGAGTATACTTCAGATTTATAACTTGAGTCCAGTATACAGGAATTGAACCTCTAGTTTGAACGTATGACAATGCGGTCTTTCCACTTGGGCCGTCGTACAATACCAATTGTTCAGTTTCCACAAAATTAGAGACGTGACCTTCAGCATCTATACCACGTGAAAAATAACGTGTACCAGGACGATGTCTACTTCTACGAGTAATCAAACCCCAAGCAAATTCTTTGTTGTTAATCTTGCATTTATTGAGTTCAACAACTAGCATGAACTAAGTGAGTCTTTCGAAACCCATTTACAGATAATACATAAACTTACATCCTTGCATAACGGGTAAGATATATTGGGAAACCTTATGGAGAAGATTAAGCGCATTAATACCAATATTACGGTTTACCCCACATATTTTTCCTTACATCAAATTTGGCATCAATCAATTTTGAGGATACAAATCGGTTCCAGAAGAAGCGCTCATCCACCTAGCATAAAACCTTCAATATCTTTACCACGTTCAATTCGCTATGGATCTCACTTACTCTTTTGTATAAAGGCTCATTCAACTTCTCGGCGCTGAACTGGCTCTGTCTTTGAAGGGATTGGGTCAAATCAAATTCATAAGAGAAGTAGAAGGTGTTGTTTTTAAGGTGGGATTCGAGAAGGTTGATGAAGCTTTGCTCTTGAGCTCTCTATTAATCACCCCATTTGTCAGTATCCATTACGCTTTAGAAAGTCAAGTATAAAAAATGTACCTGTTCCTCATTCAATCCTGCCAAGTTCTCAGCCAAGGGCAAGATTTGAAAAGCTCCAACGCGATAAATAGCCTTATCTTGTATAGATCCAATCTGCTCGCGCTTGGTGATAGTCAACATATAGTCACCTTCATAAGCAAATCGTTTAACATGCATACAAAATCGAAACGCCTTATCATTATCTCTTACCAGCTCCAAGCTTAATAAAACCCAGCAAACCATAAACATTTAAAGTGCTTTCTTGCTCGCCAGCAACAGGAACAGTTTCTACAATCATACTTTTGCATCAATCCAACCGCTTTGCAACGAATAATCTCAACAAAAGATTTGTACCTGTTAACTCGATTACGCCCGAATCACGGTGAATGGTCAAGTTTGAACCTGTAGTAGGAGCAAGGACGTATGCCTTTTTGGTTATGTATCTGTAATGACATAAATATTTATTTGCTTGGAAATTTATACAGGTTTTTTTAATACCTACAACTTGAAATCTTTGAACATGCTACGATACTGTTTTATTTCATGTATCTAGATAAAGCGGTGCTGTATACAGCAATCCTATTTATATCATCGCCGCAGGCTGAAATCAAACAGCGCGTAAAATTGACTGCTTTTAGAGAGCATGTGAATTTGATTTCCACACATACGCGTTTGCGGTTGATCGTCCGTGTTCTTTGAACATATTTAGGTTATTTACGATAAGCATAATCCCATTTGCAAGAAAAGTTTGTATAAAACGACAGAATTATCCAAAAATACTGCAAAAGGGTTTATTATATTGTAAGAAGTTGTGAAAAAATCTCGTAGTAAGTTGGAAATTATTCAAAAAGCTTGAAGCACTAAAAATTTTGTTTAGCTGCACGTCTAGCACGGACGCCTTCTTTCAAAACATTTAGAGTTTTGACAGTATCTTCCCAGCTGATACAAGCGGCAGTAACAGATTGACGGTAGACTAAATCATGAAGTCCTTCGGGGGGAATATCTTGACGGCCCTCGACGAGGTTGGATTCGATCATTACACCGGTGATGTAGTCGCCAGTGTAAGCAGTGTTCGTTAATTATGCTGCTATACCATCGGCCACAACAGGTTGAAGTTTGTGGTTTTTGACGTACACACTAATCCCATTTGCAAGAAAAGTTTGTATAAAACGACAGAATTATCCAAAAATACTGCAAAAGGGTTTATTATATTGTAAGAAGTTGTGAAAAAATCTCGTAGTAAGTTGGAAATTATTCAAAAAGCTTGAAGCACTAAAAATTTTGTTTAGCTGCACGTCTAGCACGGACGCCTTCTTTCAAAACATTTAGAGTTTTGACAGTATCTTCCCAGCTGATACAAGCGGCAGTAACAGATTGACGGTAGACTAAATCATGAAGTCCTTCGGGGGGAATATCTTGACGGCCCTCGACGAGGTTGGATTCGATCATTACACCGGTGATGTAGTCGCCAGTGTAAGCAGTGTTCGTTAATTATGCTGCTATACCATCGGCCACAACAGGTTGAAGTTTGTGGTTTTTGGAAAAATTACCATGACTACAGTCAATTACAATGGACGGCTCCAAGTAATTCTTGGACAGCTTTTGAGCAACAGAATAGACATTTTCGGCGTCGTAGTTTGGCCCATCTTCGCCTCCACCAAGAATGACGTGGCAAGAGCCATTACCAGAGGTTTTGACAATATTAGTGAGGGGGAATCTTCATCCACGCAGAAAGGATAATGAAATATCGAAATAATGGCAAGTGTCAAGCTTGATTGTTCTGTCAACAATAAATCATTTTTTGGGCTCTTTCGTGATAAATCAGCTTATATCTCCATAAATATTGACCACAAACGTGTTTCATCCTGCTTTTCTCTCCTTCTCTTATATTCTCTATTATGAACGTTCGCACAAAGGATTTGTTCCCTACATCAAATGTATTCTTGATAAATCCAGCGTCCATGCGCGATTTGGGACTTCATCTATACGGCCTTATAGAGGTCCGGTTTTTCCCCGTTCTTTGCCTTTTAAAAAGGTACTGATTGAAGACTTTGGGTAATAGGCATCACCTAAAAGGAAAAGGATTGCCACGCAAGAGGCAAAATCTCCGTGGTTGGTAAACCTATGTGGATAAGGACTCCCTTTGTGAGGTTACTTTCTATATAATTGCAACTTCGAAGTCGCACAGAGCCGTATCAAACGCTCATCGGCTTGGCCTTACTGGCGACGGTGGATTTTGATTTAGTCAATTCACACTATGAATATTTAAGCAACTTACTATTTCTGAAAGAAATTTTCGAGCAATGCGAAGACCTTCATTAATTTCCAAACTATAATTTCAAAAAAAAATTAGTCACTTAGAAGTGCATCTTTTAAAAGAATAATATTTTCACAAAATGCTACCTGTTGTCAAGGAAGAAACCCAGTATGAAAATAACGTTCGACACACTTTGGATATAGTCTTGGCAAGTAATGAAAAGTGCTCAAACCGAATTAAGAAGTTTTTAACAGGTGTTCCTGATATCAAAAAGGCAGAAAGGTCAATCGAAAAAGGCCTTACGTACAACGCTAGTGTCAAAAGACAGTTATCCGACTCTGAAACCGATTTAGAATTTCCTGAAAAGTTACCTGTTGGAATCAAACGTCCTCCTACAACACCTCAATTAGCAGACGAAATCGCATTTGTCAAAATATTCAAAGAAAATGCTGGTCGCATGTATTGGACTCAATCTCTTACGAAAACGCACGGAAGCGCACGAAAATCACCTCTTATTACGCTATTCAACTGGATCCAGTCTTCGCGCCAATTTCAGTACACATATCAAACCATTGTAACTCAGTCCGTAAATAAAAAAAACAACAACAGGTGTTATTAAGCGTATTAAGCGTATTAAGCATATTAAGCATATTAGGCGTATTACTCGATTTTTCTTTTAAAATGATCATTTTTTGTTTTAGCTTCTAAGTATACATTTAAGGAAGGTACATCTTCCTTAAAATCAAGTGTAAATCTAATTTTTGTCATTCTGTAGACAAGGGCCATTTTTTATTTACGGAAAACCCTCTTGCATTACATCTCTTATATTTTTTTTTATCGATCAGAGGTCTGTGCTTGGTAGTAAACATTTAACTATTTTTATTGAAAATTTACCTCTTCATCAAATGAAATAATGTCTTTACAGCATTCGGTAGATTTTAAGCAATATTTGGGTGCATAGTCAAATCATTTCAAATGGTACAATTCGACAGATCTTATAATACGTAGCCGTTGAGAAGTGAAATTCGGTCAACCTAACGCAAAAGTATTTTTGTGGCATCCAATTCGATGTTAAGATTGATGTTTTAAGCGATATGCACAACTGCAAAAAACCACACCACCACAGATAATTCCCTTATTGGTGATGTAAGGGAAATGGATAGTTTCCAAAATTTTCTTGCTCTTACAAATGCCCTATCTTGCATGATCTTGAATTGCTCCTGTGAAATAAACACGGCACGCCTTGAACGATGTACAGAGCACCTTTTTGCTAAGAGATAGTAAGGCATTTTAAAAAGAGATAGGGCAGGAGTGACGTTTTTTGATGCTCATCATTTCGTGACCAGCAGTATTTTGTGCTTTGATTGCTATATCCGGTGGCAAGTATAGCAACTGATTATTTTACTTGATTCGAATAGTGTGAAAGGTACGTAGAAAGCAATTAACAAGAGAGACGGTTTGTATAATTTTGACTGTTGTTTACGTTTTTTTCTAGTACTTTGATTCATTACTTCCTTATCGATCTACCGTGTGGAGATACGTAAGTATATTTAAAAGCAATTTATATGTGATGAAAGAAAAGTAGTTCGGTTTTTGATGAGAGTTTTACTTTAGAATATAACTTATAGTTTGTGAGTGTCTGCAATATTGTGTATGTTTCTGTGAGTGTTCGATGTAGTAAAGTTGTACCTATAACTAAAATGCCGTCGATTACCAGCGCTCTGATTAAAAGCTTCATCGCTTCTGTGTGTCTCTCGTAAACATCTGGTCTTGCGTCGAATGTGCAAGTGTATAGTATCTTGTTGTGTTGTTTTGTGTTATTGGTGTCAATGAAAAGATAAAAACAGTGATAAAGTAATTGGAATGAATTATGGTAATAATCTTAATTCAGTAGACAAGAGCGTGTGAAATCAGTGCTTATCAACTCCAGTTTTGATGTCTTGGTGGTTCAAATAAGAAATACATTTATAGAGGGTGTTGAAAGACCCAGAAAAAATTGTTACCCCGAGCAATTTAGTAGGTAACATGTGTTACACACACCCGCTCCGAGGAAAATCCAACCTTTTTTTCTGTACCAGTGTGACGGACATTGATGGGGATCTAATCATTTTATTTTAGCCCGGTTGATCCCCAAGAAAGATCGATAAGAAGATACTACTACTTCTCAAACTATTATGACCACCCAGCTTAAACGTTTTTATACATTTTATTCCGTGTGCGGACTTTGTCGAAATGGTAAATTAATTCCGAAAATAAAATACGTTTTTTCAAAATATATACCCTCTTCTTTTTTTTCTCTCTCTCCCCTCTCACATATTTATTTTCTTTCTTAAAGACATATTATATCAATGAGATTGGTGATTCGCAACGACTATGATGAAGTATCAGTTTGGATTGCTCATTATATAAAAGAGCGTATCAACCAATTTCAGCCAACAGCAGAACGTCCATTTGTTTTAGGACTTCCCTCTGGTTCATCACCTATCAGCTTCTTTCAACGTTTGGCCGAGTTTTGTAAAGCAGGTGAAGTCAGTTTCAAGCACGTTGTTACATTCAACATGGACGAATATGTTGGTATTCCAAAGTAAGTCAGCCGAACATCAAGTATCTACCGAGACTTATCCTCATTGTCTTTTTTCTTTTAGGAACCATAAAGAGTCTTACTTTACATATATGAACAACAGTCTATTCAAACACCTAGACATCAAGGAAGAAAATATTAACTTATTGGATGGTAACGCCCCTGATTTAGAAGTAGAGTGTAGACGTTATGAGGCGAAAATAGCGAGCTTGGGTGGTATCGAGTTGTTTGTATGTGGAGTTGGTCCGGATGGACATTTTGCTTTCAACGAGCCTGGATCTTCGTTGACATCTCGTACCCGCGTCAAAACATTGGCTTATGAGACTATTGTGGCGAACTCAAGATTTTTTGGAGGAGATATCACCAAAGTGCCAAAGGTTGCACTCACAGTCGGAGTAGCGTAAGTCGCGTGTGTGAACAGAGTCGATTGAAGAAAGTTATTGAATTTTGTCCGTAGAACTGTCATGGATGCTCGTGAGGTATGTGTCATAATAACTGGAGCCCATAAAAGGTAGAGTATTTTGCGTTCCATAAATATAAAGAAAGGTCTATTTACCTATAGTTGTGTCATAGTGTGGCGTTAGCAAAGTGTGTTGAGGAAGGTGTGAATCACATGTGGACCGTGTCTGCTATTCAAATGCATCCTAAAGGATTGATTGTGTGCGATGAAGATGCGACCATGGAATTGCATGTCAAGGTAAATACCCCAGCCTCGTTAGAAGGAAGGTGGTAGTGTCTTATTCTCTCTTTTTTATATCATAGACAGTGAAATATTTCAAGTCAATCGAGCATGTGCATCAGTCACTTATTGGAAAGGAAAATTTAGGCTTACAAGGTGAATTATTAACTCCTGAGGCATCCACAGCAAAAACATCGCACAATAGAGGTCATAAAATGCTCGTCAAACAATTGTTAGATGCAGGCAATTCTAAGGAGGAGTATTTGACTGACGAAGAGGATGAACTCGATAGAGATGATAAACCTAGACCTGTCAAAAGAAGAAGGAGTTAGGGAAGGAACATCAGAATAGAATCGCATTATAATAATCACGCATATAGAATCAAAGTATAATAATTTTTCATTCCCAATTTCTCTGAATGTTAGTTATAATTCGTTCGTAGTCGAAGGGTTTGGGGCAAAAAAAAAAAAAAGCTTAATCTTGAGTGTCGTTGGTGATCTATTAAGAGAGATATGTGCATGGTATCTTCATTGAGTCAAATATAGCCTCAGTTTAGAATCCGATTGATTTATGTAGACTGTTGTGACGCCAAGATAAGATTATGACACCGTGTTACACCTGTTTAGGAGTAAACAATAGCGACTTGAACTTTAATTTTGTATAATGTAGAGCAATTGCTACGTTACATAAGAGAGTCTCACAGTAAAACTAATCAGGGAAATCTTATAAGTTCTTGTAAAATGCTACGTCAATCTCAATTAGTTGTTCATCGGCTGATAGGTTGGCATCATCTGCTCATTATTGAAAAGGATAAGAGACTGAAACTGGATTTCAATTTTCTCCCATCACTGTTTAAGTCACATTTCTTAATAAAGATAAAATCGTTTTCTTCTTTCTCTTTTCCTTTCTTCAACAACCAACTCACTATGTCGCAAACTACAACTGCATCAAATAGCAAAGCTTTTACAGCATCAAAAATGGAGGAGAACCTCTACATAAGATTGGAGAATTCAAAAGATTACTTTACGAAAGCAAATAATGTATTATTACCGTATTGGAACGCGATATTACGAGTATTTAACGTCTTTTGGCAATAGTAAGTGTGGTATACCATTTCAATTGTTCTATACTAAGTAGTCATAATAGTCAAGAATTTAGATTGGGTGTCTACATTTTTGGATTACTATCAATGATTCCCTCAGCATTATTTTTATTGTTTCTTGCCGTAGTGGTGTTCTCAACAACGATATTTGTTGGGTTAGCGTGGACATTTTTTGTTTTCTCGGCACTCACGGTTGGGCTGATGATTTTGGTGCCTATTCTCATAGGATGTTCGATCATTGTGGGCGGTTTAATTGCAGGATATGATGTTTACCAATACTTGGTTCGATTAAAACAAGCAAAAAAACAACAGAACAACGCCACAAAATAAGGAAATTATTACTGGAGTAATCTGTTTTTTTTGGCAATAAATGTTTCCCCTTCTAATCTTACATGGAATGAACATCATCATACTTTTTTGGTTCGACGAAATATAATTGGAGACTCGGAGATTTGAGGTGCGTCTAGGAAAGCTCCTACCCCACACTGAGTGGAAAAAGAAGGCCAGCATAAAAACTTGTTGCTGGGATCCTCTCTTTCCTTTCTCGCCTTTCATTTTTGTTTTTTTTCGATATCAGTAAACAAAAGAGATAGCTTTTTTTTTGGAAAAAGAGATAAAGAAGGTATAAAAGCAAACAGTCAAAATACAAATTAAATTGATGATTTGCTAAAGCTCTTATTTATCGAACCTCCTTGTCCCTTTCATATTATATTGTTCCAAATACAGTAGCATATTTCTGATACATTTTTCGCTCTCTTCTCTTTTGCTCTTCACAATTTTGACAATTCGTAACTTTAAAAGGTGATTAGTACTCCTAAAAAAAAGTCAGTGCATTTTGACTAAATTGTCTCGAAAGTAACTTTTTATCTCTGTTTCTCTTTAGTTATACGAAATGGAAGACATTACAGTGCGAGACAGCTTAGACTTTGAAGGAGAAGACGAAATAAAGAAAGAGCGTCCTCTTTCGGTCAATTTGTTGGACATGAATGAAGATTCTTCAGTGCAGTCCAACGAGGCTATCATTGCCAATCAGTTGGCACAATGTAAAATGAGTGAAGCGCTCAAAGATAATAGCAGCAAAGCGACAAACAATGAAAATAAGCTTGACAGGAAGGAAGAATTGAAAAAGACAGATAAAAGCAAAATCCCATATATCTCTATTCAGAAATTCGATCCTTTGCAGCCCAATACAGATGAAAAAGAGGCTACTCCAACAGCTGAGGATAAGCCAAGTGCAAAGGTCACACCAACGCGACTCCCAACACCTCGTCGAACTGCATTGTCAAGTCATGTTTCAGCTGATCCGATCCCTAATAATAATAATAATAATACCAATAATTCCATCAGTAAATCATGTTCTACAACTACAAATAATGCGTTAAATCCAACTCCTCCTTCGTCTCCAGGACGACGTGTTCGACACACCTCAATTGCTAGACTAGTGAAAGCACCTGTTGTTCGAGAATCATCAGTGGGTAAAGCTAATCGGGAATTAGCTGAATTTGACCCTCTTATATCACCTGTTCAGGCGAAAAGGCTATCATCCAACAATGATGATACCATAAAGAATCATAAAGACCTTTTGACTTCTGAAAAGGTAAGGAAGAACTACAGGAAGAATCTTAGTGAGAAAATAAAAAAAAAAATCTTAAAATTTTTTTTGGGGATTCTCATCCTCTTTCTTTTCTTTTCTGTTTTATCATTTTCTTTTCCCACTTTCATATCTAACCCTACTTCTATTCTCTTTACAGTTGGAAGAAACCAACCATTGTATGAAACAAGTGACACCACCGAAATCTAACACCAACATCAACACCAGAATACCTATACCACCGAAAACTAGACATGAATCTAAAGAACTGGATGAAACACAAAAGCATGATCAGGTGTCCACCATCCCTTCAAAATTGAGAAAGCCAGAGGTGATTGTACCAAAATCAATTAAGAACGGTACTTTTGCGAAAAACGATAAAGAAATGCCCATGAGTTTTGTTAGACGACCCTCTTATCCTACTGCAGCAAACGAGATTTTACAAGAACAATGGGATAAAGAAAGAGAAAAATCTAGAAGACTGAGTGCAAACTTGATATCTGCACAAGGTCTTATTAGCCAACCCGAAGATATCACGGATGATGGCACCTTTAAGCCCGTTTCGATATCCAGATCTGCTTCACACGAATCACGAATGGAAAAAATACACGATAGACTTCAGTGCTTGGTTGACGTTGGAATCCCAGAAAGTGATAACGAGAGCGAACCTGTCGAATATAAAAAGGAAAATGGCAATATAGAAGTAATGAATGCGAAAAGTAAGTTTACTTTCTCTTTCTCTGCTACCCCTTATAAAAGCTAAACTTCCTTCTTTATAGCTGCATTAAATCGATATAGACCTTTCCTTTCTCCATTTGAAAGGACCGAGATTATGAGATATCCCACAATTTACTACGTGGGATCAAATGCGAAAAAGATCATGGCCTCAACAGATCAGACTGCATTAAATTATGGATATGATGACGAGAAAGGCGACTACTTAATTTCAATGAAAGATCACTTGGCTTATCGCTATGAGATTGTAGAGAGTTTAGGAAAAGGTTCTTTTGGTCAAGTTGTAAAATGCCGTGACCATAAGCCTGCCAATGATGCTGAAAATTCAAACAATTTTGTCGCTATCAAGATTATTCGAAACAAAAAGAGATTCCAAGCACAAGCCCAAACTGAGGTGAAAATACTGGAAAAGTTAATGTCATGGGTAAGTGGGTCGATTGTTTGACAGAAGGAAAAAAAAAAAAAAGCAAATTACTCACGGTTATTGTATAGGACCCTAAAAATAAACACTACATCGTAAGGATGTTGGACAGCTTTTATTTTAGAGATCACTTGTGTATTGCATTCGAATGCTTGAGTTTAAATTTGTACGAGGTGCTTCAGCAAAACAACTATCAAGGATTTAGTATGGGGCTTGTTAAAAGGTAAAAAGAGAGAAAGAACTGCTTAATTTACTATGAACTCATGGATAAAAATTTAGATTTGCGTATCAAATTTTGACATCTCTGAAACTGTTGAATGAACATAATGTGATACATTGTGATTTGAAACCAGAAAATATCCTACTTCGTCAACCTGACCGTAGTGGTATCCGCGTGATAGACTATGGAAGCTCCTGTTATGCGAACGAAAAGGTATTCACCTACATTCAGAGTCGATTTTATCGCGCACCTGAAGTGATGCTCGGTATGGATTATGGAATGCCTATCGATATGTGGAGCACGGGCTGTATATTAGCTGAATTGTACACAGGACGACCTTTATTTCCTGGAGAAAATGAACCTGACCAATTAGCGTGCGTCATGCAATTAATTGGTGTGCCTGAAAAACAATATTTGGATCGATGTGCAAGAAGGAAGGTGTTCTTTGGTAAGGATCTGCTTCTTTCTTTTAAAATTTTTCGAGCTAATCTAACCTCCCTGTACATTTAGATACATACGATCAACCTCGTAAATCCATCAATTCAAAGGGTAAAAAGAGAAGACCCAACTCACTCAGATTTACCGAAGTCTTAAGGAGATCATCTTTTGAAATTTTCGACAGAGATTTTATGGACTTTATCAGTCGATGCTTGACTTGGGAACCAGAAGAGAGAATGAAGCCTGCAGAAGCACTGAATCATCCTTGGATTCAAGCCAAGAAACATTGATATCGCCCATTGTACACTATTAACCCCAAACAATCTATAATTCAAATACACAGCAAGGCTCTTCTTTTAATTTAGTCCTTTGTATTTACTTGCTATTTAACATCAATAATAATAATCATACCCTATTATCTGCATACATATATAAATAATAGAATCGTAGCAACCTTTGCTACAACAATAAATCTAGACGATAATGTCGTTAATTTCTGTGTATTATCGCTATATTTTCAAATTTCTGATGCTTACTAAATTACCAAGCAGGTGTCCAACTTTTGATGACAATACTAATGTATCTAAGCAGGTACGTGTTTTATTAAATAATCATATCACCGATGTGATGAAAATCGATTTATGTACATACGGGCTTGCTGGCCGAATTCCTTGAAGTAAAAAAAAAAAAAACGGAACGCAAATCTTCTGTTGCCATTGCTTTAGCTTTTTTAGTAGCATCTCCGGAACTCCCCCTCCATCCTTAGTTCATTTACGTCAAATGTAGTATGCATACAACGTATCATTATCGCATCGAGTATAATATAATCAGCAATTTTGTGCCTGCATACCCGCGAGTCTGATAGACTCATGTGCTATTTTACCCTTTTTCACGCCTTGTCTGCGAATAGATGCGTAGTTCGTAGTCATGGAGTCACGACTCATCTTTCATGCTTCACTTGTAGCTAAAAAATTGAGGTACCTACATTCACGCATATTGTGGCTGAAAAGAAGCTCATTGATTTGCTTGCAACAATACATAGAAGGCAATGTGGAGAGCAATGATGCATTTTTGTTTACGTCAAAGTTCGGTAAGTAGTTTAGAAACTTATCATACGCATACTTTTGAGTACATATATCACAAGAAATCTTCTGTTGCCATTGCTTTAGCTTTTTTAGTAGCATCTCCGGAACTCCCCCTCCATCCTTAGTTCATTTACGTCAAATGTAGTATGCATACAACGTATCATTATCGCATCGAGTATAATATAATCAGCAATTTTGTGCCTGCATACCCGCGAGTCTGATAGACTCATGTGCTATTTTACCCTTTTTCACGCCTTGTCTGCGAATAGATGCGTAGTTCGTAGTCATGGAGTCACGACTCATCTTTCATGCTTCACTTGTAGCTAAAAAATTGAGGTACCTACATTCACGCATATTGTGGCTGAAAAGAAGCTCATTGATTTGCTTGCAACAATACATAGAAGGCAATGTGGAGAGCAATGATGCATTTTTGTTTACGTCAAAGTTCGGTAAGTAGTTTAGAAACTTATCATACGCATACTTTTGAGTACATATATCACAAGCGCAAATGGGTCAAGGAGATAGAGAGAGAAATGTGGGTTGACTAAAGAGCAAAGTAATCGTGAGATGAATGATTTTCTTTTGACATGATGCAGAGTTATCTTTCTGTAATTCTGAATCAAAAAGGAGTAATAAACAACAAGAGAGGAGTAAATGGAAGAAATTTGATAAGTACATAAAATTGATACGACAACAAAAACAACAACAACAGAACTTTCTCCGCCATTACTATATCAGAACAACATGTTCCTCATTTCTTTATTTTACAAACTCTTTTTCTCCTTTCAATCTTTCTTTTTCTCTTTTACCAATTGCCACACACACACACACACATTCATAGCTTCGATTACTCCAAGTACGACACATTCTACAGAATAATATGAACCTCAAGACAAAGCCGACCACCCAAAGCAAAACCTACTACTCACGTCGGTTGACCTCTGGTCTGGCTTGCGAAACATGCCGGCGAAGAAAAACGAAATGTGATGGTGGTGAGCCGTGTTCTTACTGCTCAACAAACAACGTACACACTATGATGCAGAGTTATCTTTCTGTAATTCTGAATCAAAAAGGAGTAATAAACAACAAGAGAGGAGTAAATGGAAGAAATTTGATAAGTACATAAAATTGATACGACAACAAAAACAACAACAACAGAACTTTCTCCGCCATTACTATATCAGAACAACATGTTCCTCATTTCTTTATTTTACAAACTCTTTTTCTCCTTTCAATCTTTCTTTTTCTCTTTTACCAATTGCCACACACACACACACACATTCATAGCTTCGATTACTCCAAGTACGACACATTCTACAGAATAATATGAACCTCAAGACAAAGCCGACCACCCAAAGCAAAACCTACTACTCACGTCGGTTGACCTCTGGTCTGGCTTGCGAAACATGCCGGCGAAGAAAAACGAAATGTGATGGTGGTGAGCCGTGTTCTTACTGCTCAACAAACAACGTAAAATGTGTGCACCGAGGCAGCTCAAGAAAGAAGTCAATATCAACGCCAGTGACTGTACTTGATTTAAAACTGGAGTTGCCCATGTATCGTAATCGAAATAATTCCGTCATCGCCGCATCGACTGATACAAGCAATAACAGCAGCATTGAAATTGAACCGGAAGTCAAACGTAAGATTTTCTTTGTTCTGGTCTACATACATAAAAAATGCAGCAAAAGTTTAAATTTTATTCTTAATTGTCATTAGGGAATCATGCACCCCTGGTGTCGACATATACTACAACAAAGAACCCGAATATTTTCAATTATGATTATCGGATACCCAGCATCACAGGTAAGAACAACACTTTCCATATTCAGTGTATTTCCGAACGAGAACTGATAAACAAATTTTATGGTTTGCATTGTAGATCAACTTTCTTGTCATACATTTACCATCGAAACCGCTTACACTTTATGACCTGCCCTAATTTAAGATGTATTAAAAAAAAATTCATTAAATACCAAGTAATTTTGACATTTAAAAGCAATTATACTGGGATATTACTGTACCTTATTTTTGCTTAATTTATGGCTGTTTTAATTTTTCGATTACCATGTAAACTGCAAATTATACATGGTTAGCAAAGTGGGCTATCAATAATGGCTTTATTTTCTGCTTAAAATTCAATTATAAATAAAAGACCAAGTACTATTGATATCTGAGCATCGATTTTCGATATAACATAAAGAATACTTCTGCATCCTTTGACTCACGTAATTCACATTTTACACCACTTTACCCAAGGCCTAATTTGCTATTTATTTATCGCCTAACTTAAGTGAGCTATCACAGAAAATTTCAGTAAAGAAAAAACGTGATTAGAGTTTGGTACTTTGACAGACTGAAGCAGGTCTCTCAAGTCACTTCTAAACGCTTGAATAAGTAATTGCTCATCATTTAATCCAAAAGCAAAGACAGATTTATCAGTACCACTCTTTACCAAATACTCTAAGCTGATTCATGTAAATTCGGCTATTTGAACTACTTAGATCAATACATCTAAAAAGCACAAACATCAAATGAGTGTGAATAGTAGGACCAATATTAAAGCGGCAATTTAATTGACTTCTACTTCCGACCCCCACTATTCAAAATACCCGTCCCAACCGAAAGCACTTTACTGGGTAGGATGAGACTAAATTGACACTTTTTTTTTTCTTTTTCTTTCCAAACACCAAATTCACAAATGGCTGCCAAGAACCTTCCCAAAGTCTTTTTCGATGTTGCCGTCAACGGCACTCCCAAGGGTCGTATGACCTTCAAGGTAACATACGACACTGCGCGATGTTGCGAGATTTTCACTCTTTTGACATGAACACGGGTTTTTTTTTTTATGTTTAGCTCTTCTCTGACACCGTCCCCAAGACCGCTGAGAACTTCCGTGCTCTCTGTACCGGTGAAAAGGGTATCGGTAAGTCTGGCAAGGCCTTGCACTACAAGGGCAGTGCTTTGTAAGTATTCAGGGTGATTCTGCATAAAAGTGTCAAACGTACTTGGAGGGATGACTAATTCATTCCGCTTGTAGCCACCGTATTATTCCCGGTTTCATGGCTCAAGGTGGTGGTAAAGTATTTTTTTAGTTTGGAAGTGTGTAGGGGGATTTAGAGATATTTATATGATGCGTTTGTGTAGATTTCACTTTGGGTGACGGTCGTGGTGGTGAATCCATCTATGGTCACAAGTTCAACGAGTAAGTTTGCTTCTTTTGATGCACGGATGAAGTAAGAGAATCAAACACTGATTTGTTGTTTTATAGTGAAAACTTCACCTTAAAGCATCAAGGTAAGGGTGTCTTGTCTATGGCCAATGCCGGTCCCGTAAGTATAAAAATTACACTTGAATCCCAATTACCTCACTGACATATAATTTTGAATAGAACACCAACGGATCTCAATTCTTCATCACTTTCGATGACACTCCTTGGTTGAACGGTAACCACACTGTTTTCGGTCAAATCACCGAAGGTACTGAAATCTTGGACCTTTTGGAGCAATATGGTTCTCAAAGCGGTAGACCCACTGCCAAGATTGAAATTGTCGATTCTGGAGAACTCAAGGAATAAATTGTCATTTTTTTTATTACAAATAAAAAAAAAATAAGTTATCTAGTCAAGTAGTTTTAGTTAGTATCTTGGGTTGGTGTTGAACACACTAGGTGCTGAGGTATTGACAGTTTTGAAAACTGCATATTTATCATTTTGATCTACAGAGGGTGAAAAAAAAAAAACGAGTTTTAGACTTGTAATAATTACCACTTGTATCAAATTCTTATAATTTACCTATTGTGTTATTGTATTGGGGTGGTACATAACCTTGTTGTTGCACATAACCTGTATTTTGTTGTCCAACAAATTGCTGTTGTTGTTGGAATGCTGGATTTTGCTGTGCGGGTGCACTAGCTCCACCGAATGGATTATCGGGCGTTGCTGCAGCCCAGCTTCTACCTGTCATTTGAGGTTGCACTGGGGCTTGTTGAGGTGTGAGGGCAGGAGGTAATACAGTTTGGAGTGGGACTAGACTAGGTGATGCACCCATGAATGATTGTTGTTGTTGTTGTTGAGGTTGCAATGATTGTGGAGTATTATACATTGGTTGTTGCTGTGCTTGGACTGGAAGAGATGAGAAACTAGCATTTTGTTGGAGAGGTGTAAAACCTGTATTTTGTTGTGGAAGTGAAGTGAAACTTCCAGCAGAGGGTTGAAAGTTTGTAAAACTTCCTTGTTGAGGAAGCGAAGCAAAGCTTCCAGTTGGCTGCTGCTGCTGTTGTTGAAGGTTTGTGAAACTACTGTTACCAGCAGTGGGTAATTGAGCTTGTTGCTGTTGATAGAATGCAGGTTGTTGTTGTTGCTGTTGTCCAACCATTGTATTCAAAGTGGGCGTTGTATTTGTAGGTGGAGGAGGGACAGGTCTATTGTGATTGGCAGCAGCAAGAGCTGGACTTCCACCCCATTTAGCCAATAATTGGGGATCCACTAAGCTCTGTTGAGCAACAGGTGGAGTAGGTCTTTGACGAGGAGGCATTTGAGGAGGTGTACTACTAATTCCTGTGCGTTGTTGTTGGTTCCAAGCAGGGGAAGTCGTGGTAGTCGTTGCAGGTCGAACAGAGGGAGAACTGCCAACTCGTGGTGCCCATGCGTCGTCTTCGAAATTATTTTCGGGTTTCGGAGGAGTAGGAATGATATTTCTGGCAGCTGCAGGTGAGGGTTGAAGAGGTGCTTGTTGTTGCTGTTGTTGTAGAGGAGGTGGAGGAGGAGGGGTCATGACTGGTGTTGGTTTCAAGGGTTCAGGATTAAACTTTTGTGGTGTCAATACCGATGCATTGACTCCTCGAGGTGCAGATTGAGCTGGTGTAGGTCTTCCAGTACCGCGACGTTGAAGACCTACATGATTTCCACTATAACTTTCTTCTTGTTCTTGTAATTCTCTGGCTAATCTTTCGTCTTGTTCTATTTGCCATTGCACATTATCCATACCATCATCATCATCCATATCATTGCCCCCATTATCCTCGATATAACTGACGGCACCAAAAGTAACTGACTTCTTGCCCTTCAATTTAGGTCTAGCCGACTCGTCGTCAGATGGAGGTTCTGCTTTATTGGTTTCAATAAATCGTTGAATTCTTTGTACGTGGCGTTCTGTCATGCCCAATGATTTCATTCTACGATGTGTCAAACGGTCAACGTCTTTTTCACCCAATCCTTCCTTTTCAAAAGATTTAGCGTATTGCACACAAGCACTTTGTGGTAAATTGGCTCGCTTGAAATAATCAGCCCATGAAAATCTGCTGCTACTACTGCTAGCGTGCTGATTTAATTGTCCCAAAGGTATATCATCACTCTTATCATCCACTAATTTCATTCCAGTCTCGTGTTCTATGTAACGTAAATCTTCTATGCACATCTTTTGAACAGGAACATCGATCTTTACACCGTTAGTTTTATGAAGTCTGATTTTTCCATTATTACATGCAATGAATTGAGCATCCACTTTGAATGCTCCAGTGCGATCTGTCCATAAACGTACTCTGGCTGGATCAGGTTCTATTATGATATAATATGAATTAGATGATGATAAAAAAGCCAATCAATTATGTAATACTTACTGTTGGGATCGTTATGCACGGGTGTATTTGATACAGCTATATTTACATACAGGAAGTTAGTGTGTCAATTGATGTCAGAAGCAGTAAATAAACATACATGGTGATGGATCAGGCGTGGATTTAATTGGTGGAGGCGGTGCAGGAATTTGGCTGCGTCCTGGTGAACAAACAACATTTTTAGACATACTACATCAATTGTGTTTCTAAACTTCACTTACTCGGCGATCCTCCACCCATTTGAGGAGATGCCATCGCATTGGCCGCAAGCTACACATAATTAATCATTAATGATGGAATTAGCGAATCATGATACGGATGAAACTTACAGTAGCTTGTCTCTTGGCTTCGACTTCTCTTTGCTTTGCTTCTTCTTGCATTTTACGTCTTCTCTCAGCCTCCAATTGTCTCGCCTTTTCCTTCTCCTCTTGTTCTCTTTGACGGTTACGTTCAGCCAATTCTTTTTGTCTTTCTTTATCTCTCGCTTCATATTCCTCACGTCGCTTTTGTTCTCTCGCCGCCAACTCCTGCTTCTCTTTCTCGGCTGCATTTCTCCTTTCCTCTTCTTCGTCCTCTCTACGTAAATCAGCTTCGTATTCGTCTTGAAATTTAACATAGGATGCGGGAACAATACCGCTTGTGCCGTCTTTATGTTCAATTGTCCACCATTCTGCGCTGGAAACATGGTCTGTCACCAAGACCTGTTCGAGATCATCTAAATGTGTTTCTTCTGCGCTTTCAGGGCTGAAAGCGTACAAGGCAATAGCCCATTTAGGTTCGCAAACAGGCTCTTGGGTGACTGCTGTGGGCGTTGGGGTCGTCGCTACTGGTGCTATTGCTGGTTCGGGAGCTGCTTTTGTTTGTGTTGAATTGGGCGCAGAATTTACTTTCTTTGTTTGAGGTGTTTCCTTGGTTTCCTCGACATAATTACTGGGAGCTAAGCCAATGTCACCATTTGCCTTTTCAACAATAAACCAGTCGGGATCATCTTTCTCGTACAGAGTGTACACTTCATCTTCCTTTAAAGTCAACTCTTCTTCAGATTGAGCAGAATAGTCGTATATCGCTTTGACTGCACCGATAGGTTTAGCCTATGAAGAAAAGTAAAGAAAGAGAGTTAGTCACAATGAGAAGTGTAGCTACAGTGAGTCAATTTACAATACGTTTTCTATATAGTTTGCGGGAATTAAGCCAACAGGGCCATCTAGGTTTGCAGGTACTTTTAACTGAGCTTTATACCAATCTGGGTCTTCTTTGTCAAGAATATACAATGTGCTGTCAGCACTAAAAGATATTTCTTCCTCGTTTTGAGCTTGGTAGTCATAGAGTGCAGTACATATACCAATGTACTTCATACTGGTAAAATAGATAGAAGAAAAAGAATGAAATTTAGTTTGCAAACAGCTTGATTGCTTGTTTTAGAATCAAGAAATGATGTAATGTAAAGTCCGATTAAACCACTGAGTGAAGGGGAGCAAAAAACAATGTGTTGATGCAGCTATTTAAGGTGTATTTCAGTTGTAAACGGTGTAAATTATGGAGAGATAAAAGTTCATTACAGCTAATTTGTATCATTGAGCTATCAAGTATGAACTTCTTGAACGTACTTCTTCTTGACTGAATGTACGATTTTTCTGTCAAAAAGTAGTCATGGCAACATTATGTAAATTGTTACTACAGCAACCACATCAACAACAAATACACTTTGTAAACAAACATTGTGATTCCATTTCCCCCTTCTTTTTTCCCCTATTTTCTTTTTCCTCTTTATTTTCTCTTCTCTTTTTCGCTTTGTTTCCTTCTTTCTTCTTTTATTTCCACTTTTTGACCCTTTCCTTCGTTTACATACACTTTTTAAGTAAAACACGCGCTTGAACATAACGATAATGAGAGAATATAAATTGGTAGTCTTGGGATCTGGTGGTGTTGGAAAATCAGCTCTCGTGAGTAAAGAAAAAAAAATTATAGGGGAAGAGTATTGAAAAAGAAAAGGATCGCCTAATACTTGTGAAATATAGACAGTTCAATTCGTACAGTCTATCTTTGTCGAAAAATATGATCCAACGATTGAAGATTCATATCGTAAACAAGTTGAAGTGGATGGACAACAATGTATGCTCGAAATACTTGATACTGCTGGTACAGAACAATTTACGGCAATGAGAGATCTGTATATGAAAAATGGACAAGGTTTCCTACTGGTATTTTCAATTACAAGTACAGTGACTTTAAATGACCTTCATGACTTGAGAGATCAGATATTAAGAGTCAAGGATGGAGAGAATGTAAGTTGATAGTTTACTTGATTTTATGCGTATATGTTGGACTAACCTGTTAGAATATTGAATAGGTTCCAATGGTTTTAGTAGGTAACAAGTGTGATTTGGAAGATGAACGAATGGTATCAAGGGAACAAGGTATGGAATTATCTCAACAATGGGGTGGAAAGCCTTTCTATGAAACGTCTGCAAGATTCAAAATCAATGTCGACGAAGTATTCTATGATCTTGTCAGACAAATTAATCGACAAATCCCATCAAAAGATAAGCAAAAAAAGAGACTCAAATGTGTTCTCTTATAAACTTTGACATACACAAAGAAAGACAGAAACAAAGAAAGAATTGTATTATTATTATTATACACAACCCGAATTCAATCAAACCCACAGCTGAATACATATAAAGATATACATATTTTAATAAATAAATAAAGAAGGAATTAAATTATACAACATTATAATAACTAATAATCATTATACACTCTAAGATTTCCTGCAAGAATCAAGGCTAATCCGATCGTTAAAAGGGTAGTTACACCAAGATATACTACAGTGACAAATACTCTCTTCAGAGTGACTTGCTGTATCAATCGTTGTGATACAATCGAAGTCAAATTACCTACACAAAGTACAAATAACACACAGAGATACTCTGCAATTGGGATGAATGTAGCACGGTAGTACGCTTTATCTTTGTTGAATCCCCAATAAGCCCAAAGAGAGAACAAGGTGTAAAGCACACTTAAAACAAGGCGATTCTGTCCCAACTTGGTTTGGAATATTTGGTTGATCAGAAACATGATCATAAAACCATACGAGAAAATCTGCCATCCAATACCAGGTTGAATAAGCGCTGTCAAAGAACCATGAATAAACACCCAGGTTTCCAATAGTAAAACCCACGATTTGTTGCGGTGGCTTCTATGTAAAAAGTTGGTCGATTGCCATATTAATAAGCACTGGTAAATAAATCCAAAAGTGTGACCCATGGTGCCTTCCTACAATATTAAAAAAAAAACATGATCAATAAGGTCATTTTCTCTGACCTAAAAAAAAAAAAAGTAATCATACTCACAGTAGGATGGTAATGAAAATTACCCACTGTACCAAAACTAATAACATAGCCATGATACTTTCTGATGAATTGTATCAATGGATCTGACGCCGAGATCTTTCCTTTACCAAATACAATGCCACGGCTAATAGAGCAAATATAACTTAGTTCATCACATCATACATACTCTTTTCACCATACTTACTAAGGAATTGCAATAATGATAGCTATAACAAGAATCAACACCACTGAACCTTGAGCAATACCCTCGGGCACATCAAGCGCTAAACCGTCGTAAAAGATATGACCATGAACGAGTTTGAATATAAGCATACTGGCATTCAAGTACACCATTTGCCAATTCCACCATTGGTATTCTTGACTCCATTTCACTTGCTTTTGCTTTGACAATTGTACGTTGGCTAGTATAACCCATTGACCTATTTGGTGCACACCGTAGGCCAACCAAGCAAGAAGTCGTCCGAGCTCACTTGGATTGACTTGTCTCCACGCATAAGCAAAAGGTGTGTACTTTCCTATTGTTATATCGCATTGAGTTAGAGTACTCGTTGCTTGTTATACTGCCCGTTTGTTTTTACCATTGATAAACCGAGATCCTCGAATAAGGAATCGTCCAAAGCCCATGTCACCTCGTAGCGGTTTCGAGTTGTAAAAGTCCGCCCATCCATTGGGGGAAGACCATAAAGCAAGCAAGGTCACTAATGCGCCATAGGCTATGGAAGTGATGATGTACGTCGAGTAAGGTCGTTTTGAAAATAGGCTACCTCCATGGGTTGTTGTTGTTGCCTCTGTCATGAATTATGTAGTAAAGAACTTCTATTTTAATTTAAGATTTGTGTGTAGAACAATCATGGAACAAAAAATGATGCTTATTTATATTTTTATTTTATCAGATCCTCTCGGCATCGTACGATTCGCCGATAGAATACGACCGATACTTCCAGTGCTGCTGCTGTATTTTAACTTGCGGGATGTTACACTCATATTTTGTGGTACTAGTACCTTGGTTGTGCCCAAGTGAGGCACTATAACCAATGCAATGGTATACATTACGGCTTGTAAATGGTATAATCTGTCTATATAATTGTTATCATTTGCATGGTTTATAGTGGTGCTTTCAAGATGTATTTTTGTTGAAAGTAATTGGTTTATAGTGTACTGAAAGAAATGCAATCGGCGGGTCAGTGCTAAGAGCCCGCCTTTTTTCCATTATTAAACAATGCTTACTTGTTTAGCACAGACTTGTTTCCAAGTTGGCAATAAAACTACAGAGTGATAGCCCAAGCCCTTAGTACCGCCGCAGGCCAAACAGCCTTTTTTTTGCTTTTTGGTAGAAGTTGGCGAAATCGTACCTCTCCAACTTAACTACGGTGTATAGAGGCATATATAATCTATATTAGTGCTACATGCCAAGTCTATTAAACTCCTAATACCCGGAAAAGTTCAACTCATTGGACAAAAGTTATCTATTATGCAGGTTCCTCATGTGTTGAATTTGCGCTCTCTAGAATTTGCTCTTACACTCACAGCACACTCATTTTTTCAGATATTACTACGACAAATCAATGAATACTTTTCAAATGTAATAGTGCTTGTGCTTATGTCAAGCATTTTAATGGCTTGGCTTGATGGTCTATTGCTAGTCTTTCTGTCAAACTCTGATTCTATGTGGTTCCATCCTATGAATTTGTAATGTGCGGTAGCAGTCACTTTAGTCAAGTTACCTAAAAAAAAAAAAAAGTGAAATTCGAAACAAGCGTACTTCTTCTTAGCACTGTCAACTTACAATGGAGGAACAAATCAAAGAGGTACATATACCAACATAGAAAAATAAACAGCGCAACAGAGACTGACAATTTAATACATAATGAAGCTTATTCCCTTTTTGCACCAACCTGCCTTAGAGGTAGTATCCTTCTCAATATAGTCTATTGACAGTAAGTCACTGAACAGCTACTTTTCAAATAGATCAGAGCCATCGCTCTTCACCATATTGTTCCTTACACTCCCAGTGGAAACCAATATCGTCATTTATTGCTTGCCGAGAGTAAGGGTCTTTGTAAGGATCTCAAGCAATTGGTCAAAGAAGATCCCGTAAGTGAGAAGAATACGCCCTTAGTGGCATAACAAAAAGTGACTTACAGTTTATTGCTAGGTCACTGCTCACGATGCTCTTCGTTCTTTGATCAATTTATCTAGCGAACTTTCAGTACAACAAGAGTTGGATGATCTTGATTTCATCAAATATATTGGTCTTTTGATCACTGTAAGTAGACAGTAGAGGTTACAGGTTGTGTTTAGTGGCTATCTTATTGACAAAATCTGACTGTGTAGAACGCTAAATCGGTGCTTGCTGATCTTGCTTGTATGTTATTATCCAACATGACCAAATACGAACCCACTTGTGTCAAAGTCATCCAAGAAAAGGCCGAACCAGTGGAAGGTTTGAGTGAATCCACTCGTTTATTAGATCAATTAGTGGAAGTCTTCCACAAAGGTTACAAGAAGGATTACAACCCTGAGGCTGAATTCCACTTTTTAGCTAGTGTCTTATCCAACGTTTCCAGTATTCGTCTTGGTCGTGTGTTTATGGTTGAGCGTGCTGCTGTTGACGGTTTGGCTCCCCTCACAAAGTGTCAAATTTTCACTGAACACTCCAATGTTATCCGTCGTGGTGGTGTTGATTCTGTCATCAAGAACTGCTGTTTCGAAACTCGTGAACACGAACGTCTTTTAGACCCTGAGGATATCAATGTTTTACCTTTCATCTTATTACCTTTGTGTGGTAATGAGGAATACGATATGGAAGAATTCGAGCAATTCCCTGAGGAAATTCAAATGTTGGATGATGATAAGGTATATATATAGTAGATAATTTGTGGATGGACATGGTATGCTTAAACAGTTTATTGGCTTTTGTAGAAACGTGAGACTGATCCAGTTCTTCGTACCATGTTATTGGAATCCCTCATTTTATTAACCACAACTCGTTTCGGCCGTGAATATTTGCGTAAGAGACAAGTCTATCGTGTCATTCAAAGACTTCACGCTCAAGAAACTGATGAAGAACTCAAGGAAAAGTGTGTCACTATTGTTGATATGTTGATCCGTGATGAGGAAGGAGCTGAAGTTTCAGAAATCAAGCCCGAGGAGGACGAAGATGAGGATATGGTCATTGAAGAAATTGCATAAAATTTGGATTGTTACATAAAGCATAGAATGAACGAGCCAAATAATTATTGTAATAAAAGTAGCATGTATAGCATAGTAACTTGAAGTGTTTTTTATGATCAATGTACAATACTAATAATGTAAAATGATAAAGAAAAGAACTACTACTACAAGAATTGCTGTACATATATAAATAAGCTTTATTTTAATGATGAATATGAAGTGATTATAATATAATAAATATAAAAATATAATGAATGCTATGATAAAAATGCATAAATGAATTGTAATATGAATTTTAACGTCTTTGCTTTCTGAACAAGTAAGCAAACGCAAGGAAAATGATGATGCTGGCAAACGCATAGATCCAAAGAATACCAAAGTCTCTCCATCTGTTTGAGAAGCTCCAACCAATTCTTTCTTCGTAATATTCGTTACCAACACTGTATTGACAGTAATCGCAGAAATCGGTACTGTTAGGGTTTGCAACGTAACCAAGACCGCCATCGTTGAAGAAGTTAAGTGTGTACGTACCACATGTTTGTCCGGAGGGCACCTTGATTTTGACAAAGTCGTTCTCGCCACAGATCACCTTGACACCTGAATTGCTGTACATATATAAATAAGCTTTATTTTAATGATGAATATGAAGTGATTATAATATAATAAATATAAAAATATAATGAATGCTATGATAAAAATGCATAAATGAATTGTAATATGAATTTTAACGTCTTTGCTTTCTGAACAAGTAAGCAAACGCAAGGAAAATGATGATGCTGGCAAACGCATAGATCCAAAGAATACCAAAGTCTCTCCATCTGTTTGAGAAGCTCCAACCAATTCTTTCTTCGTAATATTCGTTACCAACACTGTATTGACAGTAATCGCAGAAATCGGTACTGTTAGGGTTTGCAACGTAACCAAGACCGCCATCGTTGAAGAAGTTAGCCATGTAGTTACCACATGTTTGTCCGGAGGGCACCTTGATTTTGACAAAGTCGTTCTCGCCACAGATCACCTTGACACCTTCCAAAGCATTTGTAATGAAGCCCTCAACAAGATAGTGGTAAGGATTAAGCCAGTACATCCAAGAACTCCAAAAAGCAGGCATAGATCCAGGGGGTTGGAAAATACCAGAAAAGAGAATGAGAACAATAACAAAGAATGGGTTGATCACTGCAGCCATCGTAGGAGATTCGCAAATAGCAGCAACGCCGAGACCCATAGTGACTGAATGAATAAAGTAAAGCACCAAGTGGATGAAAAAGTAGCCAACACGAGCAGATTCGTTTTGCAATCCAGTAGTCCAGTAGTAGAAGAACATGTACATAGCGGAAAGGCCGACCAGATAAGGAATCTCAACAAGGATGAAAGATAAAGCAAAAGGCAACCAACTATAGTATTTACTAGCATATTCACGACGGAACCATGTTCTTTCTTGCATAAAACTAGGTTGAATCAAGATAATCAAAGTATTACCATTGAACAAAATAGTCAAGAGACCAAACATACGGTTTTGCATGTCAGTAGGAGTATTGCCCATTTTCCAGAAAGTAAAACCAGTGATCAAGCCAATGAAACAGATGTTACAAAATCTGCCCAAGTTGTAAGAAGGAGAACGCCACCAAGAAAGATTCATACGATTGTAGACAAGACGAAGTTGTTGCCAGAAACCAAGTGCGTACATGTGGACATCACGTTTGACATTGTGATCAACAGCGTTATGGATACCTTCGAGTTCCTCCTCGAGAGCAGCGGCTTCAGGAGAGTTAGACCAAATCTCAGACCAGTCCTGGGTAGATTTACTAGCAGTTCCGGCACCAACACATTCCAAGATATATTCAGCAGGGTTGGCATCGGGAGAACAAGCGGCTGCACCGTTAGATTCAAAGTATTCAATCATGGTACGAGAGTCTTTACCAATTTCACCAAAGTAAGCAGTTTTACCACCACGCATAAGCAACAAAAGATGATCAAAGTGTTCAAACAAAGTAGCAGAGGGTTGATGAATAGTACACAAAACGGGCCATCCAGCGTCAGCAAGTTTACGAATAAAGCGAATAATATTGAAAGAACTTTGAGCATCAAGACCAGAAGTGGGTTCATCCAAGAAGAGCAATTTAGGCTTTCCGACAAGTTCAATAGCAATAGTGAGACGTTTGCGTTCTTCTACAGAGATACCAGAATTTGCCTCAAGATCACCAATAAGAGCATCACCTATTCTTTCCATTTCGAGAAGTTGAAGAATTTGTTCGACGTATGCGTCTTTCTCGGTCTTTGGAACCTCAGCAGGTTGACGAAGGTAAGCAGCAAACTGGAGAGCTTCACGGACAGTAGCATTAGGATTATGGACATCCATTTGTTCGCAGTAACCAGTAAGACGTTCGAAATCAGCAGCCAAATTTTCGCCGTTCATGAAAATACGACCATCAATAGCACCAATTGTCTTTCTTCTAGCCAATACATCCAAAAGGGTAGTTTTACCAGCACCAGAAGAACCCATTAAAGCAGTGAGATGACCAGGCTTTACAATACCACTGACATTATCCAAAAGTTGACGAGTTCCACCTTTGACGGGCACAGTGTAATCAACGTGGTGCCAAGAGAAAGTAGTACCATCAGTGACAGCATCCATTTCGTGCTTTTGGAAGTCTTCAGTACGTTGTTCCATTTTCATTTCATCAGAGACAACAGTAGGAGCCAGACCCTTTTTGTAAACCTTGGTGATGGTGCCCTCTTTTTTGAGACTGACAAATTCCATTGCAAGACACGTCAAGACAGTGAAAAGGAAGAAAAGGAGAACAACAGCAACAAAATTGATCCATAATTGCCAAGAAGGAATACCAAAGAACTTAGAGAGGTAATCATCACCAAGAACATAGCTAGCTCCAGGAACACTACCAGGTAAGACACATGTACGATAAGCATCGTCAGTATAGCCGGCACCATATGGAACACCATTAAGACCATCGCAACTGAACTTGAGATCTCGCATTTCCGTAGACAAAAGGACTTTGTATGCATAGGCTAAAGGATTAATCCAATAGATCCAAACAAACCAAGGATGCATATTGGGATATGGGATTTGATAACCAACATAGATGATGAAAGCAACAAAGAAGATACTGGAGATTTGAGAGGCAGTGTAGAAATTGGGACTCAAGGCACCCCATAAACGGAAAAAGCTGTTCATACACATGATGACTGCAATAATAAGGATGTACATGGTAAAGAACTATACGTAAAAGATAAAAATATTAGGCACTATTTTTACAAAAAATAGAAATTTTAAAGGTACTTACATTTCCAGCATCCAGTGTAAGACCCATCATAAAGTACACACAAAGTTCAAAGACAGTAGCTTGAAGGACAGCCAAAGGAAAATCGACAATGACTTGAGCCAAGTAAAATGCAGAGGGACGATAGAGAGCAAAGTGCTTATGTTTCTCCAAAACACGACGGCCTTCCATAAAAGCAGGCAGTTCAGATTGAGCAACAAAGGCATTAAAGATAACGAAAAGAAACAGAGCGCCTGATCTAGAGAAAGCACCTTCACCGTTGAGTGGCATCATGTAAAAGATAGAAGCAGTAATCAGACCCTTAATAATGATATCAGAATAACGAGTCATCAAAGAGTTTTTGTCACCCCAGATAAGCTGCGATTGACGAACAGTAAGTGCCTTGATTTGACGATAATAGCTGAGAGCAAATGGGGTATTATGAGCTTCCTTGAAGGCTTCTTTAAAAGTTTCGTAAGGTTTGTCAACTGCAATTTCTTGTTCATAGGCATCACGTTCTTTCATCATTTCAGCATAGAGGCTAGAGGATTTGTACATCTTCTCAAATTGAACGGCATTGACAGGAACTTGACCATCAAAGTCAGAGCGAACTTCTCTTTCATTCAAGTTACAAAGACCAGTGAGAAAATCAGGAGTTGACTTTCTAGAGGGACAGTGAAAACCCATGTCAGTGAAGTACTTCTTGGCATCAGAAGTCTTGCCAAAATAGATACAGCGACCTTCATCCAAGACCATCACCTTGTCAAACAAGTTAAAGATACTATCGGAGGCTTGATATAAAGTAGAGATCGTAGTCTTCTTTGTAATATCAGTCATAATACGCAAAGAGCGGACATAGTCCAAAGCAGAAGAAGCGTCCAAACCACGAGTAGAGCAATCCCAACAGTTGATAGAGCTATGGGTAGTCATTTGTTCAGCAATTGAAAGACGCTTACGTTCACCACCAGAGAGACCACGAACAAAAGCATTGCCAACCATAGTATCCATTTGCTTTGTCAGACCAAGCATGTTTCCAAGCATATAAAGAATTTTGTCGATGAATTCCCCCTTGGACTCTCCTGGTATACGAGTAGATGGAGTCTTGTTCTTGAGAGCAAAGCGCAAAGTTTGCTGTGTTGTTAAAGTGGGATAATGAAGATCTTCTTCTTCGTTATAACAGACTTCGCCTTTGAAATACTTGTCGAATTCTTCTGCATCAATACCGCCGTAGCTGACTTCACCTTCAATATTAGTATAAGCTGCACGCATATTAGAAAGAACACGAAGTAAAGTAGAGCAACCAGCACCAGGACGACCAAGGACCAATAGCATTTCACCAGGTTTACAGAAACCATTGTTATCATTCAGAATAGTAAAGTCAGTTCCTTGATGTTTACCCCACTTCCAGAATTGCAAAATATCAGTGATAACAGAGCTGTTTGTAGCGATTGATCTTGAATCAGCACCAAGTCCCTCCACTTTTAGGTTTTTCCAGACAACACCCATATTCTTCGTCTTCAAACCGGCAGCAGTCAGTTGTGAGTGCTCTTGAGAAAGAAATTCGGTCAAATCAAAGTCTTGAGCATCTGCACCTTTTTCAATGTCAGCAATTTCAACTCGCGATCTTTGACTGAGTTCACGTTTGACAGATGTATATTCTTCAAGGGCGTTATCAATATCAACAGCATTGCCTTCGACTTCACCAAAACCTCCTGATCTTGAAATATCATGATAGCCAATGACCGTGTCAGCTCCATCGTCATCGCTTGAATGATGTGAGTTTTTTGTGTTTGGATAGTCGTTAGAATTAGTAACCATATTTCTATATGCTTTCGTCAATTGATTTATTAAAAAAGGTGAAGAAAAGCAAAAAGATGAATAGGTTGATAATGAAAAAGAAGATAAGGACAATGGCCTTGTTTATATACTTTCGGATCTGATCCACAGAATCCACAAATGTGACTTCAAAAAATAGTGTCTTTAATTAATAATGGCATAAATGGTTCAATGCTCGCCGATTTAAACGTTATTGTGTGATACGGATCAATTTGTCCGGGCTGGAGAAGTTATCGTTCGTTAGCACGGATCAATTTACCTGAAACGTTAAAAAAAAAAGAGATAAAGAAAAATAGTTCACAAGTGACAATAAAATTCTGCATACCAATTCAGTTGATATTTATGACAGTAGAAAGGGGAATGTGAGGGTGATGATCTGAAGTCAAAGGTGGAGGGACAAAGGTATATAAAATCCATCTACTGAGTAATCTTTGGATGAATAATCTATCAAAATACTTCGGACATGACTCTCGGACATAGATATCATTTGTATTTTCTTGATTAATAATTGCCCTTGGATTTATGCTACACAAAACTTTAAAAAATAGTCGAAACGTATATCATTTGTCAACTTGCTTATACTTGAAGTAACATTCTATTGAATCACTTTATACATAAAACGCAACCATACTCTATCACCGTAGCTCTCCTTGAAAAATTTTGATTAATAATTGTCCTTGATTTGATTGCTGGCCAAGAAGTTTTAGAGATCAGCGTCAGTGCGGAGATTCAACACCACGTCCAAGTCGGTTTGCACCGGTGGTCTTAACTTCACTGACACAGTATAGGATACCAAGCTAAAAAACAAAATCTCGTCAAGAAAGTGTTTTTTTCTCATTATTTTATAATTATTTCGGCTACGAAGCAAGTTACAAACTAAATCCTGTGTGGTTTGGATTTTGGACTGAAAAATTAAACTTTGATTTTAGACAACCGATTACGTCTTTGGTTGCCTTAATAGGGAATAGCTGGGGGCGAAAAATGTAGCAGATCTTTAATGCCGCAGTCCGTCAAAATATCTTACTTCTACAATAGCCTTATGATACTTTGGTAGGACTTGATTGAGGCGCTCGAATTTGAAGTTTTTGCTCATGTATTTTTCGCCTATATCACTGTTGTTGAAAAACCTGAGATTAGCACTGCATAGTCCTCTACTTTAGGCCAAAGATGGAAACGCTTGAAAGTCGTTCATACTCTCAGCACCCGCTCTTGGGATGTGCTAGAGTCGCTGGTAACACTTTAACGTATAATTAAGGCATCAATGTTTTCTCGCCTAGACGCGCTGTGCTCTGTTTGTCAATTAACGGACCTGGCTCAGCGATGATATCCCTGACAAAAATCGAATCCTTTTTATATCTGTTTTAATCCTAAGGCAAGTCATTGGCACTTACGAAAATTGATTAAAATCACAGTAAACTTGAAGAAAATCTATACTTTCATTCACAAAGTTGCGCTCATGCAGGCCAAGCACTCTGCACTTTTGAAATTGAGCCGGCTGAGCCTGAAAATTTTCCGCTGCATTTTTGCCTGTCAGCCGAACGCCGCGCTTAATGGTGGCCGCCCACCCAAGATGTTCTAGGCGAAAAAAAATCAACATCTCCCGAATCCATTCATACTTTCATAACAGCCTTTTATGATGTATAGGACTTGATTAAGGTGCTTGAAATCGAAAATCACGTCTTGATATTCCTGCTTAAATTCATTGCGATCTTCCCGCTGGTGAAAAACTCCAGCTTAACGCTAGCCTTCCCCCTTAGATGGGCACAAAATCAATATCACTATAATTTCAGAAATGACTTTTTAAATGTACAAGACTTCATCTAGCTGCCTCAACTTGAAAGAATAAACTATGATTTTTTCGCCTGAACTTATTATGCCTTCCTCCGCCCCCTTTTCCGCCTACGAGCTATAGCGCCCACCTTAGTAATGCGTTACCGCCAAAATCCACAATTTTCAAATTCACCTAAACTTCTCAGGTGTACTTGCAGGGAGTGCTGGACTTAACTGGAGCACCTGCACATTGAAACAAAGAGTCTGACATTTCCCCCCTGGAAAATGCTATTGTCCCTCAGTTAGGTATTAGCAGTGAATTTTAGGCGAGAAGACCCGAGCTCTGTTTTTTGAATTTGAAGAGTACAGTTGACTCCAGTGGCTCATAAGAGACTGTCTTTGGAATGTAAAAAAAAAAACCGAAAGCCGTTAACTTTTTTGCATAGACTCACTCCTCAACCGGGCGCGATGACTGGCTGAGAGATATAGCAATCACAGGCGAAAAATACTAAAGCGTGTTTTTCAGTTTCAAATGGCTCAATCAAGTTTTGTACATCCAGAAAGTCATTTCTGAAAGTTTGAACAAATTTGAGGGATGCTAGTTTTTTGGTAGGGATTCTTGCCTTACCTTGTCACCGCATCCGGTTGGGGGACTATAGCGATCACAGGCGAAATAATATCAAAGTCTGTGTTCCCAATTTAAGCGGTTAAATGAAGTATTGTATATCCCTAAAATCATCTCTGAAAGTTTGGACAAACTTGAGAGATGCTAGTTTTTGGCTTTCGTAGGTAGAGGACTATGCATTGCTATGCTGAGGTTTTCAGCAACAGTGATATAGGCGAAAAATATCTAAGCAAAAATTTTATTTTCATGCGGCTCAATGAAGTCTTACACATTAAACAAGGCTATTGTAAATGCGTGAACGAGTATGGGAAACGATGGTTTTCGGGTGGTGCGTTCTAGGCAGGAGGCCGTTGTTAGGCCAGATTTTCCGCCTGGCAGTGGAAAAAAGCTGAAAAATTTAAGCTCAGCGGACTCTAATTCGTAGGTGCGACCAGTGACAAGCTCACCCGGCTCGGCGGCGGCAAAGCATCTTCTTTTTTTTGTTTTTTGAGTGATCTTAAATTAGTCTTAAAATGAATTCAGTTTTTGGCTGAAATGCCTCTGCTAAGCCAGGTACCTTAGCTAACCAGCGAAACGTAGTCATTCTAGGCGGAAAATTGCTGACGCTTTTTATCACTCTCAAGTGATACAGTTGACTCTATCACATCCTAGAAGCGGGTCCTGAGAGTATGGGCGAATTTTAGGCGTTCCAGATTTTTGGGGAAATAGCACTGCTAAGCTAACACCTGCAGCTACCTGAGGAGTAACAATTTGAGGCGAAACGTCTACAATTTATTTTCCAAGTTTGATCGGGTCGATCAAGTCTTGTAGATCCCCACACTCATCTCTGAAACTATGGACGAAATTGGAAGATGTTGGTTTTTACCCCATCATATGCAGAAGACCGCTGAAAAGCTGATGATGTTTAAACGTGCGCTACTTCCAGACGAAAGAATCAAAATCCATTTTCTAAGTTTTAATGGTACAGTTGACTCCTGTGCTCCAGAAGAGCTTATCTTTGAAATTTAAGATAGATTGACGAACAATGATTTTTGGCCGAGGCATTTTCCCAGCTGATCATCTCACCCGGCTGGGGGACGATAGCAATTAAAGGCGTAAAATTCCAAAGCCTGTTTTTCGATTTTGAATGGCTCAGTCAAGTCTCGTATATCCCTAAAGTCATCTCTAAAAGTTTCGACGAATTTGAATGATGCTGATTCTTGGCTCATCTTAGGCAGTACACCAGCTAAGCTAAAATTTATCACTGGGGAACTTGGCAGTGAATTTGAGCGACAATTTTGAGTGCGTCAATCAATTCCTACGCATCATAAAAGAAAACTGTGAAGTTATGGGTTAATTTCGAGTTGTTAGTTTTTGGCTTGTAACCCCAGGTGGTGGGCGGCTCTTGTGCGGATTTCCCTGCTGGCTGGGAAAATTGCAGCGGGAAAATTTTCACGCTCAGCCAGCTCGATTTCCAAAGTATGCGGGGTGCTGGGCTGAGCAGGCGCAACTTCCTAGGCACAAATGATGTTTTTTTCCCGAGCTGTAATGATTTTATACAAGACCTGCATGTGCTAGAAACTTACATTGATGGTCTGAATAAATTTAAAAAATGTTTAGTTTGTTGCTCACCCCGAAGGTGGGCAGCTTAGTTGGCCTGCAAACCGTAGTTGTTTTAACAGAAAACTTATTTACGTTGAAGTGGTACAGCCGACTCCAGCTCATCCTAAGAGCAATATACTGTAACTATGAACGAATTTGAGAGGTCCCAATTTTTAGTCGATCATAGGCTGATGGCCACCGCCAAGCTGGAAATATTAACAGTACGAGGGTGTGCGGTGGCTCTAGGCGAGAAATATGTGAGTATTTTTTTATCAAGTTAGGCACATCAATCAAGTCCCACACATCCTACAAATTCACCTTGAGGTTCTGGGGGGATTTGGGAGGAGTTGGATTTCGCACAATGTAGGCAGGATATTAGCGCTGCATAGGCTGTGAAAGCATAGTGATGTCAGATGAAAAATACTAAGCTTTCTTTTGCGAGTTTAATCGACACAGTCAAGTCTTGTACACGTCCTGAGCTTATTCTCGATGTTGAAAAAATTTTCATTGTTGTGGATTTTTCGCTTAAAACTTACCGCGCATCCTTAGTCAGTCGTATTCCCTGGCTTAGCAGTGGCCAGCCGCCTGAGATCTGCCAAAATTTTAAGTCTCTCAAATTCATTCGTACTCTTAAAATACGTTCTGGGGAAGTGTAAAACAAGATAGAGCCACCTTGACAAAAAAAAGAAAGGATGATTTTCCCCGCCTAATTGACAGCTCACAGCCCAGGGACACTCCGCCCAAAAGATGGAAAAAATTGATATCATACCCTTGAGACACGACTGCACTTCTGCGGTACGTTCTATGGATGCACCCGACTTGCATGAGCTAATAGTATCAAAAAAATGGGTTGCCAGAATTCTGTGTAAAGTCCTCAATTACCCCCAGACACACCCTAAGTGTAGGTCACTGCAGCAACTTTTCGCCGATAATCGATGTTTCTCAAATCGAATCATACTCTCAGAATGTGTTCATTGAACGAACGAATGCTGAAGAAACTTTCGTAAGGAAATCAGAGGCTGAAGCACGTATCGTACAAGAACTGATCAAGGTACGTATTTTGGATACGATTATAATGTTTGCCATTTCTCATACACAATAATGTGCTCGATTATGTAGCAGTGATTTTGAGCCTATCAAGATCCTTTTAATTTATTTAGATTCAAAAAACATGCTCCACAGATTCTTTAAGGTCGTTCTGGCAGTTCAAATAAGAAAAATGTGGTTCGACTCTTTCATCGGAAAGAACCACACTCTATCAGCTGGACATGTCATTTATCTTTTAAAACAAAATGTTCATATACAACAGGGGCGCTCCAAAAATGAGGATCGTTTAAATCTATCGTTCTTGCATGAAAATTTCTCAGAGGTTTAAGCTTTGCAGAGCTTCCTAAAGTTTGAAAACAAAAAGGCTTACTTTGTCGATTAGGCCTAGTGGTGATCCACAGCTTAAGGAATTCGAAAATAGATATCTCCCAAAATTTCTCACTTCAAAAGACATGTTCCTGAGATGCTTAAAAGTGGACATTATTGCTCGAAACCAGGAAAATAAACCATATCGACTTCCGTCTGTATCACTGAACACATAAAGCCATTCAGAACGATCAACCTCGTGGCCGTCCTAAAAGAAAACATATTACGAATTCGTTCGAATTTGTAACGCAAGATGCACAACTCATAATTGAGGCTACTATGACTCCAAAAGAAAAGCTTACTAACCCTGTGAATTGATTTGTCTCACCAAATTATGAAAATTGGTAGTGAGCATGAATTTCCAAATATGGTCGTCCGGTGAAAAAACTAGTAGCACACCTTTTACGTTTTGTAATGATTCAGTTCGAATGGAAGTAAAGAATCGTCATTTTATTTAGCACATTTCAAGTTGAGGAAAGAATAAAATAGAGTTTGTATGAGACACACTAGCCAATCACTTTATTGTAAAGCGAATGTTTCCAGATCTGACTACGGGGAAGTTTGTCTCTTGCAGATCCTCATCATTTTCGTTTGAAGCCTGAAAACAATCAAAAAGAATACACCAAGTGCACTCCAAAAGACCAAAAGGGCTATAGCCTCGCATGCACAAACACCGGAAATAAATTCAAATGTAAATACATCGTTGCCGGGTAAAAATGTAGATTCAGTAGTCCATGAGCACTATAAAGTAGACGACTATTCAATCGACGTACTCCAATGCTATTTGTACCCGTTTTCCTTAAGAATCCCAGAGGACCAAATGCTTCGTGAGAAAGCCACCACATACTTTCAAACTCGTCACTACAATTAAGCTTAAGGAACTCTTGACCATGAGACTACCAGACTACAAATTTACACTAATCGACAAGGAGGGGTGCCTCTATATTAAACACTGTAGAACCAACTTTTCTTCGACGACTGCTGAATTACTCGTGAATAGGCAGAGGCCACACTGAAACAAAGAAAAGTTTCCTTATCCTCGGTCATTAGCCGTATGGAAAAAAAGCTAGCTCTTGTGTCTAATCTTTGGCATGTAAGATGAATTCCATGAAATAAACCTTACCTGGTGAGGCATATAGCCCAATCAATA
The DNA here is from genome assembly GCA_000587855.1 of Mucor irregularis B50. Lineage (NCBI taxonomy): Eukaryota > Fungi > Mucoromycota > Mucoromycetes > Mucorales > Mucoraceae > Mucor > Mucor irregularis. Next base: position 433,523 of record KK076459.1, read on the forward strand.
AAAAAAAACCCTTAGATGCAACGGTTACATAAATCAACTACCATCCGCTAAAAGAATAGTAGTTGTGTAGAAAGTGTCTCCGAAGAAACAAATTCAATGGCAAAGGCGTAATCTCAGTACTTCGTAGCAACAAAGACTACCGTAGCACTTACAATACCCCGTCAATCAAAAATTCTTTAAATGCAACTATCATATTAGTTATCATTTTGCAGCCATCGGTGTCAGAAGGTCGTCAATCTTCCAACACTATCAATACAATTAACCATCAGCTTGTATCAATATTACTCCCTTAGTTCCCACCGTGACATAAACTACTGCCCAAGTATAGTAGTTGGGCATGCCAGAAGGCCGCCAAGCTTCCAACATGACGATCACAAGAACCAATCAACTTGTAACCGTTTGATGATCACCAATCAAATTATCCCAGGTTGTCAGGTAAACGCGAGCTCAGGCACACCAAGCTATCACCAGGAGTGATAAACACGTATGTAGGAAGGGTGTCAATCTTCCAAAAAGGTCAATATAATAACCCAACAACTTGAAATAATAGGATCGCCAACCATACATACCCTTTGTTGCCACTAAATCAACTGTGTGTTCTGCTTCCATCAGTTGTGTATATCGAAAGGTCGCAAATCTTTCTGATAGTTTTCCCTTTGATCCCACAGTGCATCAACTATTGCCTCCATCCATCCAATTGTGCACATAGAAAGGTCGCCAGTCTTTCTATTGATAATCCCTTTGATCCAACAAGTTATACATCAACTTTTACCTCCGTCCGCCAGCAGTTGTGTATATAGAAAGGTTCCCAAGCTTTCTATTCGATCATTGCAGAGTATAAACATGATCATTAATTATTTATTATCCCTCTGTTTTCACAGAGGTATAAAAAGAAGTGTGTTAAGCTTCTAATTATTAACATGGAGGTTCATTACAATAGGCCAAACTTGAGCAGATTACCAACACACAATGCACCCGGAGACAACATTGTGAACGTGAAGGTAATTAATTCGTAAACAAGAAGACAATACTTGCAAACGATCACACCCACACAACAACAATAACTCACATTGCAGCTGTGCATCGCTAAAAATAAATTTAGCAATGTAAAAAGACCAAGTCAATAAAAAACCAATCAAGGTTAATTTAGACTCGAAATGACTATAATGTAAAGCAGACGCAACTGACATGAATTAGATTCACCTCAGGAGGCATCTGTATTACTACCATTCATGCAGCAACACAGAGCATTTCTGCGCTGTATTTGGTAGAAAAAGAAAAAAAGCTTCCAAAAAAGAGACACGTCAGCTCCAATATAATTGGTCCGACTAAAATTAAACCCCGTTGCTCCCAAGCTTGTGGTTGAGCGACGTGCTGGTGAATCCATTGAACCACTCTACGAGGATTATCAGTCAAAAGTAATTAGTGTGTACGTATGCTTACATAATGTGTTAGTGTGTGAATATTCATTGGTTGAATTACAAAAACTGCAGAATCCGCGCATATGAAACTATCGAACACCCAAGACTCCTTTATTGATAATCATTCTTTGCTGATCTCATGAAATACTACAAAAATTTATTGAACCAAGAGACTAAATGCACTCTAGGGACAGTAGTTGATCTACATGTATGTGTATTATCAACACAGAGCATTTCTGCGCTGTATTTGGTAGAAAAAGAAAAAAAGCTTCCAAAAAAGAGACACGTCAGCTCCAATATAATTGGTCCGACTAAAATTAAACCCCGTTGCTCCCAAGCTTGTGGTTGAGCGACGTGCTGGTGAATCCATTGAACCACTCTACGAGGATTATCAGTCAAAAGTAATTCAGAGCATATAATGCTTACATAATGTGTTAGTGTGTGAATATTCATTGGTTGAATTACAAAAACTGCAGAATCCGCGCATATGAAACTATCGAACACCCAAGACTCCTTTATTGATAATCATTCTTTGCTGATCTCATGAAATACTACAAAAATTTATTGAACCAAGAGACTAAATGCACTCTAGGGACAGTAGTTGATCTACATGTATGTGTATTATTTTCATGCACAAATAACTTTATCCCTCTATCTTTTCTTTTTTAAAGTGTATTCTTTCGTGAGCAAAAGACGAACTTAAGACATGGACAAACGTGGTAAATACAACACTTGTCAGGCCGTACCTTACATAATGTTGAAACTGCAATAGTTGTAAATGATAAATTCCAATTGTTTATCATCTGATTTACATATACATAGTCGTATTGAAGTGATCAAGAATGCTCTCAAGCATGTTTGAAGATTTGTATTTACCATAGAAAATAAGTTAGGCTAGAGTTGGCATTTAAACGTCCACGTAAGAAACAAAATCTAACGCTCATTTTTAAAATGTACTTGGGAGCAAATTTTATCAAGACGTAAAAAGTGGTATATTATCAAGTTTTATTGTATTTTTTTCTCCAAATCTTCTACGCGCTGAGTTAAGTCAGAGAAATACAACTGATTTGTGTATTCAGTTAGCGATGTTGCCATGATCGCACTGAGGCGGTTATCAGTAGGATAAAATCTTATATGCTGAGGAGTTTCAGGCACGTCTTCATCCACTGATTCTTCCACTAACTCTTTCACATCTTCCTCTTCTATTTCCTCATCACTCTTTTTTGTGAAATTTGGTGGGTCATTGATAGCTTTTAGAACTTGCTTATGATTTCTTAAAGTAAAAAAGGTGTCAGTAATTTGTCAATCATAATCAAATGGTATACATACTTTGTTATACGATCAACGTAAGCTATATTTTCAAATAAATTACGAACAGACCACGAATTTAAATTTGCATCAAACAGTAAAAGCATATCATCACACTCATTTTTCATTTTTGCAATCTTGGTCAAAGACTTCTCTAATTTTGACCTTCCTGGCTTCTTCACCTTGATATTTCTAGCACCGGAATCTCTCACCCCAAGAGATTCTATGCTCTGTTCTTCATCATTTATTGGGTATACTTTTGGCGCTGTTGAAGACTGTTTCGCAGGTTTTGATCCTATCAAATGAGCAACAAATTTCCTCCCCAGATCCTCAGCTACGCTATGCTTCACTATAGCTTCCACATCGCACGTGTTTCGTATCTTTCTTTCTGACACTGTACCAAATAATCTATACAAAGTCTCGTCTAGAACAATATCAAATAGTTTCTCGGGTGTGGGAGGTCTCTTGCTTTGCATGAGTGTTGTTAATGTGCGGTTATCCAGATAGAGTCTTGTTTCCAACTCTAACTCGTCCGCTTGCAATAATGATCTGATAGCCTCATCCACCTCCTTGAGCGCACCTCGTAAATCATCCCCTTTATCCAACTTGGTCTCAGCAATAACATCAATTTTTTGTTTCATATCATTCACAGATTTGAGATGAGTAGGCATATCAACTGCTTTTCTGAGTTCTGCTTCGTTTGGTAGTAAGAGAGATAAATCTACATTAGGATTATAGTTCATCGCCTTCGTTAATTTGTCTACAGTTTGAGTGATAATATTGTCATCCAAAGCTTTCAACCTAAGCATGTCCATTTAGTTCCAAAGGTGTTGCTTACGTAATTTGACAGCTTACCTCTGTCTCAATTTTGTGGTTGTTTTTTCCATACTAGCTATAGATTGTTCTTGAAGAAACGCAAGTTAATGTTGGTTGTGTATAGATCTTGGGAAATACAACCTACCATTCTTTTGAAAGATATATCGTTCAAAAGTGGAGTCGCTCTTCATTAAACTTTTTGACTTTTCGAATCTCTCAACTTCCATTCTTTGGTTGTGTATAGACTTGCTGATCTCGCATGCCTCGGCAAAACTAAATTCATAAATGTTAAGCATAAACGTGTCCAAGAAATAATGTGTCTAATTACTTACACCTTAACACACGGAATTACTTTCTGGCTATCAACCGATCGCTCTTGTTCATCCATCTAGCTTTAGTTTGAGAAGTGGAAAAAAATGTTTTAAAAAAGCGGATACAAAGTATGGCTGGAAGTTGGCCAATGAAATACCGCGAGCAGTTTTAGGCTCTGTCAACGACTGCGCGTAAAGTTTGCAAGCATGTACGAAGTAATATACTCTGAACAGTTCAATATATTAAAACTGAGCCTTTGTATTTACATCATTCCTTGATGTAATGGACTCTTTTATTTAGTCTTTGAAATCAGCAGTAAAAAAAAATTAAACTTTTGAAACATAGGTATGTACATGATGTATCGAGCTGAGATATATAAAAACACGTCAAAAGTATCTATTAATTATTATATTTTGTTAACTTTTCAAATTAATTCATGTACTTGGAATGCGTGTAAAGAACATATACACGATTTGCAACTACGTATGTGTACATAATCGATAACTACAAATGTAGGATTTTGCTGAAATTACGTATCCTATTTTGCGTTACCGACGCACAATAACAACCGTCTCTTGAACACGGTCTGTACAGCCACCATTCAAAAGTGATAAACTTTTGGGACTTTGCGCAAGTGCTAATTATGAATACCTGCTTACATACGGGGCCATTTTACATACATAAAAATTAAATCTCATCACTTCAATTTTATTGACATATAAGAAAACTGTGTTGGACTAACATGGCTAGAAAACAAACAGAGCACACGATCATGACACGGTGTGCATCAATAAATGTTTTATCATATATGTATAATTATCCAGCAAGGGTAAGAAGGATACGTATACAAAGATGAGCAAATAACATGTTTGAGAATGATAATGTTGACACGCAGGCACAAATTTCTGTTCACATACTCCATAAAGTAATGTGAACGACTTTGCAAGTGTCTTATCTAATTAGCTCGATTTTCAATGTAGTCGATACTATATGTAGGCGTGAGGAAAACTGTTTGCTCAAGATTAAAAGTGCACACAACGAAACCTGGAATTGAGGTATTAAATTGCCTCACAATCAGAATGTAATAATAGAAAATCCACACACATAAAAATTCTTTCCTGGGTAAACTCGTTGGTCTGTGATCCCAGAAGAATATTTTACGCCAATAAGAAAAATAGAGTGCTATAGAAATGAATTTATTGCCAAATCTGGAGACTTTTCAAGAGAACAAAGACTCTATGGTGGCGATTCAAAGCTTAAAAATCGTGTAACCGTGGAACTCTTAACGTTTGTAAACATGCGTTCAATAATTAGCGCAATACAATAAAAATGATTAGACGGCTCATTCAAAGTCAGAATAAAAGCGAATGTAATGTGAAAATGCCTGTCAAATACATCGCTAACCCTACATATAAAACAAAAATATGTTTTCGTTCTGTTGAACATATTAGTTTATTTTTTAGTATATTTTGGTTGTAAATATTCGATCAGGTAACATGTAGGTAGATAAATCGCTCAAACGTGTGTGTATCGAATTCTCCGATATGGGATCTACCAATCGTATTCCTGTCAAAACGATACGAATAAATAATATTCTATTGTAAAACGATAAATAAAGTACAGCAGCATATTTTACCTGTTGTACACAGTTGAGTGCTTTAAATCAGTTGACCATCAACTGAAAAGCCCAAAATATCAGACCGCTTTGCGTTATATTTGCCGTGGGACAGTCACGACTGCCTATGGCTAAAATTGCTCGTACAGCAAAATCTGAGTGATATGTCAGCTCAGGTAATACAGATCCAAATTCGTCTTCAGCGAATCGATACCACATCGCCCTCTCATCCTACTAGGCAATTATTAGGGTAATAATAATGAGGCAAATTCAACTTTGAATTTAGGCTACAGCATTTATGCAATTGATGAGATGAACACTGCAGTGGCATTTTGTCTATGTAAAAATGATGTTGTCTTGGCAAATTTCAAGCAAGTAATAAAATTGATGTCGTTGTTTTACCACAAATAATACGATCAAGTGGATTCACGAGGCAGAATAAGCATTTTAATATATACATTGTTTTCTTTTGACGACATGAAAGTATGACGAACTCTGTGCGCAGTGTTCCCAAAAGCTTTTTTTTTTTTTTGATTTGCACAAATAAAACTTATGCGCCATATTCGCCAGCTGGAGCCCTCTGAATTTTAAGTTAAGATTTTCCTCAAAATTGGAGCAAGATTTTTGACTGAAGATGAGAAAATGAGACATTTATATCATGAAGTGTCATTTTCCAAGATATATATAAAAGCAATTTAGAAGTAAATAATTGTTCATCTTACTCTCTTCAGATAGTTTTCTTAGCCTACCTGTTTCTTTTCTTTTTACTTTACACCAAGGCATTCACAGCTGTCTAGAATTAATAGTAAATCAATGACTACTATCGAAATCGAGGAGGAGAAGCGTCCTCAATTGACATTTGGTGACGATGTTCGACGTTCAGGACATGCCACTGAAGCTAGTCGCCCCAATATTCCTATTGAATTCCGTACTCTTTCTATCCATGTTACTGAATCCATGAAGGTGTCCAATAAAGACGAAAAGAAGGACATGGACGACTCTGAATACTTTGCATCAATGGACTTTCACAAACTCTCTGCACAAGAAATAACACAAAGATTCAACACATCCGACAAAAATGGTCTTGACAGTAATTCAGCTGAAAGCAGACTGAAAAGAAATGGTGAAAACGTTTTGATTCAACATCGTCCCAACTACGTAAAAAAAGTACTTGGTTATGTGTTTGGTGGTTTCTGTTCTGTTCTTTGGATTGGTGTGATCACTTTTTTCCTCTGTTGGATGCCTTTAAGTACTCCACCTATCAGTCCTGGTGGCTCTCCTAGTGTTGTCAACCTTGCTTTAGCTATTCTTGTTGTAAGTAGCTCTTACTTTTATATTTTATGTTATGGTTCTCTAACTTGTTTTTTCAGATTATTGTTATTTTCTTCCAAGCTTCTTTCTCTGCTTTCCAAGATTGGTCGACCTCCAGAGTTATGAAGTCTATCCTTGATTTGCTTCCTTCTGAATGTTACGTACTTCGCGACGGTGTTGTAAAGAAGATGTCCGCTAACCGCTTAGTTGTTGGTGATATCGTTGAAATTAAGTTGGGAAACAAAGTACCTGCTGATCTTCGTCTTTTGCAAGTTTCTAACGACCTCAAGTTTGATCGTGCTGTTCTTACTGGTGAAAGTGAAGCTGTAGAGGGTTCTACTGCATGCACCGACGAAAACATTCTGGAATCCAAGAATATTGCCTTGATGGGTACTCACGTTGTTAACGGTAACGCTATCGGTGTAGTTGTTCTCACAGGTAACAACACTGTTATGGGTAGAATTAACAAGCTCACTTCCGCTGCCAAGGAAAAGGTGACTTTGATTCAACTGGAAATTTCACGTTTTGTGCGCATCATTGTTTGCCTTACTATCACACTTGTCCTTATCTTGTTAATTGAATGGTTAGCGTAAGTAATTTCGAAGAAAAAAAAACTGCCTCAGTGTTATCAATGTAACACTAACACAAATATTTACATCCTATAGATTTTTGCGTATTCAACATCCTGACTTCCAAAATGTCGTTGCTCTCTTGATGAACTTGATGGGTTGTGTAGTTGCTTTTATTCCTGAAGGTATGCCTGTTGGTGTTGCTATGACCATGATGATGATTGCTCGTCGTATGAAGAAGAACAACATTCTTCCCAAGGCCTTGACCACAGTCGAAACATTGGGTTGTGTAACTGTTATTTGCTCTGATAAGACTGGTACTTTGACTCAAAACAAGATGTTTGTCACCTCAGTTGGATTTGCTGACTACGAGTGCTCTGCCGATGAATGTCACGATACCCTCAATAACTCACCTACTCTCGATTCCGCCAAAGCCTACAAGCAACTTCACTTGGCTTCTTATCTCTGTAACAACGCCACTTTCGACTCCACCACCCTCGATCAACCTATTGAAGAACGTCTTGTTAACGGCGACGCCACTGATGCTGCCATTTTGCGTTTCGCCACTAAGCTCGGTACCGCTGAAAAGGAACTTTCCAACTTCACCAGAGTCTTTGAAATCCCCTTCAATTCCAAGAATAAGTGGATGTTGACCATGTACCAAGCCGGCATGATGAACGATATCTTTGGCTCTAGCGAGGAACCTCTTTTGTTTGTTAAGGGTGCTCCTGATATTCTTATGCCTAAATGTACCTCTGTCTTGTCTACTGATACCAACACTGTCGTTCCTTTAACCGCTGAAATCTCCAAGAAATTGAGTGCTCTTCAAGAAAACTTGGCTAACAACGGTCAACGTGTTCTCGTTCTCTGTCGTCGTTTCTATAAGCCCCAATCCGATGTCAACTCTAACGAAATTCAAGACGAAATGGTCGAACACGGTGTTCGAGATCTTACTATTATTGGTCTTGTTGGTATTATGGATCCTCCTCGTCCTGAAATTTTACAAACTGTTGCTGATTGTCGTCGTTCTGGTTCTCGCTTCTTCATGATCACTGGTGACTTTGGTCTTACTGCTGCTGCTATTGCTCGTGAAATTGGTATCTTCTCTTCTCAAAAATCACCCGACACTTACCGTGATATCATTGAACCCTCTGCCGAAAAGACCGCTAGTTTCAAATCGGAAGAGATGTCCGAGGAAACCTTTGTTAACTGCACCAGCCTCCTTTTGACTGGCCCTGATCTTTTGGCTTTCGGTGATAAGGAATGGGACCTTGTTTGCAGATATGAAGAAATTGTCTTTTCTAGAACTACACCCGAACAAAAATTGAAGATTGTCAAGGAATTACAAAAGCGCGACAACATCGTTGCTGTCACTGGTGATGGTGTCAATGATGCTCCTGCTTTGAAGGCTGCTGATGTGGGTGTTGCTGTAGTGACTGGTAGTGATGTTGCTATCGAAGCTGCTGATTTGGTACTTATGGGTGAATTTGATTCCATTACTGAAGCTATTCGTCTTGGTCGTCTTGTCTTCCAAAACTTGCAAAAGGTTATTGGTTATCTCTTGCCTGCTGGTTCTTGGTCCGAAATCTGGCCTGTGCTTGTCAATGCTTTTGCTGGTACTCCTCTCCCTCTCAGTTCTTTCCTTATGATTATGATTTGTTGTTTCACTGATCTTTTCCCCTGTTTGGCACTTATTATGGAGCAAGAAGAATTTGATCTTTTGGCTATGAAACCTCGTAATCCCAAGAGAGACCACTTGATCAACCTGAAAATCTATCTTCAATCTTATCTCTTTATGGGTTCTATGCAAACCATGTGTTCCTTGAGTATGTTCTTCTACTTCATGAAGTCTAATACTGGATTAGGATGGTATGACTTTGTGGGTACTTATAGCGCTGGTCCTTGGGGCACTCCTGAAAACCCAACTTGGGGAACTGATCCTTCCACTGGAAGACCTTTGACTTCAGACGAATTTACTCTTATTTCTTATTCTGGTCAATGTGTTACTTTTGTTACCTTGGTGATCTTACAATGGGGTAATATTCTTTCTATCCGTAACCGTAAATTATCTATCCTTCAAGCCGACCCCATCCGTCCCAAGCGCCGAAACTTGTGGTTGTTCCTTGGTATGTTCTGCTCACTTGTTGTCGCCATCATCGTTACTGAGGTTCCATGGATCCAAACTACTTTATTAACTGGTCCTGTTCCTATCAAGCACTGGTTTCTTCCTTTCCCTTTGGCTGTCGGTATTCTTTCCATGGACGAAATTCGTAAATTGATTGTTCGTTGCTTCCCCAACAGTTTTGTAGCTAAAATGGCCTGGTAGTCAATCCGCACACTCTTTGTAAAAAGATACGTACATATACCTGTTTAATAGGGTCTTGTTCCCTCATATAGAATAACTACACACACACACATATATATATATAATAAATTAATTAATACAAAGATGTACTTATGTAATATGAAAATTTGCGATATATTTTCTTTAAAATGTGTGAGATAGTTGATAAAATGTGTGGTTTTCTACAAGATAAATAAAAAAAAAATGGAATGCATTGAGATTCTTTACCTGAGCTTCATATCAACAGCAAAGTACATCGCTAGCAACATATATAACCAAGTAAAAAAGCTGACAGGTTGAATTTTGGGTATGCACGTAGGACGTACGAATGAAAACATCTTTACTTGATACGCCGATTTTTAATGCAGCACACCGTCGTTTGATCTAATCACGTTGGAGTGGCTAAACAAATCTCATCTTAGTTTCCATATTACGGGCGTGTTTGTTCATAGCACGATTTATTCAAGCCAGAGGCTTTTCCGCTCAACAAAGCCTCTATAAACAAATGCTACAAAGAGCAGTTACGGATGAAGGAATTCGTCACTTTTCCGTAAAACTGCGTCATATAGCCGTATTTTCTCTCTCTTGTGCAGTGAGTGGGATATAATTAAAAACCAGAATTCAAACGCATTTTAGGTTTTTTCCTTTCCCCCTTTTCGATACTTTCTTTTTCCCTTTTTAATACCTGTTCCATACCCTAATAATACAACCCGATGCAAGCACCCGTGTTCATTGAAAGAGACAGTAATAGTAACACAACTAGTTCATCCGAAGATGATAACTCCATTAAGCCATCGTCTTATGAATCGAGCTATTCATCCAACTCTACAGAAAGCGATCATATAAAGTCTTTGAATAAGTTGAAGAGACAAGGTTCAAGGAGCTCTATCACAGTGACTGAAGAAAACAGCAACGCCGTTCAATCGAAGCAAGGTAGGTAGAAGCAGATCGGCGAGCGCAGTGCTTTTAAGAATAAGCGTTTTTAAGCTCTTGATATACATTATTAGAACCTAGTACCTGGCTTCAGCATAAAAAGCATTTCTTTATCTTGAGTAGTGCCGGAAAACCTGTATGGACAAGGTAAGATTGATGATACGATGAGTATATCTGGAGAGACGTTTTTTTGTTAATGATATTTTCTAGATACGGTGATGAATCTCGATTATCGTCCTTGATGGGAGTGATTCAAGCAATTATATCATTTTTCCAAGACAGCGATGATACTATAAAGTAAGATGAGTTGATGAAACTAAGAGATAGAGAAAGACCATATCATTAAACATAGAATTACGATTGGTTTAGGTCGATCAATGCAGGTCATCACAAATTTGTATTTCTTTTAAAAGAACCCCTATATTTTGTTTCCGTTTCAAGGACGGGAGAATCTGATACACAGGTAAAAGTGTTTCTATTTGTGATTATATGATTGGATTGTGATAATAACAGAGATAAATAGATTCGAGATCAACTATTTTACCTTCACAATCAAATCCTCAGTGTTTTAACAAGTGTCCAACTAACAAGAATTTTTGAGCAACGAGTGAATTTTGACCTTAGACGATTGCTGGGTGGTAAGTTTGTAAGGATTAGTGAGGGCACGGCAAGAGCGTTTATTGAAAGAGAGTATTGATAGGCACTGAGGTGTTCTTGGACAGTCTTTCAACATTATTCAACAATGATCACAGCTTCATGTTAAGTTCTTTACAATGTTTACGACTGAATCGGACTGTAAGAGATCAAGCGGGAGGAATTTTGACGGATGGAAAAATCAAGAATTTATTATACGCCATGATTGTTGCAGAGGGAAAGTTAGTGACACTATTGAGACCTAGAAAACATAGTTTGCACCCGTCTGATTTACACTTGCTATTCAACATGTTGACGGGTTCCACCACATTCCACACAGCAGAGTCATGGACACCACTTTGTTTGCCCAAGTTCAACTCCAAAGGATTTTTGCACGCTTACATCTGTTATATTGAAAAGGGAGTGTCTATTGTGGTGATAAGTACGGATAAAGGCAACTTTTTCGAAATTAGCGAGTGGAAGACAGCTATCGTAGAGACGATGGAAAAGAATAAAGTACTTTCAAGTATCAAGGAGGCTTCGGATAGATTGTATATGGTGGAAGATATTCAAATTCCCTCACTACTTCATTTTATGTATAAATCCAAAATTCACTTACAATTCACTACGCCCGGATTCAGTGGACCTTACCTGAATGATAGAGATAGAAGGAGATTGTATAGAATGTATCAACATGTCCATGATAGAATGCATAACCGTTCAAGACCTTTGAAGTTGTATTATGTAAATAGCGAAAAGGAGATTGTATTAGGCTGGGTAAAGTATATATCTATATATGGGTGGATATAAGCTAATCTATTTTCAATTCATTTTGTTAGATTACTTCCTCCTTTGAATTATATGTGGTTTTCCCTCCAAATACACCCAAGCCTTTAATCATTTCAAGCTCAAATCAATTATTACGATGGATCAAGAAAAACGAAGACAATTTATTCATTTTGAATTCACCCGTTTTTTGAATAACACAAAAACATATTAGAACTTTTCATCACCTTCCTCCTTCTCTTTCAAATTCATGATCTCTAATTGACCCTTTCCTTTGGATTCCTTTTCTAATAAATCAGAAATTGTTCTGTATTTTCCTGGATCCACAAGAGCGATCTGGATTACAATAAAAAAAATGTTAGAGCATGACGTGCACACAAGACTAAAACCAAACTTACAATTTCAATTTCTGAGGAACTAGAGTCTTCATCTTCCACTGAGGTGAGCAAAGGTATAATCTTTTCACGAAGCTTCTTGGATTCATTGGACTGAGCAAGGATGATTCTTAAACGCATTTGAGCTCTTTGGATAGGCAAGAGTTGCTTTTCTTGCAACTGCTTAATCACATCCAAAGCTTGCGACTTGGTGCTACGCTTAGGGTTGACACTCAAATGAAGATCCTGCATAGCCTTTTCAATCATGGTGACGGTGTAAGGACGCTTTGTTTGAGGATTAATGCACATTTCTGTGACGATATTTGCAATATCCTTCCAAGTTGTCTCTAATTGATCGGTTCTCTCTTTCTCGGCAACTTGAAGCTCTCCTTTCTTTAAAATTTCTTGAATTACTTTATCCATTTCTTCGGTCTTGAAACACTTGCGCAAGTCTTCCTTACTTGCAACTTGACCTTTCGACACATTGAAGAACACATTGTGAATTTGTAACACTTCGTCTAAATCGGTTTCGCTAAAAAGTGAGAGTGATAGAGGGTTAGAAAAGAGTGAATCTCTCTTCTCGTTTTTTTTCTCGGGGGAATAATGGAATAGACTTACACATTGGAACGCCATTCCATGACTTTGTTCTTGTAACAGGCGAGTTCGAAACGCTTGCCGCCTTTACGAAGACGCACGATAGAAACGTTGGTGAGTCTGGGTGCAAGTAAAAGAGGTATTAGTTTTTAGGTTTGTTCAGCGAGTATATACTGTTGTACTGTACGTACTTGATTTGTGTGGCAGGTCTTTGAATAACCATTTTCTATAAGTGTATAATGAGTTGAAAAAAATGTAGGGTGAAGTCGTTTTTTTTTTTCTTGATTTTATGGACCGCGAAAAGTAAATTGGCCGCAGCATTGATCGAATGATTTTTACTGGAAGGCACAGCAGTAAAGGGAAACAAATAGACATCCGAAACATAATCAACTTGAACTTTTCTCTCTGTGCGTGCCTGCATATGTACTGTGTGTACTACAACCTTTTGCTTGTCTGTGCTTTACTGCATGTGTTGTTCTGGAAGTACAAAGAAACAATTAATAATGAAAGGAGCTGTGACTGCTATCGCGGTAGCGTTGGCACAGCAAAAGAACGACAACGACGACGACGACAACACTCGACCGTTCATTCGTCTTGGGGGGATTTTTTCAACTCGAATCTTTTTTTTTTTTGGACCTTTTTCTCTTTTTTCCTTTTTTTTTCTTTTAAAAAGAGGAGAACAGTCAAGCGACAAAACACTTTTGACAACAAAAAGAAGAATTCTATTTTTTTGGACATTCACTGTTCCTTTTTTTTTATATAAGAAAAGCGTCCATCTTTCTTAAATTATTTTGTTGACTTTTTTTGTTTAATTTCATCAACAAGATTAACTTGTTATATATATCAACCCCATTTCTTTAAATTATGCGTATACCAAATACTTTTTACGTATTGCACAACTCACTTTAACTATTTCGACCTTCTAATTTGTATCATACAACACAACAACACAACAACTTTTTTTCGCTCATAGATCAATTAAAAAAACTTTCACTTTCCAAGTCTAGACTGTACATTTTCCATAAAAAAAACACGACTATTTTTTTTTTTTTCAATTGACAACAAATTTATTCCCACTTTCAATCTTAATACAACAACATCAACTTACTCACTACTCGCTACACTCACTAGTCCCTAAAAACAACTGAAATCAACACCTTTTAACCCCCAAAAAAAATGCCATCTGGAAAAGTAAGTACTTGTGTTGTGTGTTCCTAGCAAGTTTAAACCTTAATCTTTGTGTAATGTCTATAGAATCTCGAACAGATTTTAACCCCAACGCTATGTTTTGGAGACATTACTCGAGACGAAATCAACACTGTGCTCAACATTGCTGGCGTTTCCTTGACACCACCCAAAAAGGTAAATTGACAAAAAATAAGAGTAGTAGTAATGGGCAATAGTATCTGACACGTCATGTATTTTGAACTTCAGACACCTTTTGCTACAGGTATTCAACGTAAAAAACGTCCAGTAGTAAACACCCCAGTTTTTGTCGAACCAAAACAACAAGAGTACAGGAGAAAGTTTGAGACGGTTTTTGTTGAACCTGAGGAAGGCGATGATGATATTCCTCGTGCGACTGAAGCCACTTTGATTATTGCTGAGGACGGAAAACCCGTGCACAGAAAGGTTGTGGAAGAGCAAGAGAAATTGAAGCAACAACAATTACAAGAGGAGAAACAAAAGCAAGAGGAAAAGCAGAAGCAAGAGGAGAAGCAGAAGCAGGAGGAAAAGAAACAAGAGGAAAAGAAACAACCCATTGCAAAGAAATCCGAGGAAAAGAAGGCTGAGCCAAAGAAGGAACCAGCAGCTAAACCAGCCAAAGAGCAACAACCTCAGCCAAAGCAATTCCAACAACAATCTAAATCTTCTCCCGCGGCAAAGAAGGAATCTACCACGGCTACTACTACTACTGCTACTACAACAACAACTCCTACCGCAGCCCCTCCCGCCAACACTCCTACTACTACCACTGCTGCTAGTCCTAGTTCACCTGCTGTCAATGGTACCAAGACACCTACTTCTCCCGCTTCCTCGGTAGAAGCCTCACCCGCTGAACCACCTACCCCTCAACCCGCTGCAAAGCCTGTTCCATTTAGTTGGGCTTCTTTGGTAAAGAAGCCAAACGAGCCTGTCAAGCCCAGAGCACCAGCTAATGCCTCATCTCCTGCTGGAACTGCTCCTGTGGCTAACGGTAAGCAACCCTTTAAACCTGCAAAGTCAGCTTCCGCTGCTCCCTCCGCAGCACCCAAGTTCACTGGTGTCGCTGACATTATCAGCAAATACGAGCCCAATTACAAGGCACCTCTTATCCAACCTCGTGGTTTAATCAACAATGTCAACACTTGTTTCATGAATGTCGTAAGTATTTTGTATATGATTGCGTGCGTGAGAGGAAAGGAGAGCCCTTAGTAACGGATTTTTTTTTTCTTGCTGTGTAGATCTTACAGCCATTATTACATTGTGCTCCATTTTACAACCTTGTCAAGACTATCAGTAACCAAACTGCGCAAACGCTCAAGAGCAAGACTCCTTTATTGGACTCGATTATTGAGTTTATCAATGAATTCCAAACGGAACGCCTAGATAACTTGGAGCCTTACGGTGAGCCTTTTGTGCCCGAGTATGTATACAACGCATTGCGTAATCAAAAGAAATTTGACACGCTTCGCGGTCGTCAAGAGGATTCCGAAGAATTTTTGTGCTTTTTATTGGATGGATTGCATGAAGAGATGGCGACAGTATTAAAGGAACAAAAGGATAAAAAGGAAGCTGAAGCAGCAGCAGCAGCAGCAGCAGCCAATGGAGAAGGCAATGATTGGTTAGAAGTAGGGGCAAAGAACAAGACAAGTAATTTACGTTCGACTGGTTTCGACGAATCTCCCATTTCAAAGATTTTCTGTGGTAAGTTAAGATCTGTCTTGCGTTGTCCTGGAGCCAAGGATTCCATCAATCAAGAACCCTATCAATCATTGCCATTGGATATTCAACCCGAGAATGTACACACCGTGGAGGATGCGATTGCCAATATGACTATCCCAGAAACTATGCACGACTACACATCCCCCAAGGGTTTAAAAGTGGATGCCACCAAGCAAGTGTATTTGGAGGGTCTGCCGCCTGTGTTAATACTTCACATGAAACGATTTGTGTTTGATAATGTCGGTGGCGTTCAAAAGCTGTCCAAGCAAGTGAAATATGGATCCAAGTTGGTGATTGATCCTGAATGGATGGTGCCAGCGTCGCGTTCCCATGAACCCATCACCTATCAATTATTTGGCTGTGTTTATCACCATGGTAACTCTGCCGGTGGTGGACATTATACTTGTGATATTAAACGTAGATCTGGTGAATGGCTTCATATTGATGATACGACGATCACTTCCGTCTCTGAGCAGGATGTCTTAGTTACTGAGGAGAATACCCGCACATCCGAAAAATTACACGCTGGTCAAACAGCTTATATTTTGTTTTATGTTAGATCTTCATAACACACACACACCTTTTTTCTTCTTTATAAAAACTCTCTTCCCTTCTTTTTTTTATATTCTTTTTAACCTTTAAAAAATAAATATACATATATACTTCTTTATGATTTGACGCAATCGGCATTAAAAAAGTAAAAGTTGTGGCTTGTTTCCTACTCCTTCAGGCAAAGATTGCCATGGTGACGGTCTATTCTGCAAAAATCCAAAATTGGACATCTTTTTTTTTTATTTACATTTTTTTTTTCTTCTTCTCTTGTAGTAGTAACAAAGAACAATATATATCAAAAATGGGTGGAATCAGTAACATGAACAAGAGTAAGCAGGCACCTTTACAAGCCCTGTAATATAGAAGCCTTATTAACTTATTCCTTCTGCTTAATAGAGAAGGGTATTTCCCAAAACCGTTACCGTCGTATCGCAAAGAGTATTAAAAAGTCCAACAACCCCACTAAACCCTCTGTCACTACCAAGAGAGTTGTTACCAAGAAGAAGCAAAAGCAAATGGAAAAGGCTTTAAGACACGTAAGTTGTTTGCAAGAGGATCTTGAAATCAAGTTGAGATCCGATGATTAAAACTCGAGTCTTGTGTAGGAAAAGAAGCTCTTAGCATCCAAGGGTTTGATTGACTAT
This sequence comes from Mucor irregularis B50, assembly GCA_000587855.1. Taxonomy (NCBI): domain Eukaryota; kingdom Fungi; phylum Mucoromycota; class Mucoromycetes; order Mucorales; family Mucoraceae; genus Mucor; species Mucor irregularis. The sequence goes on from KK076459.1 coordinate 450,660, forward strand.
GAAGAAGAGATGACTGGTAAATAGAGATGTAAAGCAGTGTGTGGATGAGCATAGATCAACTAATGTCATTTTATCCTATAGATGTTGCTATTCCCAATCCCGGTAGACAAAGAGTTATGGCCGCTTGTGTTCCCTCTGATGAGGTCTTGGCCGCTGCTGCTGCTGGTCCCGGTACTACTCTCGGTGGTCCCCAATAAATCCAACAACAACAATATCATCATCGTCCTTAGATTTTTCTCTCTTTTTTTTTGTAAATAACTGATTTTTTCTTTTTATTATTATTATTATTATCATCTTATCCAACCTCGTGGTTTAATCAACAATGTCAACACTTGTTTCATGAATGTCGTAAACGTACACACTAAGCAAAAGCAAATGGAAAAGGCTTTAAGACACGTAAGTTGTTTGCAAGAGGATCTTGAAATCAAGTTGAGATCCGATGATTAAAACTCGAGTCTTGTGTAGGAAAAGAAGCTCTTAGCATCCAAGGGTTTGATTGACTATGAAGAAGAGATGACTGGTAAATAGAGATGTAAAGCAGTGTGTGGATGAGCATAGATCAACTAATGTCATTTTATCCTATAGATGTTGCTATTCCCAATCCCGGTAGACAAAGAGTTATGGCCGCTTGTGTTCCCTCTGATGAGGTCTTGGCCGCTGCTGCTGCTGGTCCCGGTACTACTCTCGGTGGTCCCCAATAAATCCAACAACAACAATATCATCATCGTCCTTAGATTTTTCTCTCTTTTTTTTGTAAATAACTGATTTTTTCTTTTATTATTATTATTATTATCATCCATACTCTCCCTACTACCATTATTACTTGCTAAGCATGCTTTTTGAAATAAACTAAATGAGAGTCATGAGGAAGTAATACTCTATTTTCATCATCTTCGGGAACGTCCTTAATAATACTTTCAATACGTTGCTTCAACTGTGCTTGCTCTTCCGCTGCAAGGCATGAAATGTAACTTTTACTAAGGACTCTGCGCCAAATATCGGACTTTTGAATAAGGTAGTCGTTCTTGAAGGTCAAGTGGTGATAAGGCAACTCAAACAGTTGTTTGGCCACTTTCGTGTCAAATACATTCTTCCACTGCATTTTTCTGAACTGAGGCACTTGAGAATCGTACACTTCATACTCGCTTGAAATTATGATTGTCAAGTTATTAGGTGTAAACAATAAAAAAGAGAGAGAATTGTGCCTTATCATACTTACGCTCTTAATTTGGCCACCCAATCGCTTCGTTCAGCACTCTCTAAATTCCAGGCTAAAATACCATATCCGTCCCTCTTTAGGACACGATGAAATTCACGCAAGGTTTCGATGTGGTCAAACCAGTGAAAGGCTTGTGCAACGACAATCGCGTCGACAGAGTTTGCCTCGAAAGGCATATCATACGATGTGCCTTCCAAGCATCTAACCTGAGGTAACGTCTCTTTCAACTTGGCACGCATATTCTCGACAGGCTCAACGGCAGTGACTTTGAGTGAAACTATGCACGACTACACATCCCCCAAGGGTTTAAAAGTGGATGCCACCAAGCAAGTGTATTTGGAGGGTCACTTGAGAATCGTACACTTCATACTCGCTTGAAATTATGATTGTCAAGTTATTAGGTGTAAACAATAAAAAAGAGAGAGAATTGTGCCTTATCATACTTACGCTCTTAATTTGGCCACCCAATCGCTTCGTTCAGCACTCTCTAAATTCCAGGCTAAAATACCATATCCGTCCCTCTTTAGGACACGATGAAATTCACGCAAGGTTTCGATGTGGTCAAACCAGTGAAAGGCTTGTGCAACGACAATCGCGTCGACAGAGTTTGCCTCGAAAGGCATATCATACGATGTGCCTTCCAAGCATCTAACCTGAGGTAACGTCTCTTTCAACTTGGCACGCATATTCTCGACAGGCTCAACGGCAGTGACTTTGAGTCCTGATTCCACCAGGCATTTCGTCATTAAGCCAGTGCCAGCAGCCAAGTCTACTACCTGGCTCTCTTTTTCTGGGACAAGACCGACAATCTTTTCTAAAAGTGCTTTGGGATAACTGGGGCGGGCTTGAGCTGTGAAAAGGGTAGAATCAATGCGTGTGCTCTATGTATATAGGCAATTTTACATAAGAATACCGTAATTATCAGTCTGCAGGTTGAAGCCTTTCAAAGCGACAGAATGAACTTTGGGTGTATTACTGCTATAATTACGTAGGGTTCTTGTAAACATGGTTTTATAAGATGTAAGAGAAAAAGAAAGGAAAACAGATTAGATTAGTGTCATCATGCTAAAGCTATCCCGACACAGTGTCTTGGCTTAAAACAACTATATTAGGAAAAAATATCTCGCTGAGTGTCAAAATATCCATAGTAGGAGTCGCCAGGACCAAGAGCATATTGTTCAGTCCTTTGGACCTAGTGGGGATCCCCACGAAACTTAAATAGTATGCAGAGCCCCACAGAACTAATTGTCTGTATGCGTACGATACGACTTTAGAACTTGCTGCAAAAGAAGATTAAAGGGAATTCTTGCACCCAGTGACTATTCTGTACACTGTATTGCAATAAACCTTTCAATTGATCCCATTGGAACGTAACGCAGCAAGCAGATATATGCCTACATACGTAGATGTCAGGTAGTTCAGAATAAATTTGGCACTACGTATCACTTTCAGCATTGATCCATGACTGCCCTGAGTTGCCATTTTTCCGATATTGACTTTTTTAGACACGTTGTCATAGAGATGATCTTGTTCAGGAACGTTCTTCTCTTTGTGCGCGTGAGTAAGGGATATTCATTGATCGCGTTGCTATGCCAACCAAGTACATAGTCTGTCTGGATGCACCCTTCTACTATAACCCTAGTTTTTTTTTTTTTTGTCTAATGATTTTTTTATTATTTCTTGTCATAACGTGGTGATTTACTAAAAAAGGCATTTAGGAAAATAAATGTGTGTGTGTGTGTGTGTATGGAGTGGTTGATTTTGCATATGCATGTTGTTTGTAAGATAGAGTACAATGGAAAAGTAAAAATTAAGAGTGTGATTAAATAGGAGTCATGTAATTGCCAGGAACGAGACCGCGCTTCTTTTTATCGAGTTGTTCAGCGTACCACCAGCCATCAGGTTGTTGGTTGATGACAGCAAATTTATCATGAACGCTGAATGATAATTCGGAAGGAATCTACAAATATACGTCAGTATTCATATTATGTAGGTTTATGCGTGTATCCTATTTACCTGTGCAGTATAATTCCATAATGCACGAACTATTCAATCAAAAATACGCAATTAAAATCATGACCTCACGCTACTTGTCTTTTTTTGAACTTTACCATATTTCACAACAGGAACACCATCATCTAAACGACTGGGACGTTGTTGACCCATTGGAGGACGTTGTTGTTGTTGTTGTTGTTGAGGCTGAGGGGATCGTTGTTGTTGCTGAGGTTGTACGACTCGTTGTTGTTGGGGAGACTTTTGTTGTTGTTGTTGTTGTTGTTGCTGAGCTTGTTGTTGTTGTGGTTGTTGCTGCTGAGCAGGAGGGGATGTCTTTTGTATAGGAGTGGATTGTTCTTTATTATCACCCAAAGACAATCTTTTCAATTGCTCAAATGCTTGATAGGCATTATCACTCTTTGTGGGATCCAAATGAGTATATCCACCACTGGGAACATATTTCGAGGCGGCGAAACCTTGAAGTTCAGCAGGAGTCAAAGGACTATTAGCACCGTTTTCCGTTTGATTTGCTGAAGTTTGAACCGCGGGTAGACTATCACTCTTACGCTTGGATGAAATCACCCATTTCTCGTCTGTTGAGCCTGATTTAATAGAAGCGGCGGGTGAAGTCAATGGAGAAGTCAAAGCAGGATTGAAGGCTGGATTAGGAACCGGTTTGAAACGTTCACTGTCCAAATACTCGTCTGAATATTTACTGATAGGTTCGACGGCCTCTCCAAATTGTTGCTTCTCCTTCTTTTTTTCCTTTTTCTCTTTCTTGTCCTTTTTGTCCTTCTTGTCCTTTTTATCCTTTTTCTCTTTCTTTTCTTTCTTTGGTGAGGAATCGGCCATTTCTATTATTTAAAGATTATGAAAAAAAAGAAGGAAAAAGTAAAAAAAAAAAAAAAGACCAGGGAATATATGTGTATATTTTTAGCTGTGGTACTTTTTTTTACAATATTTCAATGACAGCTACCAATCATAACGGGTTACTTTCTCAAACGCGGTCGACCCAGACATCACGCCCAAAGGTAATCAGCCAATCACCGCCTCACACCGTCTTTAAGCAATAATGCAAGAAGCACTTTAGTGTCGCACAGGTAAGGTAGATCCTTTCATAAAAAAAAAGAACAATATTTTTATACATTTTATAAGTGAGAGAAAAAAAAAAAAAAGTAAGTTGAATGATAGTTATAATAAAAAAAAAGGGAAATGGTGGGATATTGTATATTAACAAAGAAATGAAAAAAGGTGAAAGATATTATTTAGTTCATTTGAGTATCTTCATTGTTTGCACCCATATAAGTATCCATTTCAGCACCAGGGAATATATGTGTATATTTTTAGCTGTGGTACTTTTTTTTACAATATTTCAATGACAGCTACCAATCATAACGGGTTACTTTCTCAAACGCGGTCGACCCAGACATCACGCCCAAAGGTAATCAGCCAATCACCGCCTCACACCGTCTTTAAGCAATAATGCAAGAAGCACTTTAGTGTCGCACAGGTAAGGTAGATCCTTTCATAAAAAAAAGAACAATATTTTTATACATTTTATAAGTGAGAGAAAAAAAAAAAAGTAAGTTGAATGATAGTTATAATAAAAAAAAGGGAAATGGTGGGATATTGTATATTAACAAAGAAATGAAAAAAGGTGAAAGATATTATTTAGTTCATTTGAGTATCTTCATTGTTTGCACCCATATAAGTATCCATTTCAGCGTCCAAATCTTCTTGACTGGGCTTGGGACGAGTATCTCTTCTTCCACGACCACCACGAGAGTTATTGCTGTTGTTGTTACCACGGCGATCGTTGTTACCACCACGAAGGTTGTTACCACCACGAAGGTTGTTATTACGTCTTCCACCATTGTTGTTGTTGTTGTTGTTGGAAACAGCAGAGACAGTAGCAGCGACAGATGCGCTAGTAATACGCATAGGACGACCTAATTTTACACATCGTAAGTTAGTTCTCGAGTGTCTATTCCACTCCCTCCAAAATACACTTTACCATCTAATTCGACATTGTTGTATGTGTTGCGTGCTCTTTCAGCATCATTTCCGTTGTTGAAAACTACGTCAGCAATACCGGCTGACTTGCCATTAGGACCAATATGAAGAAAAGCTCTCTTTAATTGACCAATTTGACCAAAGAGATCCTACAAGAGAATAAAATGTGAATACACACACTCACACACCAAAGAGATAAACTTACGTAGAGATCCTTTTCAGTGACGTTAAAGTGTAAATTGGCAACGACAAGGCTGTTGTTGTTACGAGAGTTTCTTGGTGCAGAGTTGTTATTGTTGCTGTTGTTGTTGTTGTTGCGAGAAGGTCTTCCACCGTAAGGCTTTTTTTTTGTGTTGTAAAAGTAAAGTAAAATAGACACAAAAAAGTGAAAAAAAAGGAAAGAGAGAAATGGATTGTCGATTAAAATTGAATTCTTTGGTAAATTACATATAACAAAAAAGGGTAAAAAGAAGAATAATTTGCAAAAAAGAGCCAAGAAAAGAGAATCATTTTTTTTTTCCACCCAAAAAAAAAAAATAGTCATTTTTCCAACCAACCAATCCGTCCAGAACCTCCCACAAACAAACAGCGTGCGTGCGTGATGGTCTTGTCAATACTTCTGTTGCCCATACACAATGCAAGGTGTACATGTAAAACAAAGAGTACCACTGCTGACAGTTCATCTTTCTTTTCCTTCATCTCTCTCGTTCTTGTTGTTATTTTCAATACAACTTCTTTTTAAGCCTCCTTAATTAAAAGGGGGTTTATTTCAAAAGATGATGATGATGAAAAAAAACACGAGATGATGATAATTCAGAAAATTATATGATGAATACTCAGCACACGTAATTTGGATTTTACTATGACTCCCCTTTTTTTTTGCAAAGTATAGAAAGAAAGAAAGTTGATATTTTTAATAACATACCGAAGAGCGATTACCACCAGAAGAGCGGTTTTTACTGATTCCACCACGGTTGTTATTGGAGTTGTTACCGCGACGAGCGTTGTTGTTGTTGCTGCGTCTATTGTTGCTGCGGTTTTGACTAATGACATCGTCAAGTGCCATATCGAGAGCGCCAAGATTACTCATTTTTATGTATGTATGTGTGTAGATGGATGAAGTAGATTTCACGCAGAAAAAAAAAGAAAAAGTGGGTGTCGCAGGGAGGGAATAAAATAAATAGTAAAAAAAAAAATTTTGTGGCCGATGTCATCAAATGAAATACACCAATCAAATGACGTTATTTCTCGTTGCGTGTTCACCAAAGGAGTGGGAAAATTTACCCGGTCCTCATTCGTTCAAGCGTAAATGAGCAGGTCAATGTAGATTTGTGTTAAACCCCTTTTGCCTATAAAGCGTGGACTTTTCCACGTAGCACACTTTGTCATACTATATGCATGAATGGGTCCTTTTTTTACTTGGAGTCATTCCAAGTCTATTCCAATGTTTGTTTGATCGATTCCCTATTTGTACGCAATATTCTTCCGAGTGGGTCCGTTATGTTGTCAACTGAGAAAATGTAGACTTGGCTAAACATTGATTTTTTTTTTTTTTTATTGTCTGAAACAGAAACATGGCTATTCATATAAGGTTTTCCTGCGCATATATATATAGTAGCGTAGCTCTTTCTGTTGTCACTCTTTTTTCTTCTTCAACTTCAACACACTTTCTTACACTGATAACACAATGGATCCTGGTCAAAAATTACTGCAACACTTAAAGACAGTGCCTAACCTCGTGAACGAAGATCCAAGTACCATCACCCCCACGAATACGTCCTTTGTCGATATGCCTTGGAGCGATTTCTCTAAAATGCTCGCTGAAAAACAAAAGCAAAACCACCAAAGAATGACCACATGCAAGCGCGCTGCTGCTTCTTCTTCTTCTGCTCAGACTTCAGATGTTGATTATACACGTACCGTGCCAGAAAAGGGTTCTGTGGAAGACTTTTCGCTAGGGAACTGGGATGCCTCTACAGGTTATCAAGATGTAGAGCACGCCAAGTCATAAACCATATACTTCTTTTTTTTTATATATATATTACATGGAAATAAAAGCACACTATTTTTTTTTTATTATTATGATCATATGTATATACAAATCCTCTTCTTCTACTATTAGACTTTTCCTTTATCGACATAGTCTTTAAATTGAAACGACGGGTCCACCTTGAGAAAAGGGTGGTTCAATAGTTCAGTGGCTGTGGGTCTCTTGACAGGGTCACTGATAAGCAAACAAATTAGTACACCCTTCATTCAACCACTTATTTTACTTACATGATGAAGCAGTGTTTTAAAAAGTCCTTGGCGCAGTTCGATATGTTGTCAGGCAAAGCAGGTGCATTCAACTTTCCCAGCTAAAGATAAAAAAAAAGGAGTGAGTGCGTTCATCATGAAAAAACGTACAAGTTATAGAGAAAACATACATTATACAGAGCGGCAATTTGGTTCAAGGAGATCCACGGCCTTTCGCCCGTCAACATTTCTAGCACAGTACACCCTAGACTCCAAATATCGACCTTGGCACTGTAGGGTTCGTTTTTCACCACTTCGGGTGCCATCCAATAAATCGAGCCTCTGAGCGACATTCTCGAATTGACATCATACGCTTCTTCGTAGTCGTTCTTTTTCGACAAGCCAAAATCGGATATCTTGCACACCCCGTCCACTTCCACAAGAATATTGGCTGCCTTGATATCTCTGTGCAAGATATGTCTTGCATGCAAATACTCCAGTCCGGCACAAATCTGCCGTGTGAAATAGGTGGTGAGGGGTTCATCAAAGGCGCCCTGGAGAGCCAACCGACTTGCGACGCTGCCACCAGACACGTACTCTAAAAAGATATGAATCATGCCCTCGGTCTCGTCGTGGCCGTAACCCAGGTACTGCACAATGTTCTCGTGATCCAGGTCGCGCAACATCATGATTTCGCTGTACAGTGACTCAACCATATCGTGTTGGTGCTCGTTGAGTAAGTCTGAGGCGGTTTTGGGGATCTCGACTTGCTTGACGGCAATCACTTCGCCGGTACCGACATTGAATGCCAAGTAAACACGGCCAAAAGAGCCTTTGCCTATCAATTTACCGCGAATCCACTGCACCTCGCCGTCATTTGCAGTCGTAGTAGTAGCAGTTGAAGTATTTGCAGCAGCACTGTGGCAGAGACGCATGTGTTCACTGACGGAGGGTAAGCGTGAGATCATGTCGGTGCTACGTGATTTGACTTGCACGACTTTTTGACCCCATAATTTCGTGCTCTTTCGACGCAACATCATGGTGTTGTTGTTGGTTTTCGTGCCCGTTTGGATGCTGTTGGTGCGAGAGGAGGGCATGGGTTCTCGGGTATATTTTTTACTGGCTTCTCGTGCGACGAGACGAATGGACTTGGTATGTGTGCGTTTCAGTGCCATGCCCGTTTCATTTGTTGAAGTAGTAGTAGCAGTAGTAGTAGTGGTAGAAGTGGGTACGACGACTTCCTTATCGAGATCTTGTTTATCAAAGTATTGTTCCATGTGTTGAAACACCACTTCGGGAGGAGGTCGTTCACCCCAAAAGGAGGTATTGGCGGCGGGGGGTGTTGTTGTATTTGTCGGGGCAATGGCCCATAACCCCACTGTAGATTGTTGTTGCTGTTGTGCTTTTGGTGGGGGAGAAGGTGGGACATCATGGTGTTGTTGTTGGTTTTCGTGCCCGTTTGGATGCTGTTGGTGCGAGAGGAGGGCATGGGTTCTCGGGTATATTTTTTACTGGCTTCTCGTGCGACGAGACGAATGGACTTGGTATGTGTGCGTTTCAGTGCCATGCCCGTTTCATTTGTTGAAGTAGTAGTAGCAGTAGTAGTAGTGGTAGAAGTGGGTACGACGACTTCCTTATCGAGATCTTGTTTATCAAAGTATTGTTCCATGTGTTGAAACACCACTTCGGGAGGAGGTCGTTCACCCCAAAAGGAGGTATTGGCGGCGGGGGGTGTTGTTGTATTTGTCGGGGCAATGGCCCATAACCCCACTGTAGATTGTTGTTGCTGTTGTGCTTTTGGTGGGGGAGAAGGTGGGGGAGGTGAGGTAGTAATGATGGTGGGTATACTTTTTCTACGTTGTTCTATAGCGTACGATCTGAGGAGGGGTGCAGGTGGATCGGACAGTTGTATTCCTACCGAGGCATGCTTTTTTTGCATCTTGGGGCGGGTGGCTGTCGCTGTCTTTCGAGATAACGGCTTGAAATGAGGCGATCGAGGACTACTTGATTGGCTATGGTGATGGTCTATGGAGCTGGGTGATTGACCTAGTTCAGGTGTGGATAACATGTATTCAGTTGCTGGTGGCGTTGTGGGTGGTTGCACTGGTGGCGGTGGCGGTGGTGGTGGTTGAGGAGGAGGAGGAGGAGGAGACTCGTAAGGTGTCGTTGGAATACGTTGGATTAATATACGTTGATTTGCCGAAGCATCGGCTACGGAACATAAATACATGAGCTCCTGGGGGTCCATGGGCGTATCTACATACATCAAGGAGAGATAAGATTTAATAAAAAAAAGTTGGTTGAAACACCAATCAAAAACTATAATTCCTTACCTGGATTCGATCCATTTTCAAAAAAGTAGTGGTAATTGGTATAATCGTCAGTGTAATTCATGCGCTTGAGCATGTGTTTTTTAATTGCTACTGGGTCTCGCATGTTGGTGACGTTGAGGCTGTACCAGGTTTCTTTATCGCCTGTGATTTGTATTTTTTGCGTGGCAGGCTAAATAATATTAGTTGAATTGCATGTTTTTAATCGCTTTGCAATAATACGCTTTCTTACTTACTGGCTTGGGAGAAGAAGATGAAAAGGCAGCGGGCGTGTTTAGTTCAAGTGGGGGTATATGAGATGTGTTGGGTGAGGTTCGTTTAGGTGAGGTAGCATGCCAATGCGTGTACGTATGCCAAAATTTGGATATTTTATCTGGCGTTGATGAAACACGTGCAGGTATGGTTGGTAAATGAATTCCATCTAGAGTAGCCGATTCATGCCGGGAACAAGGTGAAGAAGCTTGTGGTTGAAAGTGCATGGTGTTGTTGGTAGCGGCGGAAGAAGAAGAGGAAGAGGATGAGGAAGATCGAAAGGTGTTTTTTAATTTATTTAAAGCAGCTTTGGGAGAATAAGATGAACGAGTGGGCGATCCTCCTCCTCCTCCATAATTTGATTGTTGAAGCTGCTTTTTAAATTCATTTGTTGTAGTTGTAGTTGGTGTTGTTGAACAAGGAGATAAGGAAGGAGAGGAAGAAGAAGATGAGCCTGCAGAATAATGAGAAAAGTAACCAATACCACTATCTCTTGTTGTTAATAAAGGTGGATGTTGTTGTTGTTGTTGTTGTTGTTGATAATAGGGTTGTGGCTGTAATTGTAGTTGTTGTTGAAATTCCAAAGGTGATATACAAGAGGCACTATGAATACTCATGGTGCTACTGATACTACTTGCACCACTGCTATTAGGGGGAATTACTCCTACATCAAAACCCCCTAATCTTGAATTTTCATTATAATCATGAATATTTGTATTGATAGAAATCTATAAAGTTTTTAATATATATTTATGTCAATCATTTATGTATATGTGAAATACATACGTTAGTGGGAGTTGAAGGTGTCCATTTTGATGAGGGTACAAGTGATCTGATTTCATTTAAAAGTCTCCGTCTCTCACAGTACGTCGTCAATGATCTAGGTATACATACGTATAATGTAAATACTACTACTACTACTACTTATAAATATATTTTATTACCTTGGTAAATAGTGTACTAATTCTGCTAGAGTGATTTGAAAGAATCTTTCTCGACATATTCCATGTGCTACACAAACAGATTACTTTATAAGTATATTATTTCATGCTAAAAATGGAATTTGATATTCAACCTTCAAATGTAGACGCGAATTGTCCCCAGCCCTTTTCTTTTAACCAACTACTGACTTTCTCTTGTGTCCAAGATTCCACAACAGAATCTTCAACAAGACTTTGTCCAGGATGGTCAGTGGACTGTTTCGCCATCTCTCTTTTTTTATTTTTTATTATTTTTTTTATAACTCAAAATTTTGTTATGCAAAGAAAGAGAAAAAGGAAAAAAGAAATAGTAGAGAGAAGAGGAAGTTTTTTTTTTATTTATTTTGAGCACAAAAAATTAAAGCAGCAAAAAAGTCAAATAATAGATAGTATACATAAGGGGGGGACACTTTTTTTTTTACAAGTGCAAAACTGATCAAGAAATGATTCCATCTTCCATCATGATATCAATCAATTCTTGTAAAGGTTGAATTTCTTTTTTATCCAATAAATCAAACTCTTTTGTAAAAGATATAAAATGAGCAAAAAGTGAATTTAAATGAGGTTCTTCATAAAGAGATAATATCTTGTCGTAATGATGATGGTATATATGTGCAAATAATCGAAACAATTGTCCAAATATTCGTTTCACAAGTTGAGGGAAATCTCTAGGGAATTCTCGGCCTGCTTTTGTAGGGAATAATGTTTCATCACTCATCATATTCTGTATACTCGATGCCATATAGTCAATGTATTGTGGTGCTGATAATTTAATCTTTTTAGAAGAAGCATCCACCCAAGCATACTCTACACTATCATGTATAGAAAAGTTAGATTTTATGTATACCTAATGCAAGGATGTTTAAGAGCTTACCCTGCACCTGCAGACATGGAAGGACAGGTATGAGGTGTGCAAAAGTCGGTAATAGACCCGTAAAACATGTTGAGGTGATTAAAGAACTCGAAGGCTAAAGTTAAGGAAATGTTACAGAATGAACACTTGATTACCCATCACTTTGACTTACTGTTAAAGGCTAACCATTCGTCCAGTTCAATAGAATAGGGCAACTCGGTAATGGTCTTGAAATTGCCCTTGACGAGCATATGATGCACATAAGGACTACTAAGGAACAATGGTCGGTGGTCGGATGACGTCGAATGAATAGAAGACGCAAGTGGTTTCGACTTGGCAGCCTTATTCTTCTTTCCTCCCAAACTACACAAGTGAAAATACAAAGCTTATGTTATTTGAAGCGTGCATGCACTACATTCGTATTCATTTTACCTAAAATTAAGGAAGCTCATGTGCGGGTATCAAGTGGTGGAAAGAAAGAAAGAAAAAAAGTAAAAAATGGGACACGAGTTTTTATTTAGAGCAAATATATGTACACACTTTATTATTTATTATAAAACTTCAGCAGCATGAGCTAAACCTTCACTGTACCAAACAATAATGCCTTTTCGTAATTCTTTTTGCCAAAGAACACCTTTGTATTGGAAAGTCCAGAAACTCCAAAAGATAATCATCATTAAACCACCCATAGTGCTGACCAGCAACAATTTGGCGATATGATGTACTTGTAATAAATATTTAAAGGCAAAACCATCCATTTTAGCTAAAAAGATGTACAAAAGTCCCCAGAAGCTACCTGTACCGAGTAAACACCAAATACGAAAGATAAGCAGTCGAAAACTACCCAATTCCCATAATTTTAAAGGTCTTTGATTACCTTCAAATGATGAAGAAGAGGAGTTTAGATTTTGATCTAATCGACTAATAAATTCCCAAACAATAATGCCCCAAGCATTTCTTCTTTCAAGCATCAAGAGCCAAAAAAGCACAGTGGTGATGGGATGTGTTGTTGTATGGGTTAATCTTTGTGAAAAGAGCATCGAACTCAATAACCATCCAGTCCAGTACAACCAAGTGCCATACACAACACAATGTCGTTCAACACCTAGCCATTGAAACACATGGGCTGTTAAATGAGCAATATGAAAAAAGATATGAAATAGTGTAAATATAGGTGGAAATGTATGAGCCCAAGGAAAGGGTTGACGTAGAATAGTATGAATGGATAATAAAATAATGGATAATGTGAGGGTATAAGTGATGGGGGAATAAGATATTTGGCTATGATAAAAAAGAAAGTGTGAGTTGACTCTCCATTGACAACATTCTATTTCATTAATGACTTTACATGGTGCGATTACTTTTTAAAATAGGAACTTCATTGTCTTGTGTTGAATTAAAATGCTCTTGTTGTTGTTCTTCTTCTTCTTCTTCGTGATATGGAGGCTTTTCGTCGGTATGATAACCTTCGTCTGTTGTACAAGAATCATACGAAGACGTTGAAAAAGGTCGATTACTGCTACTATTGTTGTTGCTGAAAGTGCCTCTTCGAGGTGTTAGCGGTGGATCGGAATAACTGTAGAATTCTTTACTTAATTCTACCATTTGATATAAAAATGTCTAAACTATGATAAAAACATGTAAAAAAAAAGAGAGAGAGAAAGGAAAAATATGAAAACCACAAAAAAAAAAAAAAAATATTATATAAAATTATTTTGACACGTGAATAACATATTGAAACCTTTTTCGCCAAACATATGAAATTTTGAATATATGTGTCACCAGAAACGCACTATTTTTTTTTAAAAAAATGTGATATCTTTATACATGAAATGATGAATTGGAGTAATAGAAGGTGAAAAAAAAAAAGAAAGAGATCATTGACCCTGTTTCATGTAGAAATACATGAAAATCCTTTAATGGAATAAGCTCTGTCAACAATCATGTAGGTTGTGTATGTATAGGTAACATGTGCATTTCCCTCTCTTTTTTTGTACGTAAACAAATATAAGAACCGAATGATTATTAAACAGAGTAGTGTTCGGGCCGTGATTTTCTTGATCCCTACTATAATAATAATTACATATGTATCAAATGTTGCCTTGCTCACTCACACACCATGCCCCAATTACTTTATTCAGTTTACGTAATGAAATTGCTACACTTTTATGTGTCACTTTAATAAAGATAAGCTTTTTTTTATATATGTGATATTTAGTGCATTTCAATTGCAAAAAAAAAGTTGGAAAAAAAAAAGAAATGAATTGAGCCAATGCAATTGGGGTATTGGAAAGTGTGGCTTTAAAATGCTACCCCAATGATTACATTTTTGTTTTGTTTGAGTATGGGGTGGACGAAGCAAGGGGAGTGTACATATCCACTATAAACTAATTACTTTACTATATAAATGTACAGGATAGGATCCGGCCTAGATGTAATGTGTAAATGCCTTCCTTGTACCTTTACAATCATATGCAAATAACTGATTTCACATAAACAATATTTGATCTAAACGCCTCACTAAATACATGGGAGAGTTGCCTTCAGGAACAACTTTCGTATAAATGACGTATACTTTATAAATGACATACTCAATGCATCTTAGATGTCAATATCCTCTCTCTCTCTCTCTTTTTGCCTATGCATTCATTTCATTTTTTTCATTATCCGAGTTGTACATATGTACTCAGCAAATCACACCTTGCAGATCCGAAATCACGGAGCTTTAATACAATCAACCTCTTTAAACAATTTTGAAGTAAGGCCCACTTCTAACTTGCAACACACTCAAAAAGGAAAGGACTCGAAAAATAAGCTTCTGAAATTATAATGTACCCATTTTTCAGCAGGATTTTTATTGTTGAAAAAAGTGATATATCACTAAAAAGGATATATATGGTTATGTTTGAACGTATCAATTAAAACAACCATAGATATTAGTAATACCTACGCTGGTTCATTCTTTAGAAAATATGGCATGCTATTTTTGACTACATAAGTTTGATTGCGCTCTATCTTTGCAGACCATCAAGCAGAGAGACATCAAATACTTTGTATAAAACGGGGGTTGATGTAAACAATTTATTCAAAAGGTGTTTATTCGGCTTTCCCCCTTGGCTTCCACTTTGACCTTCAGGACCTCTTTACATATCCATCTCTTCTCTGAAGTTCACATACTGCGCCGCTCTTACGTAGTCGCAGTACATACATAGCAAGTTGTGTTGATCCTATGGGTACTTAGTCTAACACGATGTGCTATGTACTCTCTCATTCTTCGTTTCTTCACGACGTGTTCTGACTACATACGCTCACAAAAGAGGTAGACTTTCAAATGAAGAGCGGACTCTCTTCAAATGTTGAAGTCAAACTTCAACCTACCTTTTTGATTATACTTGCAGTGGTCAATGCGCTTATTTATAAATTTTTTCATAAGTACAGTATGAATTAATTTTAGCGGTATCTGTTATTTGTGAAAGGCATGTAAGACATATGCATACATAACATCAACGGTGAAAATCATAAGTTTCACCATCGACGTCTCAGAGAAAGTAACCAGAGGGCTTGTATATACTTGTGGGGATAAAGAAAGTCGAGGAAAACCTCGGGTGAAGTGTGTTTTGGCCGGGCTACTCAAAATGCCTCTTCAATTTTCAGAAATCACGGCTTGCCTGCGATGCACAACATCAAAACTCTGTATCATATATGTCATATTTCGAGTGCAGAATTCATTAAATGGTCGCACCACTTTGTGAGTAGCTTTAACTTGGATTTAACGGTTACTCTTCACGTACTCCCTTAGTTCTTCGAATGGAACGACACAGTTGAAAAAAAACCTTGATGTGAGGAACAAATGTAAAGAAGCAAAAGTTAGTAATCTAGATTAAATCAACTCTGAGGGTTACAAATCTCCTCAATCAATTTTATCAAGTACAATTTTGTCCAAATCGAACCAAATAATGAATATCACAAAGCGGGATATGTAACAAACGAAAAAAAAACCTGTTTACATATTTCAAAGCCAAGTTGCTATGTAAACTTGCCACACTTCGGGTGCACACATAGAGTGTTATAATCTTCTCTTAATTATATTTACAATAACTGTCAAAATAATTGAGGTACGTAGTTATGATTTTAGAGCTTTGTAAAGAAGTCAGGAAATAACTTTAAAAGACAATTCAAAATGTCTCCTGATGGTGTTACAACTCGATGTATCCGCTTATTATAATCAAATTAGAGGTGGAAGATTGCGATAAAAAGCTTTGGCGCAAATCACACAAAAAAGGCAGCAGAAAAACATCAACAAGCGCACCAATTACTTCAATAAAGACTGAAAGCTGATAATGGAAATTATGAAATGATGAGTTGGAGGAGTGAAGCACACCCACACTTATACAGACGCACCTACACACGCTTACACACATAATGATAAAAAATGAGATATAACATACGTATAATATCATTTGTCAAAGAGTAGTAGGAGTAATACAATTGGTAGGCGAAGTAGTACACTCACTTGTAATGTGGTAGTTATTGTCATTTCAAAGCTGGTCAGAAAGATGGAACACTTTTTCCCTTCTCATACAAATCCTTTAAGGACCAACTCATTTCAATTAAAATGTAAGAACAAAAATTTGACACAGGTCTAATCATAGAATTAGCTTTCATTAACTCACAAATGCTGCACTGTGTCCTTGATAGCAAGTATTGTGATGGATAAATTTATGAAATGGATTGTATGCAAAGCGATAAACCTTAATTCAAAGCTCCGTTTAAAATCGAAGAGTGCCTTTATATTTCAACCGAATGAGGTCCTTGGGCTTCTCTCTTCTCTCCCCTTTTCTTTTCTCAGGATGTCCTTGCCCAACTTTCCTCTATTCAAAAATGCAATTCACTATGCCACTCATGAAAACGGAGTAGCCATTTACGATGATCGTATGAAACAAAGTTTTTCTTATTTACAATTAATTCATGCTGTCGCTCAGTTGCGAGGCGAACTTTTAGCTGGAAAAAGGTAGTTCCGTGCATTTGCTTCATCTTTTTATACATATCCTGATTACGTGCGTGTCATAGTTCTTTAAACGAGGAAAGAATTTCTATTTTATGCCCTAGGTAAGTCACTTGCTTTGGAACAGGAATGTTGTGTATTCACTTTTGTATAGCGGATTTCCATATGTGGTATCACTTTTAGCTGTTTGGGCTGCAGGAGGGATCGCTGTGCCATTGTGTAAGTATTGGATAAATTGAGAAAAAAACGATTATGTACTCACCTTTTAATGGTGTAGGTACCTCTCACCCTGCCCCAGAGCAAATATATACTTTGGAAGATTCTCAAGCTTCATTGCTCATTAGCCATCCTGACTTTCAAGATCGACTGAATGAGTTGAAAAACTTCAAGACACTAGTAAAAGATGATTCTTTCTTTATTGCCTCTGCTGTGACGGAAAACCGAAAAATTCCTACATGCGTCGAATCTGATTTTCATGCAGGCGCCATGATTATTTACACAAGTGGCACAACGGGTAAACCTAAAGGTGCAGTGACAACGCATGCAATTATTGATGCTCAGGCATCTGTGCTGGTAAAGGCATGGTATTGGAGTAGTCAGGATCGCATTCATCACATTCTTCCTTTACATCATATCCATGGTATCGTCAATGCCCTTATTTCCCCTTTGCTGGTTGGTGCGACGGTGGAAATGCACCAAAAATTCGACAGTGCACAAGTATGGAACCGTTGGCTCAGTGCCGATTTACCAAGATTATCGGTTTTCATGTCCGTTCCCACCGTTTATTGTAAGTAATAGTACTGAGAGAGAGAAAAAAATTGTTCACTGATAGATAGTTGTGTAGCCAAGTTGCAACAGTACTACAAGAAGCAAGAGAATCAATCCGAGTTAACAAAGGCATGTAAACAGTTCAGATTCATGGTTTCTGGATCCGCTTCTTTGCCTACTACTTTACGTAACGATTGGAGAAAACTCAGTGGTGGTCAAGTATTATTAGAGCGTTATGGAATGACAGGTGAGTGTGCAGTATGGCTTATTGATTTAGCAGCGTGTTGACGTATATTTCTCGCAGAAATTGGTATGGGATTGAGTCAAGAGTATACGATTTCAGAAAGAGTGCAAGGCACAGTTGGTATTCCTTTACCCGGAGTTCAAACACGAATTATTGCCGATGATGGCAAAGATGTAACAGAATTAAGAGACACACCTGGTATGCTTCAAATTAAAGGTCCAACTGTGTTTAAAGAGTATTGGCAAAAACCTGAGGCTACAAAGAAGGAATTTACCGAGGACGGATGGTACGTGAGAAATAAAATAAGAAAAATATTAATGGATGGCGAACGCAGATACTTACTCCTCTTATAGGTTTAAAACGGGTGATGTTGCTCAGAGAGTAGGATACCATGGTTATTACCAGATCTTGGGTAGAAATAGCATAGACATCATCAAAACGGGCGGAGAGAAAGTTTCTGCTCTCGAAATTGAGCGCGAACTACTCTCTTGTGATTTCGGTGTTCTTGATGTAGCGGTTGTTGGTATTCCTGATCCGGAATGGGGACAAAAAGTAGCTGCTGTGGTTGTACTAGAAGATGGAAAGGTAGGGAATGCTATATTCATGTTACGTTACGTACTCTTACACGCATATCTAGGAATTGGATTTATTGACAATGCGCAACACTTTAAAGAAACAATTGGCGGTATACAAGGTTCCGGCTTTATTAAAAGTCGTTCCTGAATTACCCAAAAATGCAATGGGAAAAGTAACCAAAAAAGATTTGGTCTGTTTATTTTAATTTTAATCTCTCTCGAATATAAACACATATCATATCGAGAAATAATTAATAAATAATTCATTTGTTTCATCGTCATCATCTTGCTCCTCTCTTTCTCTATCTGCATTCAATATGGCGCCTACTTTGAGTATACTGAAATTTTCAGCTTTGCTGATTTTGTCAAACTACGTCTTTTCATCACAGCAGTATCAACCCTGTTTGGGTACAGCTAAACCTAAAGGGAATGCTATATTCATGTTACGTTACGTACTCTTACACGCATATCTAGGAATTGGATTTATTGACAATGCGCAACACTTTAAAGAAACAATTGGCGGTATACAAGGTTCCGGCTTTATTAAAAGTCGTTCCTGAATTACCCAAAAATGCAATGGGAAAAGTAACCAAAAAAGATTTGGTCTGTTTATTTTAATTTTAATCTCTCTCGAATATAAACACATATCATATCGAGAAATAATTAATAAATAATTCATTTGTTTCATCGTCATCATCTTGCTCCTCTCTTTCTCTATCTGCATTCAATATGGCGCCTACTTTGAGTATACTGAAATTTTCAGCTTTGCTGATTTTGTCAAACTACGTCTTTTCATCACAGCAGTATCAACCCTGTTTGGGTACAGCTAAACCTAAAGGGTCTGGCGACTATACTTTTGCTTTGGCTCAAGTAGATGATCACCATGACCCAGCAGGACCACAAGCTGCTTGCTATTATAGTTGTGGAGCAGAGATTGTAACACAGTCCTCCAACAAAGGGGACATGAGCGGACTAACACTTATGGATAATGCTGCCACATTCTTGACGGCTTCAGGATTTTTAAAAGGTGGAGAAAGTTATTATTTGGTATGTTTGGGTCTATATTTTGTGGGATAGCTGGGATACTGAATGCCCATTCTTTCAACATAGAACCATCTGGGTATGTCAGACTTGGAAGGAAGTAAGTAATTTTGGTTTTGATGAAGAGTTCGATGTTGTCATGACAAATATATTTCCATTTTTAGGCAACGGAATTGGATGTATCCACGTTAAAGCGTATGTAGAGATACTATATAATTTAAAGAATATGTGGGGCTCTAAAGCATTTTTTTTTTTTTCAAGTGGCAATCATTTAGAACATTACCCTAAAAACCACGCCATGTGCTCAAAAGCAAAGGCCGCAGTATGTGGATTCTGGGGTCGGGTAGGAATAAAATATTCAACAGATTCCAAAGACAAAGTTTAAAAAGTAGCTCATTATTTGCACAATTTTATAGCAATCCATTCCTGCACAACCTAAAGAAGCTAAGCCTAAACCACCACCGGCATCGAAAACACCCAAGGTTCCTCCACCAAAGACATCGGGCCATTCAAAGAGACCTAAACCCACACGTAAACCCAAACCTAAGCCTAAGCCAAAGACTTCATCTGCCTCACCAAAGTCGTCTGTTCGAGTGGAGCCCTCAACATCTATCACTACTGTTCCAACACAAACCGTTGTCCAGACTAATGAATCTATTGATGTTTCGCCTTCAGTCCCGCACACCATCATCAGCGACCTTGCTGTATTGACAGAGACACAAGTAGTCAGTCCTTCTTCTACATCAACTGCAGTGGTGAACGAAGAGTCTGCAGCAGTAGAAGTAAGCACTACTGTCTCAGCACCCGAGGTTGCCGTCGATTCAGATAAATTTAAAGTAAACGGGAAAAACTTTCATGTCATCAACAAATTCGAAAAAAGTTTAGCCTCTGCCGATAAAATGTGCGTGCAGAACAAGGCAGAAATTGCTTCACTGACTTCTCAAAGTTTGACAGCTGTATCAGAAAAACTTAAAGAAATGACACAAAGCAAGGTGATCATAGGTACTTGGAATGGTGATGACTATTCTCTCTCTGGTGAGAATTGCCTAATCCTTGAAGCCAGTCAAGGTATTTATCCAGGCACTTGTTCTGAAGCCACAGCGATTTTATGCCAATCGGTATAATGTTAAAGAAGGAAAAAAAAAAAAAACTGAATTTATTGGAAGTAAAAATATTGTAATAAAGATTTATGCTTCGTTATCCTCTAAATTGCAATCTGCTCTACGTTTTCGTGGTATAGTTTCTGATAATTTATCGTTCATGTACTTTTCTAACAAGTTTAAATAACGAGTCTCGTTTGACTGTGACTTTAATGTTATTTTCTCGCAAAGCTCTGCAAACTTGAAGTTCATTTGACTCACAGTTTCATAATTTTTCTGTAGTAGATCGATTTGAGATTGCTGGCTTTTTAAAGCTTGTTCCATAATGGTGTAGTTATATGCATCGTTTGATTGCGTTGTCTTTTTTCGTGCAGGTATCACAATATTTTCGAAATTGTTATCAAGGTCATTTTCGGATTGGAGCGAGTCTTCTAAGATGGGTGTGTGGCCAAGATAGCTATCCATGTATTGAAAGTGATTCCAATAAGAAACCATTGGTATCGATGACTTTCCTTTATGGCTGGTTTGTTGCTGTAGCATACAGCTTCTTTCAGCATTGTACTTTTTCAATAATGTTGCCCACTTGTTTATGATGGCTTGCACTCCTCTATCTTCCCCAGTGATAGAATTATATTCTTGTGTTAACTGCGCCCAATTGACCTCACCGTTATTATAATACTTTCTGTTAAGCTGGATAAGCATAGCGATATTTGCTTCTGACCAATACTTTTGTGGAGAAGGAGGTGGTGGTGGTGGTCTTCGTTCGTCCGCGGAAGGGGTAGGTGAAGTCGTGTTTGTTGGCGTGAAACTTTGATTTAAAACAGGTGCAGGCGCAATAGCCTTACCTTTACCACTCTTGTTGCTATATTCACCTTCGTTGCTTACTGGTTCAGCAGGTATTACTTGTGGTATGACCACCTTTTTAGATTCAGAGGATGTCGACGCATTGGGTAAAGGTCCACCTTTTCTATTCACCACGTTCACATTCACCATTCGTTCACCATTAAAGGTTTGAGGAACAAAAATGTTGTTTGTCATCTAGTCTTGACTTTCTACTTAATCGTTGTCGTTAATGTACAAGAAAGGAGGAAAGAAATATTTTTTCACTTTTCACTTTCCGCGTTCAATGAATGTAGAAACGGAGTTTGATAAAGACAGGGAATTTGTATCGAGTTACAGAAAAGCGAATACGAATTTGTTATCTTGACGATATCTCCCCTTTTTCGAGCGCGATCAGGCTTCCAAAAAAAAAACTAAAACCTTGGATTGCAGTACAAAAAGAGTAACCATGAAATATACACAAAAAAACTGTATATGACAAAAGATTTTGCCCTTGGACGGGTGCTATTTTCATATAACATCGCGCCAATCACCTACGTACGTACGCTCAAGGATCAAGCACTAGAAGCGAAAACAAAGCTGAAGTGCACCAGCTAGATTAAGAGTCAGTCGCGACGATATGTACAATGATACTATGAAGTTTTTGGAGAAACTCCTAAGATCCAAATACGAATCGGAAGCTACATATCCTTTGCTAAATTAGAAAAAGAAGAGAATTTTATCGCTTATAAGAACAAAGATACATTGCGTGGTTGCTATAATTGCAGCAAGAAGTTAGAGCGATCGCGAATTTCAACTCGCCGTTTTATGTACATATGTAAAATTATATTAAATATAATTACATCCTCTCGTTAAAAAATTACGTAAAACTAAGGATAAATTCATGATTTATTCGCTGAATACGTATAATTATATAAAAGCCAAGAGTATTAAGGAAGTCTTGAATCCAGAGTACCTAGGGCTTGCTCCATTGTTTTGTTGAGATCACCTAAATCATCAACAATATGTATACGCGGGTCAAAAAATATTTTTTTGTGTAGACTTGGCTAAGTTCTATTTTTTTTTGTCCCCCCCCCTCTCTCTCTCTTTGGAAGCCAATCCTCCGCTACTCTGCCACTACATATGCCATTTATCTATGGTATATCTGCTGCCAACAATCTATGGTCTCTCTACTACCAGTCATCTATGGCGTATTCTACTGGTGGTCTACAAAACTTATACAAACAAACCTACTCAAGACTATCCACTCTATCAAACAATACTATCTATCTATCCAAGACTATCTTATACTCAAACAAGATTATCTATCTATCCAAACAAAACCTTACAAGACTATATCTGTCTACTCTTCTTTACTCCATCTGCTCCACTTTACTATAACATATATCCTCTATACATTGGCTTCCCCCTTCAAATCATACGTAATAATAATACACACACATCGTATTTATAAATACACTTTACACAGTATCGCAACAAAAATAATTCAAAATAGAAATAAATTTTTCGCGTCCGCCAATAAAAATCGAAGAAAAGGTCAAAACATTTCCATAAACGGATAAAAAAAGTGAAGAATACTGAAATTCGGGTGGCTAATACCAACCCCCCTCCAGCTAATTTTTCGGTATTCTTCAGTAAAAACCGGACAATACCCAAATCATGACCTGAAAAGGTAATTTTACCTTTGCGATACTCATTCTATCGATTACTTCTGTCAGAAAGATTGATTTTGCTGATTTTTCTTTGTTTTTTTTAATCTTCTTCTTACCTTCGAGTTGTACTCCAGAAAGTAAAATAATCGAAATCAGAAAAGATTTTCTTTTCCCGCAAATGAAATTCAATGATTTGGCCAAAAGCATTACCATATAAAAATTGTACTTATTAATGAAAGCACACCGAATATGACCATTTGTACCTGACATTAATGTTTTACAATACACAAGCTATAGATTCAAAGGTAGTAATGATTGATCTGCAGCTATAAATTTACATCAATTCAAGACTTTAAAAGCAATCAAGGAATAATGAACCCCGTTCACAACATTGTTAAGGTATCTTTTTTATTCGCCACTTTCTCCCTTTCCTTATGTATGATTAGAATGGGGTCACCAAATTTTGGAAGTGACCAAAGATTTGATCAAAATAATAAAAAAAATGAGGATGTCATTCTAACTGTGATGTATATAAAAACAAAGTCCCAACGTTGTCAGTTGTATTGTGATATATATATATACATCGCGCTGAAGAAAAACACATTTTCTGTCCTTTCTGTCCTTTCTTCCATTTCTTTCACAAATGAGACTAAAATCCAAAAAACGTCGACTACTTGTATTCCAGAAGCTACTCTGTCAGTTCTTGGTCAAGGGCCATGCATCCTGTTACATTTCTCTTGCTTGCTATCTTTCTTTCCGCTCTATGCATCCGATTACATTTCTCTTGCTTTGCTGTCCTTCTTTCTGTTCTGAATTGGGTAAAGAAAATCGTCAATTTTAATGACTCTTATTGCCGTACCTCTTTGTACATTAGACGGTTCTAGGCGCGCAGACCTTGTCTGTATTACCCCCCCCCCCCCGACAGGTAAGATTACTTTCAACGGAAGAGATAAGTTTGTATAGAATATTTTTACTGATAATAATTTATGGTCTTTTTGATTCTCTACTTCAAACTGATTTACGTAAGTGTTATTTTTATTGTCTAAACGTTGTCAATACAATTGGCTGACATCATATTTCCCTTATTTGAATTTCCCAGTTATTATACCGCTTTAGTACACCTTACAATAACTTAATACCCCTTATATACATAAATCTAAATCAATTGTTGCAACCATAAATTAACGCTTTATAACTTAACGCCAGTTGGGTCTTAGTCTTATCTTCTCTCATACGTACTTGCGCATTATTTTAGGGTACATTATACGTAGCTCCATTCATCGCGTCGTAGGGCCACCTAGTTTTGTAATAAGCTATCACGCTCTAGCTTGCACAGTAGAAATAGCTGTTACGTATACACAGATATGCTCTTGCCTTCGAGCATAAGGAACAAGAATGTAAGCACCCCCGGAGATGCAGTGCAAGCTATGGCATTAAAAGGCGCTAATTACAATTAATATGCTTGCAGTGATGTGTCATTTCTCTAAATTTATGTCCCTGTACAACTTTAAGTTAACGTTGTTGTACAATTTGGAGGTAAAGAGAGAATCCACTCACTGGATATGAGTACCAACGAACAAAAATGACTTTGTAGACGAATAAGAGCAATATATCTCTTCTTGGAAGCTTGTATTAATATTCAAAGATTTTGAAACGTACAATTTTGCTGCGTTACGAAATTGCTGAGGTTAGCCACACTTTTCCTTTAAAACTTACCTTTAACAACATGAACAGATCTTGGAAAGACCTGCCAGTTGAAACACTCCACTCGATAATAAAATTTGTACCTTATAAACTTTATAGGGACACCGTCCTTCAATGTGCGCTTGTTTGTCAAAGTTGGAACATCGCTATGAATCACCTATTGTATACAAATGTTGCCCTTCGCTCCATTGCAAGCTTGTCAAAATTCGGCAGATCGATCGTAGAGAATGTGAACTTGGCAATCATTGTGAACAAACTACACCTACTTATACGTGTTGAAAATGAAGCTCTCGAGTACAGTAAACACACTTACACCTTGTTGTCCAACCTGCCCAACCTTCAGCACTTAACTTGCCTAGGGTCGTCTTCTTTTGTTTCAGACACGGATGCTTTGCTTGATTCAAAACTAGGAAAACTTATCACTTTGAGAGAGACTGATAAGTTTAAATGTTCAAACGATTATGTAACCTGCATTTTGCATATGAAAGATCGATTGCGAGACGTAATACTAGTGGGAGAAGGAGTGCCTTATAGTCGACTGTATGATAGATTGCATCAATTCGAAAAACTTGAACTTGTCACTGTTAAGAAAGTATTTAAAAGTCCAGTCGAAGAACTAGATTTAATTGTTGAAAGATGTAGAAGTTTACGAAAGTTAAGAGTCCACATTGAAGAAAAAGTGCCGGCAGATGGAGTGGATGAAAGCAATACACTTGTCTTAAGTTCTCCCAGACTAGCAGTCCATTCTCTGGAGATTATACGGATAGACGGCGAGGTGCATCAAAGTTTACTGAGTTATATCATGCACAAGTTCCCGAACTTGACTGATATTGCACTTAAAGTTAATAGGGTGAAGGTGACTGAAGTTATGACATTTAGGCGACTTATGGATTATCTAAGCAAAGTAAGAACGCTATCGTTAGATACAATCACCGCAAATGCTGAATGGATTTGCAAAGGTGTCGGAAGCTACTGGGAGCAGGTGCGTCTACAACAGCCAGATACCCTTATTCGCTTAGCCATTCTGCTAAAAAGGGTTGAAACTGGTGTTGCAACATTAGAACTTCACAAGGATAGAGACGACTTATACACTGCAGTTGACATTAATTATTCCCAAATTCTGAACTTACTGGCAAATTATGGGAACAATCTTCAAGGTATAGAGATTGGTGGATTTTCAAGGGAGTCGGTAATAGAGGGAAACTCACATGAAGAATTCGAAGTGATATTTAAATTAGTTGCCTCTGGTTTCATGTTTTGCAGACAGCTGAGTAAAGTATTACTGTGTGAATGCGATTTAAGGCACACAGAAGAAAATCAAGTTATCAAGAAAGCCTATCTGCAAGATATACGGTTTATGAGCTGTTCTATAGGTGATCGTGCAATCAATACCCTTTTCGGTGGATTGAGTCATATAAACATTTTGTCCTTTCAAATGTGTGATTGTTACAATGAACGCAACCAGGAGACGCAATCCATCTGCATAAATATGCCCAATACAATAATAGATATTATTTCGATCGAGGAGTACAGCAATCATTCAAATAAATCAGCTAATGTATTTGTTTCAATATCGACAATTGCCAAAGATGGTCCCCAGCGAGTGAAGTACTACTACAGATGCAAGTTAGACAAAGTTGTTGAAGTGGAAGTTAGCAATGAACAGGAATTCAACGATGAAAGATACCTGCAATATTATCATGTAGATCTCACCTGCCAATCCTATAATTCCTTCTACATGAGCCAAGACCGCAAAGTTATTAGCATACCTGCAGCAATATTAAGTCAGTAAATAATAAAATCATACTCTATACTTATTTAATCAAGCCCTTGTTTGGCTCCGATTGTAGTGTACACACTACCACAATTAATTACCTTTAATTTATTATACACATCAAGTTTGTAACCAGGTATCATTTCCACGTACATATAAACTCGATTAGAACTATACTCTAAGAGCCGTATTCCATTCGATATATATTTGACACTCAACATGGAAAATTTGCTATAACGTATCTCTTTGTCTTATTGCATCATAATCAGTGCAGGAACTATCCTTTTTCCAGATAAAACCCTTTGTGAGCTCACGTACCATAAATATAATTTGGGACCTCTGAAGCCATTTAACCAACTTGTTACAGTCCTGAAAGGGCTTACTCCTGATCATCATCTTGATATCATTTAAATTGCTTGTTCTTAACTCTCGTTAATCGATTTTTCCCTACTGTAATTCACGCTGTTGGTTTAGATATTACGTTTTGAAAGATAAAAGCATCTATTGTGTAATTCATTGAGCGATCAAAAATGACTGGGTGACGTACACGAGCACCAGCGCATCGCGCTCTCCGAATAAATAATTTTTCTCGTCCAAGATCTTTCTTCATCCTTCATTCCCCTTCTTTTTTAAATTTCATTTTTTGACAGGAACTCAAATAGTCAAAAATGTAAGCATATAGAAAAGCTTGTTATTTTTGACGCGAAAGGTTATTAATAAGAGCGTTAAAATAGGTCTTCCTCCGCATTAAAGATGATCAATCCTAACTCGGATGTAGCTCGACGTGGTCAAGCACTCCAACTCAACATTACTGCTGCGATCGGTTTACAAGATGTTTTGAAATCTAACTTGGGTCCTAGAGGAACAATTAAAATGTAAGCAATAACCGACCCGGGAAGAGGTTGATATTGGCGTTGCTTGAAACAATGTTCTATCGCGTGTCAATGTCATCATCATCATTTTTAGCTTTTTTTTTTTTAGCTATATATTTATGACACCGTCTGACATTTGTGTACTACTTTAGGTTGGTTGATGGTGCTGGTGGAATTAAGCTCACCAAAGATGGTAAAGTTTTATTGAGTGAAATGGTAAAGTAGTGAGTCAAGGATCATCGTGGTTGGAAGTCTTTTATTAAAATAACACGTTTTTTATATTAGCAAATTCAACACCCTACTGCCGCCATGATTGCAAAGGCTTCTATTGCCCAAGATGAAATCACTGGTGATGGTACCACCTCCATCGTTTTATTGGTGGGTGAACTCTTGAAGCAAGCTGAGCGTTATATTTCTGAAGGTCTTCATCCTCGTGTCATTACCGAGGGTTATGATGCTGCCAAGAAGGAAGCTCTTAAGGTGAGGGAAAATCAGGGCACTCGTTTTTAAGGAGTGGGCTTATTAATAAGAGTGTATGTGTATACAAATAGTTTTTGGAAACTTTCAAGACTGAAGAAGCCAACATTGATCGTGAATTGCTCGTTTCAGTTGCTCGTACTTCTCTTCGTACCAAGGTTCATCGCGCTTTAGCTGATACTTTGACCGAAGCTGTTGTCGACGCTGTTTTAGCTATTCGTCGTGAAGGTGAGCCTATTGATCTTCATATGGTTGAAATCATGAAGATGCAACACCGTTCAGAGACTGAGTCTAAATTAATCCGTGGTCTTGTCATGGATCATGGTGCTCGTCACCCTGACATGCCCAAGAAGATCAAGGATGCCTTTGTCTTGACCTTGAACGTCAGTCTTGAATATGAAAAGTCCGAAATCAACTCTGGTTTCTTCTATTCTACACCTGAACAACGTGATAAATTAGTCGAAAGTGAACGTAAGCATGTTGATGAAAAGGTGCGCCGTTTAGTTGAATTCAAGAACGAGGTTTGCAGTGGTGAAAATGCTGGTCGTGGTTTCGTTATTGTAAATCAAAAGGGTATCGATCCCCTTTCTCTTGACATCTTGGCCAAGAACGGTATTTTGGCTCTTCGTAGAGCCAAGAGAAGAAATATGGAACGTCTTCAATTATCTTGTGGTGGTGTTGCACAAAACTCTGTCGATGACCTTACTCCTGAAGTCCTTGGTTATGCTGGTTCTGTCTATGAACAAGTTCTCGGTGAAGACAAATATACCTTTATTGAAGATGTGAAAGATCCTTATAGTGTCACTATCTTGATCAAGGGTCCTAACCCCCACACTATTGCTCAAATTAACGATGCCGTCCGTGATGGTCTTCGTGCTGTCAAGAATGCTATTGAAGATAAATCTGTCGTCGCTGGTGGTGGTGCCTTTGAAGTCGCTCTTTCACAACATTTAGTACAATTTAAAAAAGAAGTGAAGGGACGTGCAAAGATGGGTGTTCAAGCTTTTGCTGATGCTATGTTGGTTATCCCCAAGGTACTTGCACAAAATGCTGGTTTCGATGCACAAGATGTTATCGTCGCTTTACAGGATGAACATATGGATGGTCATATTGTTGGTGTTGATTTAAAGACTGGTGAGACCATGGATCCTAAGCTTGAAGGTATTTGGAATAACTATCGTGTTCACCGTCACATGCTTCACTCTTGCTCCGTTATTGCAAGCAATCTCTTATTGGTTGATGAAATGATGCGTGCTGGTAGAACTTCATTGAAGGGTCCTCAACTTGGAGAATAAGTTTAAGGCAAAAGTAAAAAAAAAAAAAAAAAAAAAGAAGATATTTTAGATATGTTAAAGTAAAATAAAAAAAACACACACACAAGCAGCAAAATATTATATATTTATTTTATTTTACTTAGTACGAATTATATCTATTCATTTCATTAAAATAACTATGATTTAATGCATCTTTTGCTGATATTCTCAATTGTGGTTGATATTGAAGCATACGATTCAATAAATCTAATCCACACGCATCGATACTTGGTAGGATTTGAGCGATATTTTGTTGTGGATATACTACATGTGGTTGTTTATATTCAGATAATTGGGTTACACCTGGCCATGTTTGTTCTGTGGGTGTACCCATCATGCGGAAAATCTTTTGTAATTGATCTTCATTTGTGGTGCCCGGGAATAATGGTCTTCCCGTATACATTTCTGCCATGATACACCCTGCTGACCATATATCAATTGATGTAGAATACATACGAGAACCCAGTAACACATCGGGTGCTCTGTACCAAAGTGTAACGACTTCATTTGAGAAAGTATTCACAGGAATACCAAACGCTCTGGCTAAACCAAAATCTCCAAGTTTCAACTCTCCACGCTTATTGATCAACAAGTTTTGTGGTTTCAAGTCACGATGAAGTACTCTATTCTCGTGGCAGTAAGCAATACCCTTAATAAGTTGATACATGAACGATTTTATAGTAGGTGTATCCAATGCGCCGTGTGTAGCTCGAGCGGTGGAATCCATAAACTTTTTCAAATCTTGGTCCATGAACTCGAATACAAGCATGAGTTTACTTTCTGTGTGAATGACATCGATAAGTCGAACAATGTTGGTGTGCTTCAATTCCTTCATTAACGAAATTTCTCGAATAGCTGTGGAGGGTGCTCCTTCTTCCGCATCCAAGTGAATCTCTTTTAAAGCTACAATTTCGCCAGTGACTCGGCTCTTGCCCTTAAATACTGTAGCGTAGGTGCCTTCGCCTAACTTTTCTTGGCGCAAGTATCTTCCTTCGGGATTTCCATTTTGTGACGCCATTACGAGTGATGAAATAAAAAGACTACGGATAGAAAAATACGGTTAAATTTGCTGTTCCAAGAGAGAAGGGTCTATATCTACTTTTATAGTATTCTTTCTAAGAACTCCAGAAGGAAAGAAGGAGACTCAGTGAACGAATGAAAAATAAGGTTCTTAAAAAAGTTGCTAAATAAGGTTTTGTACGGCCGTCGGCTTTGTAGTCGCCAATCTTTTTTACGCGTTGTGGTACAATGTAAAGATGTGACGTGTGTGTAGTGTGCTGCGTAAAGTAGGAAAGACTCACTCACGCATGAATAGAGTATATGCAGTGAAGTTAAGGGGACCTGTCCTGTATCTCCTTTTTCAAGAGTGAGAGGAGCCTTGCTCATCTAGAATATACGTGCAAGTGATAGCCAAGGGCAAAAGAATCACCATGTGTTTATATATGTACTTTATTGCTGTAAACTGATTGGTTTTAATGATCATATCTTTGTTATGACTATGTATACGTATGGAATTTATGTAATATGGGAGACTAAACTACTATTTCTGAGGGATATGTACTTGTATTTTGTGAGCGTCAGTAGTAGTATATATGTAGATATAGAAAAGGGCAATGGAGACGATGTTGAGAGTTAGACCTTAATATCTCCTCTCTGCAGCAATCTTTTCTCTAACGGCGAAAATGGTTTGCTTAACCCAGTCATCCTTTTCCTTTAGCTCTTGCTCCTCTCTTCTCAATCTTGCAATTTCTTCCTTGAGTTGCTGTTCTCGAGTCAAGAGAGTAGCTGTGGAAGATGACTCTCTTCTCATGCTACTAGCGCTACCTCTACGTTCTTGAGTAGATTCATCCATCATGCGGCGGTGATAAGACATTGCTTCAGTCATTTTATTGGTCTGCTTAAAATTTGTTTCTCTAAAGGGAAGAAAGAGACAAGGTATTCATTTCAGTTTATATAATGGTCTATTTTTCCCCTTCCCAAAACAATGTGCCAATGTTGTAGATACGTACTTGGTGTTGTATAATAATTAACCCCTTCTATTAGCAAGTAAACTTCCATTTCTTAAATAAAGCGACAACCCCTTTTTATACGTTAAAATAGTTCTCCTTTATATGCGAATTGGAGTCAAATTAGTGCTAAATATAAAGAAACATGCTATTTATATTTATCTAAAATATTACATTAATAAATTCAGTAAAGTGCCTAGAGTATATATTATCTTTTTCTGATCTTATTAATGGATTTACGTTGTTGAGACACGAAGCAGTAATTCCTACTCTAGCGTCGTGTAACCGAATCTCTGCAAAAATTATAAGCATCACTGACGTGCCCAAATCACTTAACTTGTGAAGGGTGGGAATAATCATAAAATTTACTACTTCTTCGTATAACGCTTACCATGGTATTTTCAAATAAAGATATCTTTATATGGTTATACACAAAAAAGCCACCACAGACGCTGGTTGTTGATCTTTCGCACGAACCAGATATTTTTTAACGCAAAAAAAAAAAAACTCTTTCTTATCAATTTTCGTTGTTCTGCTTCTTTTTTTACTCCAATACTATCTATGTGCTCAGTGGATAAATTACCCACGGAAGTCATACTACAAATTCTAACTCACCTTGGAGATGATCGGCGATCCCTTGAACAAAGTCAGTTGCTGTGTAAAGCATGGCACGATCCAGCACAAAAACAACTTTATAAGAATGTCGCGCTCACAAGCGTTGTCAAAACGGAATGCTTTCTTAGATCTATGTCGATTCAGGGAAGCCATGCCTCCAAGTTGGTCCGTGAACTCGCTTTGAATAGAACAGTATGTGATTCACCTATCATGGAGCTTTATTTCCCACGCCTTTTTGAGATCTGTCCAAATATCACTCAGCTTAGAGCCCCTCCAGGTCAGGCCAGCTCCTTTTGGGCTAAATTGTTAATGGAACACGCAAAAGGTAACGTGAACCATCTCCGGGAGATCCCGCTTATGGATCTAAGCAGCGATGATAATATTAAATCTTATGGATATGTCGCGTATTTATTACGAAGTCAATTGACGACGCTTACTATGTGTGATTGGCCAAGCAATCAACCTTCCTTCAAGTACGATATGGCAGCACGACAAATGAATGAATTTCAGCGCTTGAAACAGCTTAATATCCATCTCCGTGGAGGCAGGAGTATCTATGAGGTGTTTTCATTTATCCAAGCCTGTCCAAGATTGAAATCTGTGGATATCTCAATGACGGACATCAACCGAACACTCAACGATTATATAGAGGAAGATGATAGAGTTGCAGAATGGCGTCGTATAAAACCCGTGAAACTACCTTCACAAATTGAACGATTGAACGTAGAATACATTCCTTTGACAAGCAAAATTATAGGCTATATTTCAAATCTATTTCCAAACCTAAAACGACTTTATTTCAAAAGCGATAATCCAAATTGGGAGGAAGATATGGAGTTATTGCATCGAGTGCAGATAGAGGGACTAAGGATATCGACGGATTTATGGCTGTCTTTTCTAATGCACCTGTATAAAAACGTACCCACATTTGAAGTCTCTAATCTTTTCATGGCACAGATCCCGAATGTACTTTTGCAACTGATAAGGCAGACGGATTATGGAGAAACAATGAAGATAGTATACGTGGAACGTGATACATTCTATGACTTTCAACCCTTTGTCGGCATTGATCATCAGTCTGCTTCAAAAAAATACACAAGGGGATTCAAATTTTACAATTATCGCACAATTGAAGTGGTATACGCCTCTGAAGAGGATCACTATGATGTTTTACCACATTTATCATTGTTGGAAAAAGTTGGAAATAGTCTTAAGGGGTTAGAAATGCAAATCCATCAAGCGGATCGATTTGCGGATCATGGCACGGAACTGTATAATATGGCTTGTGGTGGATTCTTGAATCAACTTCTGAAGACGTGTCCTTTGCTCGAAATGCTTAGTCTCAATCATTGTCATCTTCACAACTGCGAAGTTGACCAAACTTACATGGGATCAGTGAAAATTTTGCGCCTTACAAATTGTGTAATATATAACGAATTCTTTATATCCTTTATCTCAAAGCGACTACCCCTTTTGACTCATTTAGTATTGCACGACTGCACCTTCTTCGATAATATTGATGAAGCTGACTATGCTAATACACTTGTGTTTTCGCCGCGTATGCTATTGAATACGTTACGAATTACTGGAATACGCGCAAATAGTTTTCAAGCATTATACATAAGCGTGCGAGGAGACCAAGAGGAGCTTAACGTTCGAGTAGACTTGAACAATCAGGTGACAGATATTGAACAAGACGATTTTTACGAGGCTGAAGAGGACCCCTACCAATTAAAAATAATAATTAACGGTGATGTTGACAATTTAATCCTCGAAGTAAATTCGCATCTAATAGACGTAGTTCTCTAATATCATAACAACAAATACGAAGCTTCTGATTTGAAATCATCAGCTTACATCGATACCGTAAAAGAAATCCAATAATACATAGAATAATTTGATTTAGAACGAACTAATTTTAATAAAGTGTACATACATATTACCATCTAGCAAGAATAATAATACGTTTCCTGTTGGTTGTGCTGGCAAAAGTGCAAATCATAGTACTTTACACATTTTACATAATAGACTTTACCGACTACGATCAAGTTTTCTAAAGTTGTTACAAGAAGTCAGTTATACGTACGACCTTTCTCAAAATAGAGCGGAGTAATGAGAAATCCATGTAATCTTGACAGAAGAGGAAAAAGTAAAGGTGCGTAAAAAGTCTACATAACGAAATACGTATAAACTTTATACTTTCACTCATAAAGCTTTTGTACATAAATAAGAAGATGTTTTATTACATAGCTGCTAAATTACATAAATATACACGGATTATATATTCGAAAGTTGAATAGTCTATATACTTAAAAACCAAAGAAAAATGCTATACACCAAATCGTACGCTGTAGATGACATAAAGTTCCTATAAAATCGACAAAGATTGTTGATTCACCATTTCACTGTAAACACCATTGAGTTTCAGAAGTTCAAAGTGTGTTCCTTGCTCAATGACAGTACCGCCGTTTTGAACAACACAAATAAGGTCTGCATTTTGAATGGTAGATAAACGATGAGCAATTGTGATAGTTGTTCTGCCTCCTTCTTCGATAATATTGTCTAGTGCTTCTTGGACTAGCTTCTCAGATTCACTGTCAAGAGCTGAAGTGGCTTCATCCAACAGCAATACCTTGGGTTTTCTGATTAAGGCACGAGCAATTGCCACTCTCTGTTTTTGACCACCAGAAAGTTGAGATCCTTTGTCACCAACACGAGTGTTGTACTTGTCAGGAAGTGATTCGATAAAGTTGTGTACATTAGCAGAGCGGCAAGCAGACTCAACTTGCTCTTGAGACACTTCAACACCATCGACGATACCATAACGAATGTTTTCACCAATGGTCATATCAAACAAAATTGGCTCTTGTCCAACCAACGCCATATGGCTACGAAGATTATGTACCGAGTAAGACTTGACATCTGTATGGTCGAGAGAAACAGAGCCTGCCAAGGGATCATACCATCGCTGAAGCATACCAATTGTTGTAGATTTACCACATCCAGAAGGACCCACAAGAGCAATCGTCTGACCAGCTTTGCCACTGAGGTTAAAGTTTCCATCGAAAATTGAAATTTCAGGGCGAGCAGGGTAAGCAAATTTAACATTCTTGAAATCGATATCACCATTTATCGTTCCAACGGCAGGTTCGAGTCCTTCTAACTCAGAATCAATTTCAGGTTGGCGTTCGATGACAGAAAATGAAGCAATAGCTGCATACTTGGCCTTGGAAAAAGTGGAGGCGAAAGTAGTCAACCGTCCAGCAGCTTCAGCGGCCGTCATGATGACTGTCATACTTGTAAACATTTGTTGGAAAGTGATTGTGCCATTCATAATCAGGCGAGTACCAGCATAAAAGGCAACGGCACTAGTGTACATCTCAGCACCTTTGCTGAAACCAGCGGCAATAGAAGAGAAATAAGCCTTACGGATAGCAAGCCTATGGGGACGATCTGTGGCGTTTAAATATTTTTCTTCAAAATAACCTTGCTTGTTCAAGGCAGCAACGGTTCTAACTTCGCGGATAGCTTCACCAGCAACGTGTCCACTACGAGCGTTAGCCTTCTTCGTACTATCTTCAAAGTTCTTTTGAACGCGGAATTCGTATGCAGTTGCAATAGTCATGAATGGACACACCAAAAGAGTGATAAGCGTCAGTTGCCAACTATGAATAAACGCAATAAGCCCACCAGATATCACACTAGCAGCAACTTGCGTACAGTCACCCCAGATCTTAGTAATCATTTCGTTTACATTTCGAGCGTCAATAGATAATCTTGTGGTTAATTCACCAGTATTATTTTCCTCACGATCAAAGAATCCGATTTCTTGTTTGAGATAAGCGTCAAAAACCCGCACACGGAAGCGTTGAGAAAATCTTTCACCACACATTTCATAGCAAATGAATTGACCGCCATAGCCAAAGAAAGAAGCAATGCCAATTATCAAAAACAAAAATGCATACAAGTTTGTGCCTGCCAAGGGTGCAAAGTGGAGATCATTACCAGGAACACTCAAAATTGTTACAACATAACAGAAGATGAATGAGTACACCGGGAAAATACAACCTGCGATAGTTGAGGAAAGCATACCGATAAAAAGGTACTTCCACTCACTTCTCATAGACTTGAAAACCTTCCAGATAGGTGCTTTCTGCTTATCCATCTCTTGGCGAATTCTCTTTTCTTCCAAAAGATTTTGCTCGTAAACGTCGATATCTTGCTTCTCTTTAGCCTTGTGCTCTTCGTAGACCGTATGACTAGTATTTGTAGTAGGAACCTGACATAAGGCAATTTTTTCTTGTTCTTGAATTTGTTGTTGAACTTGTATTTGCTCTTGTTGCAACAAAATATCGGGATCGATTTCTTTGTTTTTGACAGCATCAGAAACACCATTTTCTTGTACATCAATTGCTTGCTTTTCTACCAACTTGGCGTAAGTACCATTGCATGCTATGAGCTCTTCGTGTGTGCCCTGTTCAGTAATTTTTCCCCTGTCAAGAACAACAATTTTATCAGCATTTCTAATAGTTGAAAGACGGTGGGCAACAACAATGGTAGTACGGGAAGCGGAGGCCCTATCAAGAGCGTTTTGGACGAGACGTTCAGATTGTGTATCGAGAGCAGATGTAGCCTGAAAACGAAATAAATAAAAGTTTGAAAAGATATTACAAAGAGTGTGGATGTGCAGTGTAGCTTTACCTCGTCCAATAATAATATGGCAGGGTTCTTCAAAATGGCACGAGCAATAGCCACACGTTGCTTTTGACCGCCAGATAACATACCACCATGTTCACCAACAACAGTGTCATAGCCTTGAGGGAGTTGAGTAATGAAACTATGGCAGTTTGCTTCTTTACAAGCTTCAATTATTTCCTTTTCCGAAACATCGCCTTGAGTACCCATGAGAATGTTTTGACGAACAGTCATGTTAAATAACACAGGTTCTTGACTAACAACACCAATTTGACCACGCAACCACTCAACTTTAAGATTTTTGACATTGACGCCATCCAAAGTAACTTCACCAGTAGTAGCATCGTAGAATCTTTGCACGAGTTGGACCGTAGTTGATTTACCGGAACCTGAAGGACCTACGAATGCAACAGTTTTTCCAGGCTCAATGTTGATATTCAAGTTATCAAGAATTAGTACATCAGGACGAGTGGGATACTGAAAGGTAACATTCTTGAATTCGATAGCTCCCTTGATAGAAGAAGGAGCAATAGCGTTGATATCATCTAGTGTGTACGTTGGAGTTGAGTAATGAAACTATGGCAGTTTGCTTCTTTACAAGCTTCAATTATTTCCTTTTCCGAAACATCGCCTTGAGTACCCATGAGAATGTTTTGACGAACAGTCATGTTAAATAACACAGGTTCTTGACTAACAACACCAATTTGACCACGCAACCACTCAACTTTAAGATTTTTGACATTGACGCCATCCAAAGTAACTTCACCAGTAGTAGCATCGTAGAATCTTTGCACGAGTTGGACCGTAGTTGATTTACCGGAACCTGAAGGACCTACGAATGCAACAGTTTTTCCAGGCTCAATGTTGATATTCAAGTTATCAAGAATTAGTACATCAGGACGAGTGGGATACTGAAAGGTAACATTCTTGAATTCGATAGCTCCCTTGATAGAAGAAGGAGCAATAGCGTTGATATCATCTGGGTTAATTTCTGGAACACGATCGATAATGGAGAATAACTTGAAAGCTGCACCTCTAGCACTAGAAACTGCAGACAAATTGGGGGGAAGTTTCAAAAAAGAGATGCAACCGATTAACATTGCCATAAAAACAACAAAGACTTCAGGGCCAGTCATGAGACCATCAATGACAAGTTTTGAACCGTACCAAAGACTGAGACTGAAAGAGCAAAATAATAGAAACATAAAGAGAGCAAAACCGAGACCATTGACGATACCTCGCTTGATTCCAATGTTACAGGCCACTTCTAATTTTTTAGCATATCGTTCAGAAAAACGACTTTGAAGTGTGAAAGCATAGACAGTTCGAATGGAGTGAAATGCTTGTTCAGCAACTGAACCGGCTTCAGCAAAAGCTTGCTGAGAGTTGCTGGCGTACTTGGTAATAAATTTGTCCATTAAAGTCAACACTGTGAAAATCAGTGGAAAGATAGCCAAGATGACAAGTGACATTCTCCATCCTATGTACACAAAATTAATTGAATCAATAACACTGCCCCAATGTACTTATATAATTGAAGCATACCTTTCAAAAAAGCAACGATAAACCCAGCTACAAATTGAGCAAAGAGAGAGATGAACTGTCCAAATTTCTCAGAGATACCATCTTGAATAATTTGAGTGTCTGAAGCTAATCTCGTGTTCAATGACCCATCCTCAGCAGCATCGAACCAACCCATATCTTGCTTTAGAACAGAATTCAAAAAAAGTGAACGGATTTTTCTTGTTTGATTTTCACCTGTTAGTACCCACAGACAATTGGAAAGATAGCCTGTAATCAGAGCTACCGTAGCCATGATTACCATGATGTTTATAACGGGCAATGTATTTTCTAGTAGTTTAGAGGGGTCCGAAAGCGATCCCGTAAGAGTGTTTATAAATTGACCGTAAATTAGAATTGACAAAGGTTGAAGCGCTCCCGATCCAGCAGAACACAAAATTGCACCCAAAACCATAAATCGATCAGTTGTTGATGCAAAGCGGAATAACTTTATAATGGAAACCGCTGGTTCTTTAGGCTTTTTGTCCTTCTTTTTCTTCTTGCTAATATGGCTATCATCTTGTTGACTAGTAATACCATCATCTGAGGATGCAGCAGAAAATGTTTTGGTATCTAAGGTATTATCTTTTTCTTCCAATGCCATTTTGTAAAGTCAAAGAAAAAAAAAGCAGAAAAGTAGAAATTTGAAGATTGATAAATATAGCGTTTTGAGAAAAAAATTCGTTTGGTTTTTATAGAAAATATAATC
Organism: Mucor irregularis B50; assembly: GCA_000587855.1. Lineage (NCBI taxonomy): Eukaryota > Fungi > Mucoromycota > Mucoromycetes > Mucorales > Mucoraceae > Mucor > Mucor irregularis. The sequence goes on from KK076459.1 coordinate 489,487, forward strand.
TCGGTTTTAAAAACCGAGGCGAGAGTTCTTGTGTATCTGTGTTCATGTCAACAGTCTCTAGGTTTCATTGTTGGCCTTACCTTTGTTTTCTGGGCAATCCTATTTCCAAAATTGGATTTTATTTACTAAAAGGTACTTCAATTGTTATTTCTTGGGAAGAATATGATATGTTTTACACGGCGCTGGATGTACGTAGTACCTGTGTAGTACGCCATACGTAGGGAAACAAAATAGCAATCATCTGACAGTTATAAGAATTAACTTTTGTTTATAGTTGGTAATAAACAGAACCTATGTTAGAGAGAAGTACTATTTGTTTTGCGATATTGTCAATATTCAAAACTGCACACAATGCGTGGAGGAGTAGCTATTTGGCGCCAAATGCTTTTTTCTGAAAGGAAACTTAATCGCCAACGTGACACTATCTCAATTCCCTTGACCTTAAAGCAAATTACTAATTCGGTGAAAAGATTCCAATTTCAATATGTTGACGTACTTGATTCAATACAGAGACTATGTCACACAAACCCTTAGGTTACACAAGCTTGGCAGATCAACTTGGCAGATCAACTTGGCATTTCGGAACTTGGCAGATCACAGAAAATCAATGCTAGTGAAATATGTCAATATTTCTTCTAATACTTGACATTACATAAGTACTATTTTTACATATATGAGAAGAGTTCAATGATTTCTTTTTCATATTTTCACCTCTTCCTTTCTAAGGGTGGTCATTTTCAAAGGGACTGCTGTTTAAGCGCCTTTACAAGAAGTGAAATCGAAAATAAGGTATGAAGCAAAGCATAAGGTGACTACACAAAGCCAAAGTCTTCTTGAGCTTTATTTAGGGCATTATTTTGTGTTTGAGTTATGTGTTTTAGGTTTATTTGAGAATTCTGAAAGTATTGAAAATACATAAAATTGGAATTGATAACCATTTTGCTTGATTACGTAAGGGATCGGAATGGCCATTCAACGTGAATGCGTAAACTCTGTCTCTTCACTTGTTTAATATCTCTTACATGTCGTAGCTTCGACCAGCTTATGTATCATATATTTAGCATTCACGAGGTATTATTATAAGATGTCAAACAAGTCGCCTTTCACTTCATCCAGTATGGCGTTCCTGATGCGTACATAGTCCAAACACGAAAAAGGTATTATACTTTATTAGTGATTGTGAAATATTTTTTAGGACTATTAGATAAATTATATGCTGATTCTTCACACGTGAAACTATTTCTAATTACCGAAATACAATACAGACTTTCATACCTACCAGGTAAATGAATACGTTACACAAACTGTGTAAACCAATTGAGCAATCCTTTCCCAGAGATTCGGGAACCAATGCAAACAGTATGTACACCGCGAGTCGTTGACAATAAATTCAGTCCCAAATCCCGATTCTGTAAATACCCTTTATACATTTTCCTAAAAAGCGATCGTTTTCTTGGATACTTAAATACTTTATAGATAGTAAACAGTTGGAAAAATAAACTTGAACTTATACATCAAATATTCGTCCCATCTTCTCAATAATCCTGTTTAAATCAAATGTATCGCATACCGACTGTTGTAGATGCTTTGAAGATAGAGATTCAACTATTAGTTTATGATGTTCAGCAGTAAATAGATCAAGATGGGAGCTACTAGATGAATTAGAAATATCTATAATATTGTTCACAGTCAACCTATAAATCACTGTCAATGTATCATAATTTACGTTGTGTATGTAGTGAATTAATACTTACGTTCTGGAGTAATTGGTCTTGTAATCAATGATATTGCTAGTGTTTCCATAATCTTTGATTATAAATAATACACTTCTTCTTACACCGTCAAGGTAAAATAGGTCATTGTAGGTTGACTCAAAAACAAAGATGTTAGCTATCTGTACATAAGCGTCGTTTGTAATTAAAACAGAAAATTACAAGAGCTCTCTTCTGTCTTTCGTTCTGAGAAGATTGAGGGGTGTCCTTCTGCATAAGAGCCTCACTCAGTTTCCTGCTTTTTTCTTTCACTCAATTTGTTGATAACTAAGCTTTTCCAAAAGTCTCTAGTGGTGACAAGCATTAGCGGCTAAAATGATGCAAAAAGTTAATAATATCAAGAGTACACAATTTTATAATTTAACAACGACTATATACATCCTGTTATATAATTGGATAAACGACAATCTATTTAAAGTCTCACTTTATTTTATCTGTTTTTAACTACTGATTAATTTGATAGAATTGTAGATCACCACATCTTAGTAGCCTTTATGTATCATGCACTTGATCCATAGTATCTTTCATGTAACGCGCCATTTTTAAAAGATCAGCTACTGAATTGTTTTTTGTAGGTTCAGCTTTAGATCCTAATGCAAACACCAAATGCTTCGACCGATTTGTTACAACAGAAAAATCAGTCTTTCTTGCATATGTCTTGAGAGAAGGATCCATGTCTGTGAATCTAGATTTCGACTCTTCAATTCCATAATCAGCTCCATAAGTTGTGTATTGCTTGCAATTTTGAAAAAAAAATATCCAAGAAAGGCAGAATATGTACTATCTTTGACAATGGTGCTTTCATTCAACTTGCTGATATTATAGCCTTCACAATAGGTGCGTTTTCTAGTCGATTAAAATAATGTTATTAAGTGCTCAAATTATGATTTAATCAAACCTACTCACAAAGAATACAATATGGCATGAATATGAGAGGGTAGATGAGGGGAAGAGAGGAACTCCGATGCTTGCTCAAATTCTCCTTTGGCCAGATGCTATATACAAGGTTAATGCAGCTCGTTCATACCATATCATTTTGAATCTTACCTGTGCATACAACACAATGCTCATGCTTATATCACTTTGGAGGTCATCGAATCTTTCATACGTTTTCTTCAGCTCATTGCATGTCGATTCATAAAAATTATCATTGAATATTTCTGAGGTACAATCATGGTCGAGGAGAATGATTCCATTAATGAGTAACTCCTCATCCTGTTTTAAGACAGTTGTGCATGATTGGCAGCAGTCTACAAGTCGGTTTCTTTGCTTTATAATTTCTTCACTAAAGTCTAATCCATTCGTTGAAATCCATTTTCTACTTACATTGTTAATATCAATGTAGTCTACGGTGTTACTTGATACCAAGTAATCTTCAGGTCACATGTGTGTGTATGTGTGTGTGTGTGTGTGTGTGATTAACGATGCTTGACGACTTCTTCTTGGTGGTACTTTAATGCTGCGAGTACTTTCGTCAGTTTGACAGGGTTAATATCAAAGTGGCTATCAAATAGGTCTTGCAGTTTCTCAGACACTCCCCAATTAAATGGATTAGCTGGTTTACCAAAGGTAATGATGAGGAAGTTGATAAAACGTTGTGATATCTCATCTTCAATCTCATCATCGTAGTTGGCTTTGCGGACTAGCTTTATATAGTATTGGACAAGTGCTTCCAACATCCCTCTTCTAATTATTGACAAGTTATGAATACTTTGTGATAATAAAAATCTTGAAACAATTACTCATGTGGTACCATACAGGCTAGCCTGTGGCTCTTTTAATTTTAACAATAGAATAAATTCTTGAATTTGTACTAAAAATTCCTTCAAAGTAGCTTGATAATTGGTTTTTCTTTTCTTGATTCTTTTTAAAACTGCACGAGCAGCCACTTGTTCTTTCTTTTTCAGATAGTATCTCTGCTGTCTTGTGAGACCATCTAATGACTTATCAACCTTATGTACCCTGGCATCGAGGTCGAACCCAGGCGCCAGTGTTTTGTAGAGAGGAATGGATGCAGAAGGTAAACGTTTACTTTGTCTCGTTTTCATAAAAATGGTATGGAAGAGAAAGAGAAACCTTTGATGCGTTCTTCAAAACCACTTGAGGTGCTGGCCGAGCTTTCGAAAGGGTGGAATTCTGCATCGTCTGTGGTGGTAACGTTTTCATTTACATTTTCAGTGGTAGTGATATTTTCATTTTTATTTTCATTTAAAAGGGCTTTTTTCATATTAACTCTTCGCGTCTTCTGGTAGAGGGCCTCTTATAATAAAGCATTTTGCTCATATTCCAATGCATTCCAATAACTCGTCAATGATTTCAAGTTCAAACCCTTCAAAAAAAAGTATGCGTCTTAAAAAAAAGGAAAATAGTAAAAGTCAAAATGAGCTACTTACTCTCTTTAAATTTTGGATCTTATTTCTAGCCCACTGCCAAATACCGGCTGGCTTTTTAAAATTGCAAGGTAACTGCAGTAGATCTCCAACACATTTTCAACAGAGATATTGCCTCTTGTGCGACAGTCCTTTTCCTCTTATGTGATGCCTATGTATTACCCAAATTCTTTAATCAGCACCTTTTTAAAAAAGCAAAGAACGCGGAAAAACCGAACCTCTATACGGCCGTGAAAATGAAGTCTTGAATCGCGTATGCATGTACACCACTGAATTTATCCGGAATGCACTTAACGCAGAGATCAAATCCAATATTTACGCATTCATGATAGAGGAAGTATCAGAGAAGAAGAAACACATTTGTGGTCAATATTTATAGAAATATAAACTAGTTTATCACGAAAGAGCCCAAAAAATGATTTATTATTGACTGAACAATCAAGCTGGACACTTACCATCATATTGATATTTCATAATCTATGTGGATAAGGAGCATACTCAAATTCAAAATCTCGGACAGCAAGTTTCTGTGGCCTAGCAAAATATGTACTTCAAGCAAATGGCGGTCAGATTTCACAAACAGCCATCTTCCTGGAACTAGTGGCTGCAGTAAAAAAAAAGTGGAAATCATCTCTGAAAAATACGGCCTATTGAAAGCTGAGAAATTTCGCATCAGAGAAGACAGTAAATGCACCTTCTCTAGTACGGACAACGGTGTAGTTAACTTGTCTGCAACGGCCACACTCGATCAATCAACTTTTCGTTTACCTATGTATAAAATAGATTTGAAATTTTGAAAGATGATGACAAAGATCTACTACTACGTGAATACGACAAGAAATACCTGGACTTGGCAGATCCGGTGTTGATAAAACCTGCAGATATCGATGCGAGTTGAGCTTTGAGAAAGTCACAGAAATAGCTAGAGCATAGGAAGCGAAACACTCAAACTGGGAGGCAAGTTTTCGCTCCTAAAAACCCTTTTGCAGAAAACTCATTGAAGATACCTCGACAATATTACGCGTACTAAACACGGCCAGGCTGCTTCAACAACACTCACAAACTATTCACTCTTTCTATGGCTCAGCCAAGCAAACAAGGTCGTCTAGAGCGGTTAAAATCCATAAAAAGCGTTTTCTCCAGATCCTTGTCACTAAACTAAAGAAAGGAGAAGTCTATATACGTGCAAAAGTGAATTTCGAGGAGGAATTTATTAATTAAATATGTAAGTAAAGTAAAACTAAAGTGATCTATGTATTGATTGTAACTATAAAACTGATAAAGATTGTTGATTAACCATTTCGCTGTAAACACCATTAAGTTTCAGAAGCTCAAAGTGTGTTCCTTGTTCAACGACATTACCACCATTTTGAACAACACAAATAAGGTCTGCTTTCTGAATAGTAGATAAACGATGAGCAATTGTGATAGTTGTTCTTCCCCCTTCTTCAATAATATTGTCTAGTGCTTCTTGGACTAGCTTCTCAGATTCACTGTCAAGAGCTGAAGTGGCTTCATCCAACAGCAATACCTTGGGTTTTCTGATTAAGGCACGAGCAATTGCCACTCTCTGTTTTTGACCACCAGAAAGTTGAGATCCTTTGTCACCAACACGAGTGTTGTACTTGTCAGGAAGTGATTCGATAAAGTTGTGTACATTAGCAGAGCGGCAAGCAGACTCAACTTGCTCTTGAGACACTTCAACACCATCGACGATACCATAACGAATGTTTTCACCAATGGTCATATCAAACAAAATTGGCTCTTGTCCAACCAACGCCATATGGCTACGAAGATTATGTACCGAGTAAGACTTGACATCTGTATGGTCGAGAGAAACAGAGCCTGCCAAGGGATCATACCATCGCTGAAGCATACCAATTGTTGTAGATTTACCACATCCAGAAGGACCCACAAGAGCAATCGTCTGACCAGCTTTGCCACTGAGGTTAAAGTTTCCATCGAAAATTGAAATTTCAGGACGAGCAGGGTAAGCAAATTTAACATTCTTGAAATCGATATCACCATTTATCGTTCCAACTGCGGGTTCGAGTCCTTCTAACTCAGAATCAATTTCGGGTTGACGCTCAATAACGGAGTACAAAGCGATAGCGGAAAACTTGGCTTTGCTGTAAGTGGAGATAAAAGAGGTGCAACGTCCGGCAGCTTCGGCGGCAGTCATAATAACGGTCATACTTGTAAACATTTTCTGGAAGGTAATAGTGCCGTTCATAATAAGTCTTGTACCAGCATAGAATCCCACAACGTTGGTAAACATTTCAGCACCTTTACTAATACCAGCGGCGATGGAGGAAAGATAGGCTTTACGAAGAGCAAGCTTATGAGAATGGTCTGTTGACTTCATGTATTTTTCTTCAAAGTAATCTTGCTTATTCAAAGAAGCAACAGTGCGAACTTCACGAATAGCTTCACCAGCAACATGACCACTGCGAGCATTAGCCTTTTTTGTATTGTCTTCATAATCTTCGAAAATGCGATATTCATAAGCGGCTGCGATTGATATAAAAGGAGTAATTAAGAGAGTAATAAGAGTGAGCTGCCAACTAAATACCATTGCAATGGTAAAACCAGAAACGACACCAGCAGCCACTTGAACGCAATCACCCCACATCTTTGTAACGATTTCATTGACATTACGTGAGCCAGTAGCCAATTTGGTGGTAAGTTCACCGGTAGTATTCTCCTCGCGATCGAAAAACCCAATTTCTTGTTTAAGGTAAGCATCGAAGACTTGAACACGGAAACGTTGCGAAAACTTCTCACCTGCCAAATCAAAGCAGAAATACTGGCCACCGTAACCAAAGAAGGCAGCAATACCGATCATCAAGAAAAGAAAAGCATACAAATTTGTGCCTTGAAGAGGACCAAAGTTGAAGTTATTACCAGGAGTACTTAAAAGAGTAACGACGTAACTGAAAAGAAGAGAGTATACCGGGAAGACACAGCCTGCGATAATTGACGAGATTGCACCAATCAAAAGGTATTTCCATTCGCTTTTCATAGCCATGAAAACCTTTCTAATAGGAGCCTTTTGCTTGCTTGATTCATTGCGGATTTTCACTTCTTCTTGAATGTTTTTGTCGATTTCAATTGCTAACTTTTCATCATAAACGGAATGGCTGGACTTTACTGTTGGAACTCGACGAAGGGCATTTCTTTCTTGCTCTTTAATTTGTTGTTGAACCTGCATTCTCTCTTCTTGTAAAAGTGCATGCGAATCAACATCCTTGTTCTTGACAGAATCAGAGAGAACATTCTCTTCCATATCAATTGCTTGTTTCTCTACTAAACTAGCATAGACTCCGTTCAGTGCAATCAGTTCTTCGTGTGTGCCTTGCTCGCTAATTCTTCCGTGGTCGAGTACAACGATTTGATCAGCGTTTCTAATGGTGGAAAGGCGATGAGCAACAACGATAGTAGTGCGGGTAGCGGAGGCTTTATCCAGAGCATGTTGTACAAGACGTTCGGATTGTGTATCAAGAGCGGATGTGGCCTAAAGAAGATAATTATCAAGGTTAGCATAAAAGATTTAAAAACTGGCTATGTACAGTATAGCTTTACCTCATCTAATAATAGAATGGCAGGGTTCTTCAAAATGGCGCGAGCAATAGCTACACGTTGCTTTTGACCGCAAGATAACATACCACCATGTTCACCAACAACAGTGTCATAGCCTTGAGGGAGTTGAGTAATGAACGTGTGACAATTTGCTTCTTTACATGCTTCAATCATTTCTTCTTCTGAGACATTGCGGTGACTACCCATCAAAATATTTTCACGAACTGTCATGTTAAACAGCACCGGTTCTTGACTAACAACACCAATTTGACCACGCAGCCATCCAAGCTTAAGATGTTTGACATTGACACCATCCAAAGTAACTTCACCAGTAGTAGCATCGTAGAATCTTTGCACAAGTTGGACCGTTGTTGATTTACCGGAACCTGAAGGACCTACGAATGCAACAGTTTTGCCAGGCTCAATTTTTATATTCAAGTTATCGAGAATCAATACATCAGGACGAGTGGGGTAGTTGAAAGTGACGTTTTTGAACTCGATAGATCCTTTCATAGAAGCAGGTGTAACGGCATCAATATTGTCAGGATCAATTAATGGCACACGATCGATAATGGAAAATAACTTGGCAGCCGCACCTCTCGCATTAGAAACGGCAGACATGTTTTGAGGAAGCTTCAAAAAGGCAACACAGCCAGTCAACATTCCCATGAATACCCTAACAACACCAATTTGACCACGCAGCCATCCAAGCTTAAGATGTTTGACATTGACACCATCCAAAGTAACTTCACCAGTAGTAGCATCGTAGAATCTTTGCACAAGTTGGACCGTTGTTGATTTACCGGAACCTGAAGGACCTACGAATGCAACAGTTTTGCCAGGCTCAATTTTTATATTCAAGTTATCGAGAATCAATACATCAGGACGAGTGGGGTAGTTGAAAGTGACGTTTTTGAACTCGATAGATCCTTTCATAGAAGCAGGTGTAACGGCATCAATATTGTCAGGATCAATTAATGGCACACGATCGATAATGGAAAATAACTTGGCAGCCGCACCTCTCGCATTAGAAACGGCAGACATGTTTTGAGGAAGCTTCAAAAAGGCAACACAGCCAGTCAACATTCCCATGAATACCACAAATACATCGGGACCAGTCATGAGACCATCGACAACAAGTTTGGAGCCAAACCAAAGACTGAGACTGAATGAACAAAATAGAATGAACATAAAGAAGGCAAGTCCAAGACTATTCACTACAGCACGAAGAACACCAATTTTACAGGCCTCCTCTAACTTTTTGGCATAGCGACTGGTAAAGCGACTTTGAAGAGTAAAAGCGTAAACAGTTCGAATAGAATGAAAGGCTTGCTCAGCAATTGTACCAGCTTCAGCGGAAGCTTGTTGACAGTTACTGGTATATTTAGTAAAATAAAAACCCATAGCACCTAAAGCAGCGAAAAGTAAGGGAAAAATAGCCAATATGACTAGTGCCATTCTCCAACCTAACAATAACATGATGTAAGTATAAAGTCCATCTAGACTGAAAATATATTGCAATGAGTATACCTTTAATGAAGGCGACCAATATACCAGCAGCGAATTGAGCAAAGAGTGCAATAAATTGTCCAAAGTTTTCAGAGATACCATCTTGAACTAATTGAGTGTCAGCAGCTAGCCTTGTGTTCAAGGAACCGTCTTCTGCAGCATCGAACCAGCCCATTTCTTGCTTTAAAATGGAATGAAAGAAGAGAGAGCGAATTTTTCGTGTTTGGTGCTCACCGGTCAATACCCACAGACAGTTGGAAGCGTAACCAGAAACCAAAGCGACCACAGCCAGAATAATCATGATGTGTATAACAGGCATTGTTTTGTCTAGTAATTGAGAGGTGTCCGACAAAGCGCCGGTGAGTGTGCTGATAAATCGGCCATAAATCAGAATTGATAAAGGCAATAGAATTCCTGAACCGGCAGAGACAACAATAGCAATTGCAATTAGAAGTCGATCAGTTGGCGAAGCAAAGCGGAAAAGCTTCAAAATAGAGACTGTTGGCTCTTTCGGTTTTTTGTCCTTCTTTTCCTTCTTATCACTATTGCTGTTTAATGTACGAGTGGAGGAGCTACTAGAGGATTCACCAGAAGCTCTTTTAGAAATTAGCGTTTTGTCTTTGTCTTTAAGTGCCATATTTTTTAAATAAAGAAGAATTTGGATCAAATGCAAGGATTAGACGAAATTCAGGTTTATATAGAAAATCAAAATTCGAGATCAGAGATTTTCGGCGTACATGAGCGCTTATGTTGCTTAATTTTTTATAGCGGAATTTGATTTCTACTCACGTTTATGATTTTTGAATCTGTGGAAATGTAGTAAATCTGCAAGTTATGTTCTCTTAATTACTTGAACACCAAGCATAGCGTATGAGATGAAGCAAGCTATAGATTATTCCGCTGCTTGTGTTCATATTCTGCATTAGATAGTCTTTTATTTACTATGGATTGATTTCCCCAAAGAATCCATAAATCCGAATATGCTTTGCAGGATTCAGAGCATAAATCAGTTCCTCAGAATCGGTTTCTCCATTTATGTTGCGGAAGGGTTCATGTTACACAAATATGTAAGATCAATCTGGCAGGCACATTCGGCGCGTTACTCCAGATTATCCAACCAGATGCGTTACTCCATTTTCCAGAGTAGCTCGGCGCGTATTTCCTCCCGATATTTTGACTCAGAATAACTTCTTTTTTCATGTTCCGACCCTGCGCACACGCGAAGCTACCGCACATACCACAACCACAAACTCTCCACACTCACTCACTCACTTTCATCAAAAGGTGTTCAGTCATCTCCATCTTCACCTCTTCTTTTCTTTTTATTCGTAGGCGTTTTTACTTGTATTGCCAGACGAATATCTTTTTGGTCTCAAATACGCGAGCAATGGGTTGGGATCAATCATTGAAAAAGAAAACCGTGAAAGATAGAGAGAATTATATGATTTTTCCCAAAACGTGTTCTTTATATTATCATTTACGTACGTATTTTTAAATCTAGGATTCATTGTGAGAAGTCGATGTAAGATAGTATTGAAATTATCACACGAGAACTGAGGTTATTTGATGTAACCATTCTTTTGAGTTTTACACTTTTTGTACAAAATAAAAAAAATAAACAAATCTAAAACACTTCTCTTCATCATTGAGTGAAAATAAAATCGAAAAGAAGGAAGAAATGAAGAGGAGGTGGGTAAAACAAAAAACCTCAGCTCCTGGGTATGTAATAATTTTATTACTTCATTAGAGTCAATGAAGAGTGTTACGTACCTAAAGAAATCTAACTGCATGATGTTCGGCCCTTCTGATTACTGCTTCTAATAGTTTAAGTGTAAATTTTGTGATTAAATGCTGCTGTAGTGTTGAGTTAACTTGTCGCATACAAGTTCATTCCTTTCTTTGAATAATCTTTATTGAACCAAAGTCATAACCGTATTTTTGTATTGCAATTCTCCCTTGAAATCATTAAGGAAGGCTGGTGCATTACGTATGTTAATCATCTTAAACCACCAGTTTTTCTATGTAATACATGCGAAGTATGTAAATGTTGATCAAACGCACCACTTTTGCTTATTTATCAACAATAATAAGCTACACTATGAAACCTAAAAAAAATGGTTTATATAAAACACCCATTTTGATAAAATACATTTCTTAGCTCTTTTTCTGCTACCCCATTTTTCTGCTACTTACAAATATATATTTTCTAAAAATGTCTTCTTCCAATCCTACTTCTTGTGGCAATTGCGGCAATCCGACTTGCCAAGTCAAAATTAGCAGCGACACGCTGAAAGACAAGACGGCGAACGAGGTATTTGACATGCTATCAGGAACGTCTAATATGATGCATGTCGCAAAAAGTAAAGCAGCAAAGTAAGTATATCCTATGTGATGTTGTCATATCAAGTACCCTCTCACCTTTGTGTCAGGTCTGCTTATTTGCACTTCCCCGCGCACCGATCTGCTTCCTCCTTTGCCTCCCGCTGCCACACACACCCAGTTGTGGTTGATGGGGAAGTCTGTACAATTCGCGGCCCAACTGCAAATTTGTACAGACTTCAACGATTCCCTTATTCAGCAGAAAAAAGAAAAAGGTACGTAAACCGCAAATCTCAAGAGTGTATTTTATTAATTCTCTTATGTATATTCAAATTTACGTGCTCAATTAGGGAATCAGTGGAGGAGGCAGAATCTGCCGAATTGGGGCTTCTTCTGTGTAAGGCAGAACTCTATGAAAACGCAGAAGCAATCAAGGATACGCTTGACGAGTATGTGGTCTTGGAAGAAGAGATCGAAGAATTAGACAAGAAGATTAAGCTTGCAAAAGAATTGTTGGAGTAGATAGTTCCTTTCTTTTTTTTTAAAAAATATATATATATCAATTCTTTTAGTATAGCAAATATTATCAATTAATTAATCAAAGAATGACCAGAGAAATATTTTGATTAAGTTTGTTAGCCAATCTCTCACGAAGGACGTTCAACCTTCGCTCTTCCTCTAAGGAACATGAAGCAATGGGGATATCATTACTGAGTGCATATGTCGTAACAGAATCAAAAGTTAGAACGTTAGTTCAGTTCATTGAAGGTTTTACAATTGAGACATTTTTTTTAGTGATGCTGAATGAGTGATAATACTTGACAACTTTCCAACTATTGTTGTGATGCAAATTTAAATTACCAAACAGCGCACATAAGTCAAAAGAAAACATCAGAAGATAATTTTTTTATTGAACCTCCAGAAGAGAAAAACTTTATTATCATGTATCATAAAAGAGATTACCCTCTATACCTGCTGTGAGCTATGAAGTCAACTCTATCCCAAAAGATCAGGATGATCCATTGAATATCATTTGTGGTGCACCAAAGCGAATTGAATTTGGACCACAGCCCACTTCTTCACTTCTGTCACTGCGGATTTAAAATCAATTTTACCTTTCTTTGTTACTCTGCACTAATCACCAAACATGTCTGAACGTAAGGTATTGAACAAATACTTTCCTCCCAACTTTGATCCTTCGTTGATCCCACGACAGTAAGTATATAAAGAGTAAACTTGATAACATTTCACCAACTCCTTTGATTTCTGATTAGAAAAAAGCCAAAGGATCTTCAACATAAAGTACGTCTCATGTCGCCATTTTCTATGCGATGTGAAAGTTGTGGTGAATACATTTATAAAGGAAAGAAGTTTAACGCAAGAAAAGAGACCGTGGAAGGAGAAATGTACTTGAATATCAAGATTTATAGATTTTACATTAGGTAAGTTATTTACAGTATTGCTCCACACACAAATACAATCGTACTTATTTTACTTTGCAGATGTCCTCGTTGTTCTGCGGAAATCACCTTCAAGACCGATCCCAAAAATACAGATTATGTTTCTGAAAAAGGTGCAAGTAGAAACTTTGAACCTTGGCGTGGAGAAGAAGAGCCTAGTGGAGGTGAATCCGATCCTGACGATCCTATGAAATCTTTAGAAGACAGAACACTCGATTCAAAAAGAGAAATGGATATTATGGATGCACTTGACGAAATTCGTACTCGAAATGCTCGATCGGAACGTTTGGACGTGGACGATGTGTTGGAACGCTTTAATGCCGAAGATAAAGCAGAGATTAGTTCTCGTATGAAAGAGGAAGAAGAAGAGGACGAGAAGCAAGCAAAGGCTATTTTTGAAAGTGCCGATGGCGAGCAAGTGCGTAAATTAAAGGAAGCCGAACCAGACGCTCTTGAATTAGTCAATCAAAACGCTGCAAAAGCCATGGAAATACCCTCATTTAAACCCTCAGCCATCATCAAAAAGAGAAAATTAGAAAAAGCAGCTTCTCCAGTGGTGATTGTGAAAAAGAAGAAGAACGAAGAGCCCGCCCCTGCTCCCAAGAAGAATGCGTTATCACTATTAGCTGGATATGATGACGATGATGATAGCTCTTCTTCAGATTAATTGTATAATAAAAGGGGTTGTAATTTTTTTATTGTTATTGGTATATCTTACAAATGAAAAGGATGTATGGTGTGATGTTACTGGTTATAAGGAGATATACATGGATCTCTTTTTACCAGACGGATAGACGATCATTGCCGCAGCGAATAGACCTGCGGATAACCCTAAAGCAATTGTCATCATTTGCAAAGGGAATAGACCATGGCCTAGATCAGTCTGATGCAAGACGGAATAAGCACCCCGCACACCTAAAAGAAGCGTATTGGGTGAATACTTGAGCAGTGATACTATAATGCATAATGGATTTACCTATACTTCCGGGTACTAATAAAGTGACACCAACACACATGGATGCGAGTGGTGGCTCGCCAGTGACTTTTAATGAAAAGTTGGAGTACATGCCTACTGCAAAGGCAGCTATACTACCTACAATTTCACCATCTGGCACAACCTTTCCTAAAAAGTAAGTCAAGCAAAAGGCAATACCTGCGGAAATAGTCTGAGAAATCCATTGCTTCTTTGGCGAACCATAAGACAGTGCAATTGAAATAGAAAGAATCGGTAATAAAGGGATATAAAACCATGGTGAAACCAAATTTTGACCACAGATGCCATCCTCTGGTGTAGAGGGATTAATTGCATCATACACACTGCTTCCAACTTGCAATCCGTAAGCTAACTGAAAAGCATAAAATACAGCATAGACAAGCCGAACAATACCCGTTGTAACGTGTCTTGCAGATAATTCAATCTAAAAAAAGGACACATGAGCATTTCATAAAGAAGAAACTAAAATATCTCACTTACCACCCCCACAGTCATTGTATAACCTGGTAAAAGAATTAAAATCGCAGACATGGCTACACTTGTAAAGCAGCAGTAATTATGAAGTGCTTTTGCAATCAGAGCCACAAAAACAGAAGCAGATATTTCGAATACTCTTGCATAAATGGGGAAATAACCGGACAAAAGGTATAATATAGCCACTAATAAACCTAGAGCTCCGCTAATGCTCGCATCGATCCAAGAACCTCCAAACATCATGGCAGAGGCAGTAAAGCTACTTGCAGTGAAAAAAATCAATGTCGACCAAAGACCGCATGTAGGTGGAGCAGTAGCGACCTCGTGTAGAACAACGAGACAGTGATCTAGATCAATTTCACCACGATGAAAATTGTTCATGATATCATTAATTTTGGCCATTTTGCCGTTGTCGTATCCTTGAGGGGCTTTGACCATAATAGATTGCGAATCCGAAGCGTTCGTAAATGTAATTAGTACTGAATCTGGTAAAAAAGAAAAGGACGCGTCCAGCGACATGAGTTGTGAGGTATGTTGTAATGTTTCATCCTACATACGTAGAGTGAGATTAGCAAAAGATTTGACGTACATACTTGTGTCAAGCCAATCAGCTTACCACGCGGTGAAATGGACATCCACATTTGATCAATAGTCTGCCCAAGAGAATAATGACGCTTTTTTTCTTTTCGTAGAGTAATTCGTCTTTTTCCTCTACTGCATGTTGATGGCAAGGGTCAACGGCCCCATTCTCCGTGCTTGTATTTGATACTTCTTCTCCTTCTGGATTAGTGTTATTTAGTACGCCACTAAGACGTTGTTGATGGAGGTTTTGCGGGTTGTCTCTTGAAACCATAATATCGGCTCTTCTCATGCTAATAGCGGTAGCAATACTGTTGTCTCTGTGTAAATCTGTGTTGTTATAATAAAATTGTGCTCTAGCACTATCCTCTCGATAGTGCCCTGATTTCATGCTCGGACCTCGTTCAAGATCTGGGGTGTTGTTGTTACTGGATATCGATCGAACATGAATACTCGTAGGTGCTCTCCATAACGAAGGTCGAAATGGCAAAGGCGCCTCGGATGCGTTTGTTGTGGCTGTGATGGATACTGAAGGAGTTTCTACTACAGCCGCGGGTGTAGTGGGTGCAGTCACTGGCACCTCTATTGTTGTTGAATCGGTTGTGTCTTGCAATGTCTCACTACTGGAATGGCTATCTGCATCTGTCGTTGTCTTTTGTCTACGTAGTCCTGAGAATGAGCCGGTAAAAGATGAGGCATCGTAATACGAAGAGATGTTTCTCTTTAACTTTTTAGATACTCCTTCCATGATTTTTTATCCGAGCAAAAAAAATGAGAACAAGAAAAGAGAGAGAGAGGAAAAGAAGAAGAAGAATAAGGTTAAGCAAATTTGGCATATTTATGCACCTGTATAAAAATATTAATTTTATGGTGATATGGACTGTGGAGGTAAACATTACATAAGTTTTTCTGTATATTAGGATGTCAGAAACGATATAGTTAAAAAAGAATCTCCTTTTATGTAAATTAAAAAAAATGTTTATAAGAAAAAGAATGGCATCATAAGTATAGTAAGGCTTTGGAGTGGTGCGCATGAATTTACTTTTTACTCCTATTTTTAAGTGTAAAATACGCATTCGTACTTTGCGTAAGTACATACAGTAAGTAGATCGAATTGTGATATGTACATACATCTGTTTTACATGCGTAGTGAAAATCGTTTAGGTTTTTTTTTTTTTCTTTCACCCTCTCAACAACCCGTTTACACATCCGACGTGTAGTTAGGGTCTTTCGATACTTATCTGTAAATCAAAAAAAAAAGAATTGATTAGTAATGACGGTTGCGTAGCAACAACAGCAGCCACGACCCTAAATTCATTAAGCTAAACTAAGGCAACGGCAATGTTTATTCTGTCAATCATGCCGTGTACCTTGCTACTTTTTGTGTTACCTTTTCGCTTGTACAACGCGAACTCTTGTGTATAAAAATATCACTTTTTGCCTACGCCCTTTCTTTTTCTCTCTCTTTGGCGGGCACGTACACACTCTCCTATTTTTAAGTGTAAAATACGCATTCGTACTTTGCGTAAGTACATACAGTAAGTAGATCGAATTGTGATATGTACATACATCTGTTTTACATGCGTAGTGAAAATCGTTTAGGTTTTTTTTTTTTTTTCTTTCACCCTCTCAACAACCCGTTTACACATCCGACGTGTAGTTAGGGTCTTTCGATACTTATCTGTAAATCAAAAAAAAAACGAATTGATTAGTAATGACGGTTGCGTAGCAACAACAGCAGCCACGACCCTAAATTCATTAAGCTAAACTAAGGCAACGGCAATGTTTATTCTGTCAATCATGCCGTGTACCTTGCTACTTTTTGTGTTACCTTTTCGCTTGTACAACGCGAACTCTTGTGTATAAAAATATCACTTTTTGCCTACGCCCTTTCTTTTTCTCTCTCTTTGGCGGGCATTGAGAACCCGATATTTTTCCCTCCTCTCCGGCTAATTGTACAGACCCTTTATTTTTTCATACTTTTTTTTTTCAACTTCATTTGTAAACCTACCCTACATTAATAATATTAATAATACCACTCCATTGCAAATGGTCGGCAAAGCAACGAAATCTTCTATACCTGCATCTACATCAGCCAATAAAGACTTAAGTTGTCTGCGATGTAGAAAAAAGAAAGCCAAGTAAAAATTATAAGCAAAGTAGATCTATTTCCGTATACCAACTCAGTTTTTTTTTATTAGATGTTCAAAGACACGACCTACTTGTACTCGTTGTTCCCGATCGAATCAACCTGTAAATAACATATTTTTGTAAATGAATGTGCAAAAAGAAAAAGGAAGCTCATTCCTTGTTGTTTTTTTTATACTGTAGTGTGAATACCCTGATGCTCCACCTAATCTCACCGACTTGTCACAAAAAGTACTTACACTGTACGACACCTTACGAGAATTAGAGGGAGAATTCCTTGTAAAATATATGCAAACAATGGACGAAGATTCAGAAGCAGCAATAGCCACAGTAGAAGAAGTAGACCATGACTTGTCCACAGCCATGATAGACGACAATGAAACACAATACCAACAGACGCTAGAAAACGATGCAACTACCACAAATACAGCAATTAAAAAAGAAGAACAAGCAGTAGAGGAACCCGCTGGATGGAGCATGTCATTGACACCCAATGGATTATCCATTCAAGCAGTGACTCGAAACTTGAGCGAATTTAATGAATTTGCCAAACTCATATCACGTCAAATTATTCGTGATTTCGGGTCCGATTATTTACCAAGACTTTGGGATCCAGATGCGGAAGGTTATTTTGAAGAAGATTATTCAGATGCCGAAGAACTTGACGAAGATGAATACCTAGTGACAGTGCCTGTCTTTTCTACTTGTTCACTATTATTCAATGGAGAAAAAAAGCCTTCAACAACTCGAATAAAAGTAGAAGATTCAAAGGAAATGATGCGTACCTTACTCAATGGCAAGGATACGCTTGTGAGTCTAATTCAGTCTCACTACCCACACATGCTGCAGCATCTAAGTGCGAGATACAAGTGGTTGGAAGAGGAAGAAACTATTCATGCACCGCATCACCTTGTGATATTAATGTTTCAACTAAGGTCTTATTTACCTTCGCTGGATAAGTTATGTCATGAAGATCCTTTGAGCCAAATCTGCATATTGACAGCGTACGTAGTGTCTGTGACGCTATTGCCGACAATCAAATATTTGCCTTCTCCACCTTTGCCCATGTCGCATTGGGGAAACTGTGCCGAGTACGCTACCATGTTGGTAGTAGATCTCATCCTATCCCAAGGCGATGCGATCCCTACCTACCCAGTGATTTTATGCTGCATTTTACTATCCTGGATTGATGTGATACAAGACAATAAAGCAGATGTCATGATTCATATGGCGCTGCGTGTGCTGTGTGGTTCGCGTTGGCAAGGGCAAGAGCCAGCGTGGCAAATGTTGATTGCTACTTTGCTGTACCTGGATACGTATTCAGCTACGTTTCGTTTCAAGAAACCTCAACTACGTGGTGACGATGTAAATAAATTATGGAAAGCAGCAAATCAAATGAGAGAACCGGCCAAGTGGAACAACTCTATTCGAGAAGCAGGGATCGTATTGGAGTCACGACTCATGTATCTTTTAAACAAGGTCGTGTCGTTGTTCTATCAAGTCGATGATGAATCAACTCAGGTCAATGTGAGGAAGATTGACGTAGATGAAGTATTTGCACTTGTGCGCGAAACAGAATTGTGGGAGCAAGACTTGCCAGATTGGGCAAAATGGAAAAACGACGGAGAAACGAATGCAAAACAACTTCACTTAAAGATGCATATGCATATGATCCATAATATGGTCAAGATCTTGTTGTTTCGTCCCTTTTGTTGTAAAACTGCAAAACCTGGAGTGAAAGAAGAAAAAGAAGAAGGACAAGAGGAAGACGACGATATAGAACAAACATTTACCAAGACGACTTTTTTGGACATGTCTATTAGTTCTGCTGATCGACTAACCAGTTGTTTATGTTCTCTTGGCACTGAAGAAAAGGAAGATGATGATGATTGGACAAGAGCAGCGAGCAATTTAGTCAAAGATGTATCTGCTCGTGTATTAAAGATGTTTGATAAAGACGAAGAGGTAGTAAATGGCTTAGAAAAAATTTTAGATCGACTTAAAGCTAGTAGTTGTTGTAATAAAAAGAAAAAGTAGAATCTAAATTAAGATTGAAACGAACACGGGTTATCATTGGCTAGATGTTTACATTCTTTTCTGCTACTCCGTCACTTTTTTTTTCTCTTTCTTTCTTTTTCTCTTCTTTTTTCCTTCTTTTTTTACTTTTTTTGGCGTATATTATATTCTAATGGAAACGTTTAGACTAGAAGGTGTAACTAAAGAGAGACCTTTGCCTTCTTTCATAAAGAAACTATGGTTGTAAGTTAAAATTAGAAGCCAAGCGTGTATGGTCATCTATTTTGCTTCTTTTTCTAGAAGAAAAGCAAACCACGCGACGCTTCACTATTAATATTTTTATTATTCTTTTTGTTCTAAAGATACGTTTCTGTTTTGTATTTTTTTTTTTGTGTATTTGTAAATTTAGTATCATCGCTGATGCATCGTCTCAAGAATACATATATTGGGCAGATAGTGGACAGGTCGTTTGCGTGCCTGATGCAGTCTCCTTTTCCAAAGTGATATTGCCTAGGCACTTTAAGCATAGTAACTGGCAAAGCTTTGTTCGACAACTAAATTGTAAGTTGTGAAAAAAATATTTAAAAATAGTGTATACAAACAAAAAAAAATTACTCTATAAAAAATAGTGTATGGATTTCGAAAAGTGTATCAACTCAGCCTATCCTTTGACGATTCAGCAGATAAACGAACAGTGTGGCAGTTTAAACATGAATCTTTTAAAAAAGACCATCCAGAGTTATTATGTGATATCAAAAGGCGCACTGCAAAGCATAACATGGAACAATACACCATAGAGCAATCCTCATCTTCAACATCATCAACAAGAGTAATTGCAGCACAAGATTCTCCCATCAATATATCCACTCTACCACCCATACCACTGCCACCACCACCAATATCACAAACACAGCCTCAACCAACACCTTCACCACCCGTGCATACACCCACACCACCTTTACCATTACCACCACCACCACCACCAATTACAACGATACCGCAGTCAGACATACCAATGAATACGCATTTACATCAACAACTATTCGAGTTGGGCACTCGGCTAGAAGTCGCAGAAAGGAAAAGAAGAAAATTACACGAGGAGACTGTACAACTTCGCGAAATACAATCAGATCAGCAAAAAGTAAGTCAAGTTTTAGTTGCATAGAAAAAATCTCCACCATTTATAGATAATTAACAAATTTAGGCAATACGTGTTCTGATGGACTACATAAGCGAACTCACAAGTCAAAGCAGTAAGGAAAGAACATATTGGCAGCCTCGCGTTTAAAGAAATATTAAAAAATAATGGGATATTTGTATTACAGGCTTTGCATCTGAGGATCAAACATTACAACTTCAAAATACAAGTAAGTGAAATAAATAATCGATCGATGCTACGTACTCCGCGCCTATTTTCTAAATTATTTATACGTACGTACGTACATAGTGAATAAGCTACTAAAAGCAGATGTGCAACCGAGACCCGTAAACCCAGATATACAGCCGAGGCTTGATCTTCAGCAGCAACAACAGACAAGACTTACAAATCCTTATCTACAGCCACCACTGCCTCCATTACCACCACAGCAACACCAGCAGCTCGAATACACTGGTTATGATAGTGATATCAACAGTGTTGAAAGTAATACTAGTAGCAGTAATGGTATGAGCAGTGGTAGTGCTAGCCATTACCCTATGGAAACTGGCTCTGCTACTGTACAACAGAACTACCCACCCACTAGCACGCATCGTCGCCCTTTACCTTCTATATCATCTTTAATGGGTGATAATGCAGATAGAATGTTACCACCAATAAGAAATAAGAATAACAATAATAGACGAAACAATGGACGATAACAAAACGAAAATACAAAAAGTCAATTATGTTTTTATTTATTACAGTTTTTTTTTGTTCATGTGCTTGCGCGGGGGGAGAAGAAAAATCTTTCTTTTATTCCTGCCGAGCTCTTTTGCAGAATTTTTTTTGCTTTACTTTATTTTCCCCCAGCAGCAAGCAGCAGCAGCAGCACGATTTCACCCGATAATTCATACCGTGAGAAATATGACCAGAAAAAGAAAAAATGCGGGGAATTTTATACAAAAAGTTAAATAATAATAATAATGTTGTTGAAGCTATTTATAAAAAAGAGTATATATATATATATGTCAATGTGTGTGCGAGTGTACGTATTTATATGATGGTTGCAATGGGTGAAGAATTGATGGATTTACTATTGTTTTTGGAGGTAATAGTAACTCGACAATCTCTTTGAGTGTATATGGGGGATGATGGTGGCGGAGTAGGAGTAATAATAGAATTAAGATGGTTATTATTAGTGGTAGATGATGAGGTAGATGATGATGGTGATGCATTAGTGGTAGTGGTAGTATTATTAATTGATTTGGGTATATCTTTGTCTTTATCTTGATCTCTCTCTTCTTTGCCTTCCTCTTCCTCTTCGTCGTCATCGTCGTCGTCGTCCTCAGAGGCAGAAGATCTAAGCGGTGATCTATGCTCTTTCGTGTTATTATTATGTTTACTCTTCATAGAAAATTCATCAGAAGAAGCTTCCTCTTCATCTTCGGCTGCCATTACACGTCGATTGGTACGTCTCGTACGAGCGTTTAATACCTCTTCCGCTCTTGTAATTGTATTACAGATCAATAATCTCTCACGAACATGATATCTTTGTTTACTGCGTTTATCATCACGATCCAACTTTTTACATCCAAGCGTATAAGCCTTATTTGCAATCTGTCTTGGTGATAATGTCGTGGTAGAGAAGATAGTACAAGGCGCTTTATTATTACTTCGTTTTGACCACATTCTATGTTATCTTGTTCTTTTTCAGTCTTGTATAAAACATAAAAATGGATATGAGTGGATTTTTTTTTAAAATTGAGTCAGGAAATATGGAAGAGAGAAAAGAAAAAGGTAAACAAGTCCTTTTTTTTATTTTCCACGTTTTAAACCCCCTCGGAAGAGGACGGATTGGAAGCACATGAAATCCAATAGCACTGAATTATTTCCAAATTAGTCAATTTCTCTTTCTCCTCTTTTTTTCACTTGGAGAAAATGACCAATAGCGATAATACGTGCCTGAATGCAAGCAGCAACAGTAGCAGTCCGTTTCATTCTTTTGAGTCTGAACTTGATCCTATCATGATTGCTGCACATAAGCAAACTGCAAACTCAAAATATATTCGCTGGCGATATTGTTCTGACGAACCCGCCGAGCCCGTTGAACCACCACAAAGTAATTCCAGCCATGAATTAAACTTGATTGCCTTAGGAAGAACAGGCGATGGTAAATCAAGTTTACTCAATGACTTGATTGGAAAGCAAGTATTCAAGCAGAAAATATCTGCCAAAGTAAGCGTTTTATTTATATTATTAGAATGTCAAGTTTGTTACTTAATTACGATTGAAATAGTCGCAAACAAAAGATATACAAAAAAGTCAGGGTTTTTGGGCCCCACTTCATCCCTATATGCATGATAAACAGAATTTCGGTTGTCAAATCAAAGTAATTGATACGCCCGGCTTTGGTGATTCGCAGAATAGAGATCAAGAGTTCTTTCATATTATACAAGACGCTATACTAAATACTTCGTTGAATGAAGGAGGTATTCACTGTATACTCTTGGTGTTCAAGATAAACACATCGTAAGTAGTGTAGTATGTAGTTTTGATGGTGAACTAATACACCACTTACGCACAGATCAGATACCATTTTTAAAAGCATCCAATCCGTATATGACCTTGTTTCTCCATTTACAACAGAAGAAAACACTATTTGGGATAATATATTACTTGTATTTACCCACGTTGATATTGTCAATGGGAATACGACTAGATACCAATCACAGAAGGTCGCTCTCAAGACTAAAGTAAACCGTGCCTTGAAGGAGAAATACAATTTGAAGCACGATTTACCCATGTTATGGATAAGTACTCAAAAATATACCTGTGGATTCTTGAAAGGTCTAAGTGAATGTGATTGTGAAAAGGGTAATAAATATCATTCAGACTGCAGAAGACGTCTGTATGAGCAAGTATGGAAGCGTAGAAACACACCATTCATAGCAGCGACTGTAATGCAATCAGATTTAACTCCGACACAAACTTCTTCCAAAGATGACGTAGACTCGGCTGGTCTTCCTGAAGACGCGTAATTTTTTCCCTTAGTTATTTTCAATCCACGTTATTTTCTATTTCCTTTTGCTTTACACACTTTTTTGTAACAAAATAAAATATCAGAATGAAAAAAGAGGGAATTAAATCATATTATCAAGCCAAGATTGAGGAATGTGAAATTATCATGAATGAAAAGTCTCAGGACTTGAGACGTTTAGAAGCACAAAGAAACGCCTTGAACGCAAAGGGTAAAGTGAAAATACGAAAATTACATAAACAGCTTGACTGACTTGAAGGGTTATTAGTTCGTCTTTTAAAGGAAGAACTTCAATTATTACAAGAGCCTGGATCCTATGTTGGTGAAGTGGTCAAGGTTATGGGTAAAAAGAAGGTTCTTGTCAAGGTAAAAAAAAAAGAAACAAGCAATCTGACGTTTAGAGCGATAGTCGTAGTAGTATACTTACATTAAAGCAATGGCATAGGTTCATCCTGAAGGAAAATTCGTTGTTGATCTCGGTGCCGATATCGACATTGCACAATTAACACCCACTACACGTGTTGCACTTCGTAACGACTCTTATCAACTTCACAAAGTGTTGCCCAACAAGATCGATCCTCTTGTTTCTCTCATGATGGTTGAAAAAGTACCCGATTCCACTTACGAAATGGTTGGTGGTCTTGATCAACAAATTAAAGAAATTAAGGAAGTCATTGAATTACCTGTCAAGCATCCTGAACTCTTTGAAGCACTTGGTATTGCTCAACCTAAAGGTGTTCTTTTATACGGTCCTCCTGGTACTGGTAAAACTCTTTTAGCAAGAGCTGTTGCACATCACACCGATTGTCGTTTCATTCGTGTATCTGGTTCAGAGTTAGTACAAAAGTATATTGGTGAAGGTAGTAGAATGGTTCGTGAACTTTTCGTTATGGCAAGGTAAAGAAGTGGGAGAAATAAGAAAGGTTGACTGACATTGGATAACTAAAACCCTATTCTTTCATTCAATTAGAGAACATGCTCCTTCTATTATTTTCATGGATGAAATTGATTCTATTGGTAGTGTGTACGTGGAAAGTGGTGGAGGAGGAGATTCTGAAGTACAAAGAACCATGTTGGAATTATTAAATCAACTTGACGGTTTCGAAGCAACAAAGAACATCAAGGTCATTATGGCCACCAATCGTATAGATATTTTGGATCCTGCATTACTGCGTCCTGGACGTATTGATCGTAAGATTGAATTCCCTCCTCCAAGTGAAGAGGCTCGTGCTGATAAGAGCTGTTGCACATCACACCGATTGTCGTTTCATTCGTGTATCTGGTTCAGAGTTAGTACAAAAGTATATTGGTGAAGGTAGTAGAATGGTTCGTGAACTTTTCGTTATGGCAAGGTAAAGAAGTGGGAGAAATAAGAAAGGTTGACTGACATTGGATAACTAAAACCCTATTCTTTCATTCAATTAGAGAACATGCTCCTTCTATTATTTTCATGGATGAAATTGATTCTATTGGTTCAGCTCGTATGGAAAGTGGTGGAGGAGGAGATTCTGAAGTACAAAGAACCATGTTGGAATTATTAAATCAACTTGACGGTTTCGAAGCAACAAAGAACATCAAGGTCATTATGGCCACCAATCGTATAGATATTTTGGATCCTGCATTACTGCGTCCTGGACGTATTGATCGTAAGATTGAATTCCCTCCTCCAAGTGAAGAGGCTCGTGCTGATATCTTGAAGATTCACTCTCGTAAAATGAATTTGACTCGTGGTATCAATCTTCGTAAAATTGCTGAAAAGATGGGTGGAAGTAGTGGTGCTGAAGTAAAGGCTGTTTGTACAGAAGCTGGTATGTTTGCTTTACGTGAACGTCGTGTTCACGTCACTCAAGAAGACTTTGAAATGTCTGTGGCTAAGGTCATGAAGAAGGATTCTGATGCTAATACCAGTTTGAAGAAGCTCTGGAAATAGATTATCTCTTTCCCTTTTTATATATATTCATACAAAAATAATAAAATTTCCAAGAACATACACATATTCATTTTATTTACAAGTGATCTATAATGGTGTTGTTGATGATTATTCTTTCTTAGCAGTGGTAGAAGTAGCTTTTTGCTGTTGCTTGATCTTTTTCTCTATTTCAGCTAATTCAGCTTCTAAAGTTTGTAATTTGGTATCTAATAACTCATTATATTCGTCTTCTGAAAGTTGATGAATAGGAAACCAGCTTGGTAAATCAATGTATTTAAATATGCTGAAGGGTTCCTTTTCCTCTTCTTTTTCTACTTTCACAATAGGTGCTCCAGTCTCTACCACTCGACCATTTTGACTTTCTAAAATAGCATTCTGACGCCAGTTATCACCCGTTGTGTATAATGCTTGGACAGCTGTACAAATAGCACCAAACATCACAGCACCTGAAACAACACTCTTGGGTCCTCTATAAGCTGCTGAAAGCAAACCACCTGTGGTTGCACCTGCCATTGCACTACTAAATAACGCATCGACATCCTTGGTTTGTGAGTCCTTTAATCCAAATTGAGCGTTCTTTTGTCGTTGATATGTAATGAAAGTCTCTCTAACCACTATGTAAGCTAACTGTCAGTATGATTGAAATCCACTGGATTCAAATGAGTCGTCTTACAAAAGAAAGTAGCACCAAATACACCACAATTTAAGCCAGTAGATACTGCATACTGCTTTACTGGTGCATTCTTTAATACAGCAATAGTGGCACCTGTTGTTGCACCTGCCAAACCTATTTATCATATTAAAAAAGTCAGTTTGTTACTACTACTTTAGCATAAGGAAATTCTACTCTTACCTATAATACTCGAACCGACTAAAACACTCTTTGCTGTTTCTGTAGATCTACTCATCGAAGTTATGCAAGTCTTTGTTGAAGGGGAACAGAAGAAAAAGAAGAAAAAATTCGCCAGGGTGAACTTTTTTAAGAAATTCACTTTTAAAAAGTCACAGAACAAAAGATAAATCACTCAAGTCAAGCGTCCCTAAGCAAGAATTCTCGGTACTAAAACAAGGATAAGGTCGAGCCAAATGTATATGCTGCTTGACTATATTCCTATTATGCTGCATTTACTTCGAAAAGTACGCAAGCGTGATATAGTGGTGAAAAAGGTGCAATACGCTCTCTTCCCCCGCACGTCACGGCTCGTTGTTATCATTGGGCGGAGCCTTTGCAGTAATTTAGTATTATAGGCGCCCTCGATACTCTTTCTCCCTTTTTATAAGAAATATACAATGGCTGGCCACTCTCACGACCATCACGATCACTCCAACTGTAACCACGACCACGGTGCTCACTCTCACGCACCCGCCAATAAAGCTGCTGCTGCCAGTGATGAAATCGCTCAAAGACAACAAGCAGCTGACAAGCTCAAGAAGGTAAGTAAATAAGAAAAGAACATCTCAAGTACGGCATATATTTAACTCCTTTTCAATGTAGTCCTTGATTGAATTACAAGAAATTGCCAACCAACACAAAAAGTCAACTTTGTAAGGAACAGAGCGAGAAAGAAAAGGAATCACCATGTTGACACGTCTTTTATACTAGATCCAAAGCATCAGCTGAACCTGTTCAAAAGGCCGATGTTGACCTCTTGGTAAGTTTTAAAGCAGAAGCATATTTGATAAAGTAACTGACTTGTGTAATTTCATGTAGATTAAGGAGATGCAACTTACAAAGGCAGAAGCCGAGTCAGCTTTAAGAGCAAACAAATGCGATATCATTGCTACCCTCACCTCTTTAATCCAACAATAATGTATTTTGACAGGAAAAACAATAAAATAGAGAAACCATATCATACCATTTCACACAGAGACTAGTGTTTTCCGTTGCTATTTAACGTACTTGGGACAAGAGAGCGCGTAACATTGCACCCGCGAATGTGCTCAGGATATATTTGATTGTCTTTTCAATGTACGTCTTATGTATAGTCGCTCAAGAGTAGCTCAAAATCCAATATAAAACAATCTTTCTGCTTGACCTTCCTCCTGATACCTAGCGGGTCTCCAAAATGACGAAACATTTTTTGCCATAAAATCATGAGCAGCGTTGCACTTTTCTTACTTTTCCTCTTTCCAACTACAAACAATTGAGAAATGGTGAAAACTACTATTATTGCTAGAATTGCTGATGGTCTTCCATTGGCTGCCAGTATGGATGATGAACAGGTAATGAGCCTATTTCGTATGACGACAAGAGAAGAACTCAAACTTACTAACGTGTTTTATTGTAAAAAAAAAAAAAAAGGTCGAAACTGAATTAGCTGAATATAAGGGACAAGCAAAGACAATCTTTAAGCGTCTCAACATCAACTCTGAGCCGAGATGTTCCATTGAGTCTGGCAAATACGCGTTCCAGTAAGTAAATAATACGTGGGCTATTATGAGAATAAGACTTAACGTATCCCTTTTTTTTTTTCAAAGTTACATTATTGAAGGAAGTGTTTGTTATCTTTGTATTTGTGATCAATCATATCCTCGTAAGCTTGCTTTCAGTTATTTGGAAGAGTTAGCCAAGGAATTCAACATGAGTTACGGTAACGAGGTTGACAAGCCTGGATTGAGACCCTATGCTTTTGTCAAGTTTGGTAAGTGGATTTAGTGCAAAAGAGGTAATTTTTATAGCGCGCGACTAAAATAACTCCACGTTGTATGAATTAATAGACACATTCATGCAAAAGACAAAGCGAATTTATCAAGACACACGAACCCAAAGCAACTTGTCTAAATTGAACGAGGATTTACAGGACGTCACTCGTATCATGACAAAGAACATGGAGGATTTATTATGGCGTGGAGATAGTTTGGATCGTATGAGCACCATTTCAGGCGAATTAAAGGACAGTGCAAAGATGTTTAAGGATAAAGCTCGTCATTTAAATTTACAAGCTTTGTATCGTAAATATGGTCCTCCCGTCATCATTGCTACTTTTATTTTACTCGTCTTTTTGATTCGTTACTACTGGTTCTAAGATCTCAAATTAATCTACGTACTTATACCTTTAAAAAAATAATAATAAATGAATTGTTTTATTTACTACTACTATTACTACTAATACTTTCTGCTACCCATTGTGATAACCATCCACTTTCCTTCTTCAAAGTGGTAGGTTCACTGACAGAGATAGTGCCATTCTTCAAGTAAAGTCTATGATTGCCTTCTATTCGATCCGTAATATAATTGTAATTGATCATGATACCAAATGACTCGTTGATGCCCTTTTCTGACGTGTCCGCTTGCCAGTGGATTTGGTGAGCGCAAGCACCATTTCTCAAATGAAAATTGGCTACGTAACATAACCGGTTACTGTTATTACATCATCATTACTACCCAACATATTGGCTCTCACTTACCAACTGGGTCTAATGCATTCTTTCCTGCTCGCTTTTCAGATAAGATATATCTAGCACATAATCTCATCAACGGCTCTTTTAGCTCGGCCTGGTCATTGGTATCAAATCGTTCGAGTTTCTAGATATCGTCGTGTAAACAACTATACGAGTTAGAAGTTGTAGTATGGCCACTTACTGTATTCCAATCACCCACTGACTTAAGCTCAGCTTGGATTTTTGAATCTGTGTTCACGTTGTTCAACACCCATTTTCTAAAGCCTGGCATTGGACTGAGCGTAGCAAATGTTTCCAGGAAAGGGTATTGGCGCTGTAGATCTTTAACTACTTGCTTTATGAGGTAATTGCCTAAATTGATACCACCAAGACCTTGCTGTGTAGTAATAGAGTAACAGATAGCGCATTTGAACTTTGAGGTATCTATATCTTTCTCTAAACGTTCGGGTTCGTTCAATATGGCTTGGACAGAGTTTGATATACTAGGTACAAGAGCGACATGAACAAAAACCAGAGGCTCGTCGGGTACATTGTTTTCAAAGAATGCATATACACGTCTATCAGGTCCTAAACGTCTAAAATAAAGGTGATGGATATGTTGGTATAATGCAAACCTAGACCAATGACAAATAGACCCCATACCTCTTTATATCCTTCCAATCTTTCACTGCATGAACAGCTTCATAACTGCAGATCTTGATGATACGTATAAAATGATCAATTATTTCTCATGTCATTACAAAGAGGATTTCAGTATACCTTTTCTAGTAACTCTGCTGAGCTTTTTTGCCACGTAATTCTCTCAGACTTTAAGAATCCAATCACATACTTTTTCATTTTCAACCGAATATCATTCTCTAGACTGAAAAACCGTTGGTATAGTTCACTGTCTCTTTGACCCATGATGCTCTATGTGTAAATGTATTTGACGTAGTGTCAGCAGTGACGATTTCGCTTTTTATTGGTATTCAACCCTGACAACATACCAATAAATCCGCTCTCATATCGGCCAGCAATTTCAATCCATTGGGCAACTGATGTATGCGATCGAAGAACAAGTTGTATTTTGGCTCCAAGTAGTACTGTAATCTTTTCTCTGTCTAAACATAGATTTTTTCCATGAGTACATCCATACAAATGTGAACACAAATCCAAATTACAACGTATGATGTACCTGCGTAACATGATTTTTATCGCTTTTCCCGAGTCTAATGTATTCTTTTGCCTCTTTCACCGCATTTACCCGGTCCACATCTACGTACAAACAAATTTCATCAGCGTTCTCACATACAAAGTCCACTTTTGCATTTTACATACCAAATTCAGTGG
Source organism: Mucor irregularis B50 (assembly GCA_000587855.1). NCBI lineage: Eukaryota > Fungi > Mucoromycota > Mucoromycetes > Mucorales > Mucoraceae > Mucor > Mucor irregularis. The sequence continues at coordinate 519,563 of KK076459.1, forward strand.
CCAATACCTCGAAAAATTCCTTTTTACCATTCTAAAAGAGAGAGAGAGATGGTTGATATTTTTTTTTATGTTCTTGTTCGCATCTTCCATCTATTTTACAGTGTGTATGTACTTTGTCTAACTGCTTGAAGAATTCACAGCATTTTATTGTAAAGAGAGGTGGCGGTAAATTATTTGTGTTCTCTGTAATTTTTTCCAAAAGCTCTTGCATATACAGTTTATCCGCCAATACAGACGTGGATGAAGTGGTATCTTCTTTGGTGTTAAATACTATAGTTCGGAGTGAATACTTTTCTGGTTTGTCTCGAAAGTGTCGAGAAGTTTTTGTTACCTGAAGGGGCTGAATTGCAATCCTGTGCACGACTCGAATATCTCATCGTGGATAAGTAGAGTGGCTTCCACGGCGAAATCAACTGTCTTCCTCCATTTATTATTCGCTGCATAGTAATCGGTATAAGTAAATAAGTTGAAAAGAAAGAGAAAGAGAGTGAGTGAGCGGAGCGATAATTGTAAATTCAAGCGTGGGACACCAAATACGTTTATAGCAAATTCACGTGAAGCTTCAGAATTGCCCAGCACTCTATGTTTTCAATAAAATGTATATCATAATAATTGCTCTGAACACAAGTGGATATAGACCTTTGTTCTCCTTTCTCAAAAAAAAATTTGAGATCTTTTTGAACAATGCCACTTGAGAAAAAAAAGTATTTGAAAGTGCCAAACCAATTGATGATATGAAACAGTAACTGTTTGATTGACGTAATAAGCTTAATCGAAATGCAAATTGTTGTTTACGACAGTTTCCCTCACGCCTTCAATTTAGCTCACCACTCATATATACAACAAAATATTCTCCATATATTCAAGAAGTTCCATTGTCATCAATGTGATATGACAGTGTTAGAAAGACAGGTTTCTTGCGATATCCAAATTTGCAATTCCCATCAACTACCTTGATTCGATAAGTGCATAATACCATTGATTTATCAGCTACCGTCTTTCCTGATGAATTAAATGTTCTATATTTTTATAAATTTTGAATTTTTTTTCTTTTTCGTAACCCTTCTATCATGGCCATGCACATCTTGCACTTTTTGCTGTATCAGGTGTATTTCAGATTAAAGCAGTGATACACACCGCTCAAGACTTTCCTTGGCTTACCTCACCTCCACAACTGTGTATGGGCTCTTTCTTCCTGCGCTCTTTGCTTTTTCAGAATGTTGCCAACTCAAGACTTTTTGGTAGAAGTTACCGCACAAGAGGGCAACGTATTCCCCGCAAGAAAAGCCTTTGGAAAGGTTGACTTGCAAGCACGGTTCTGTGATCCTTCCTTTGCGTCAAAACCTGCGGATGTGACCAAGAAAGCTTTGCTACTCTGGCCAAACAGAATGGGAGAAAAAATGCTCCAAGCGCAATCTGACGGCATTGCACCTACCGTCGTCCAGCCCAAGGTAGGCCTACCTTGGGTTCTGGATAAGTTATTTCTGGGGGCAAGGACCACTTCCTCTACGAATAAGTAGGTGATGTAACTGACCGAGCTTAAATAGAATTTATGTACTTTCTCTTCCTCACACATTTCTCTCACGTAGTATTTCCAACAGTAAATATAAACCTTTATCGTCTGTTCTTATTGCAAAGCGTACACTACTGACAACATACACACTTTCGTTTAGATTTGAGGATGAAGGGATCACCTTCAAAAACTGATCCAAATTGTAAACGAAGAACAACGTAATCTTTTTACTCTGTGCTAACATCTGTCTTCATCAATTTAGGTTGGAAAAAAAGAATGGGAGAAGTTAAAGATCAGGAAGAAGGAAGATGAAGAGAAGTTTTTGGGCGTGTATGAGGATCTTTTGGAGACTCAACCGCCCAAAGATGCAAATGTTGTTGCAGTCCTGTACGACAGTGAGGAGGAGGATGTTCTCGTTTTTGAGAAGAAGCGAAAGAGATCCATCGCTTCAACAAGCAAAGAAGCTTTTACTCATCCCGCTTTGTTCCTTAGCCCTGTTCATGAACAAAAAAGGGCTAAGGTACAACAGCCTTTTACCAAACAATATCAAATCACCAACAGTTGACTCTTCTTCCCCCCCCCCCCTCCCCTCCCTCCCCGCTACAAATTTTAAATGGGAACCATCATCATCTGCTCTTTGTGCAAAATACACACTACTGACAAAATACCCTTGCTTACGTACATAATAAAAAAAAAAAATAAAGTATTCTGATGTCATAAGTCATGTAAAGAAATAAATACAGGTGATAGACTGGCCACTTTTAGCTATTGCAAGTTGTAAAAGAATCCCCCCCCCCCTCTCCCTGTCTTTTTTCTCACGTATAAAGAAAGAGGAAGTTTATTAAGGACTTGCGATAGCGTTTTCATCGACGAAACCTCTTCACAAGAATAAAATAAGTTGGTGCTTGGTACATAAGATCTCATTCGAAATAATTATTTATATTTGGTAATTCCTTACATATTGTGTGTGTGTATGTACATAGGTGAGAAAATCTCTCTTCAGTTTGTTATTTTTTTCTTAAAGCGTATATAGTCTGGTTTTTTACTACTTGAAATTTCATTCATTTCCATTGCTTTAACGGTCGAGATATTCTCGGTGATAAATATTGTTTTCCTCATTGATGAGAAATTGCGCAGTAGATTCCTACAACGTCTGAAAGATGTTTGCTGCATTCAGATTAACCTTTATCTTTGAAATCTCTCGATGGTAATGTAACATATATTGTCAAGAGTAGGGGCGATCTTTATTTAAACTCTCAATCTTCTCTGCTACTTAAAGAGATCTGTTATTGCTTCAATAATACAGCATCTAGAAATTTAAAAGCTCCATGTCCGGATACATATGCTCTCTACTCTCTTTGAAGTTGATTACATATTGAATTTACTGAAACAAGTGCAACTCAGAAGAAAGGATTTTTCAGAAATAACAATTACACATAAGGCAATACATACACGGCTCATAAAGATCCTTCATTTTTTTATTTAATTCGTGATATTCCTTATTTTATAAAGTATATAAAAAACAAAACAACAAGGATTTATTCGGGTCTTGCTGACTCGAGAGTTTCTCGAGCCAACAAGATCGTTCTTCGAAGGTCATTTAACTCGTCAATGATTGCTGTTCCCTGTGCTAAACCACGTCTCAAATCATTCTCAAGAATATTCAAACGATCCTTCTTGAGACCATACTCTACTTCCAAAAGAAGAAGTCCATCCTCAAAATGTCTGATTTATAAAAAATGAATTTGATAAATATGTGTAAAATTTTAAAATATTCGTATTGGTCTTTGTGCTCTACATACCTTCTCCCTTCTTGCTACTGGAGAGTTGATGAGGAGGATATCCTCCAAAGGGAGACGGAAACTGCGAAGATGCGGAAACTAGAGTGGGGTGCAAAGGGGCGGTTCTCAGCTTTCTGCGTGGTTTTTTCAAACCACACATTCTTCCCCCTACTGTTAAACCCGATAACTCATGTTCTTCTTGGTAATCATTAGCCCATATGTAAGTCGAAAAGTGCAAAAAAGCAGCACTATATGTAGCAAGGTGAGAACGAATCTTTTTCATTCATACTGTTTATACTGATACCTACCCAGGATGCACATCCTTTCTCACATGTAATAAATGAGCAGTGGATTTGACTTCCTTGAAAACTTCATCCGCGGTCATCATTTTTAAAACATCTCCATAAATACCCACTTGATTCTTGAATTTAATGCAACTTATGCAAGACGAGGGATATCGAGGCCTGTAAGAATTCTAAGCTGCGGGATTGCGAATCGTACAGACTACTCCGCCAATCACAACTAGATGCAAGATACTTTTAAAAGCAAAAGTATTTGCAGTGATGAAGGAGAAGAAGTGCAAATATGCCGACCTATCACAAAGGTTAGAGAGTACTCGATATGGCAATATCACACAGGATATACTTACTTTGCTGCTCCACTTTTTGCTACACGCATCAGGTTGAAAGTTCCGGACGACATGTCGGACGCTTCGTCTGCCGTCTTGTTCTTCAGCGTGTTGCTGGAAATGGTAAGCTGGCGAATGGAATTGCCGCAACCGATGCAGGACTTTGGGTTTATTGGATTCATTGAAGTAAGCCTAAATGCTTCATACTCAGGAGGGAGAGACTATCTTGGAAATATCAAAATGAATTTGTTAAGTAAGTATAGTAGATATTGTTAAAATATGTGCATTGTGCTTTGAGCTTTACATACCTCCGTCGTCCGGAACGAGTGGGATGTTGACGCCGAGTACATTGAGGTCTGAAGAAGACGCAAGAGCAATGACAGTCCTCCAGACGGAGGCAGAAACTGCAAAGGTGCGGTTTTCATCTTTCTCTATGGTTTTTTTAACCATTTAGTCTTCCCTTGACAACAATACCCGACAAAAGGCCTTATAAAGTTGGACCGTATAAGATCGCAGCACTATAGCAAGGTTAGAAAAAAAATTTTACACTACTTGTATTGATACCTACCCTGAGAGAATATCGTTTCTGATGTGCAGAGATCCATAAATGGTGGCGATATCCATAAAGTGAAAAATATTTGTTCTTCGATAGCATAGCGGAGAGCATATCGTCTTTGAAAATAAGCATCGGTATCTTTCTAATCTATCACTTGCTGCAAGTGGGAAGTTCTCGCATTGATACGTAAGTATTGAGTTTCGACGTTTTTCTCACGCTCCGTTCTGCGCACATGTATTGCATCTAAATACTGAGTAAAGTTAGGAAAAGTGAGGAAGAAAGAAAAAAAAATAACGTTGTTTTAATCGTGTACATACATAATGAAATCACCCACGCATTTATCAAATGTTGCCGTATGTGAGCACCTCATTACGTACATATCATGCAAAAATCTCGTGTGAAACCTGAAATATGATAGAAAAACCAGGTATGTATTTAATCAATGAAAAGACAATCTTCTTGATTTTCACCCTAGGAAGAAAGTGCAAGTGCTGGGGTTTACTGTGATCGATGAACTGTGCATGACCTTGAATAATTTCTGCTATTATTGCAACGTAGTCTTTCAAAATAGAAGGAAAAGTGCACTGGTAACTTTCTGTCTTCTGGTCATTGTCTGGTTAATTATGTATATTTGCCATCTTTCTTCCGGAATGCGCGAGTATAAACGTTAAAGGAATAAAGGGAGCTTTGAGGACTGACAACAAAGAGCAACATTTTTTATTTTATTTAAAAGACTTCTATCAGCGTCATTTTCTTCTTTCAAAGTCTTTCATCTTCTCCATCATTTCTTCCCTTTCTTCAGTCAACAACCTCAAGTGTTGGTCTTTGTCCATGAGCTCGGCCAACTTTCTCTCTTTCTCGGCCTCCAAAATGGTGAGGCCCTTGCCAACTTGACTAAATAACCGATGAAATTCGTTAGTACGTACAAGGATCAATGAAATAGTAGCATTGACCTTTGCGGTTCACTTACACTCGCCAGTCTTGTTCTTTTTCGTTGGACAAGGGCACCCTTTCTTCTACCTCACAGACATGGCCAAAAACCAAAACGCCAGAAGATCTATACCTCGTATAGTAGTAATTGGCATGCATATCACTTTGAAAATGGAGATATGCAGAGCTAACATAAAGGTGAGAAGACACTTTCATAAGTGAAACAAAAAGATACCTACGCCGCAAAAAAATCCCCAGCAACATGGAGCAAGTTCTCCCTGCAGTCCAGATCTACAAAGATCTGGTCTGCAGATTTATTTTTGAGGCTTTCACCAGAGATAACAGCTTGCCAATCAAATGTATTGGTGTTTCTTCGATAGCATAGTGGTGAGTATCTCTCCCAAGATTTTTGACTGGACCATTGAGCTCAACTGATCGAGACCTCGGCCTTTGGAAAAGCTCAATCTATCACCGTTTGTTAGTACAAGATTCTTTGTATGTGATAAACAATTAAGCTTCAGCTACAGCATTTACCATTTTACTGTCTCTGCGCATCGAGATATAGCGGATGTGCTAGAGACGTTCCACATCATCATGATTTGCTCTTCTCTTAGAGTTGGTGGCAAAGCATATAAAATACTGGAAGAGAAAGAGAAAGAAAGGAGGAAAAATGAAAACAATGAAAATAAAGTTCAATAAAAAAGGTCACAAGCATGCAATGTTGTAAGCGCCAGAAGTTGTCAAAAGCACTGTATGTTAGTTCACATCATAGGATCGCTTTGATTCTCAGCAAGCGCTAGCAGTGCAATGGTGGAATCTTCTTCGGCGACTTTTCCAACATACGTAAGAGTTCTAGTCAGCGATTTTCGGCAGCTGGCGGCCACAACGAGTTGTCCTTCCCGGTGGGAAAAGGTTGAAAGAGTTCCAGGAAAAAACTTGCAATCATGATTGGCATTTCGCATGGAGTCATTGCAACTTGAATCTAACCCCTTGAGAGGTATTCGAACCGAGACAAGGATCTAAAGAACGTGCTCTAAAGTAATGTCAATTTGTTTACTTAAAGAAAACCTGCTGAAAAGAAGCTTTTGCTCTCAGCGTGATAAATTGGCAAACAGTGAGGGCTACTGTCGTGATATACCACCAGTTTATTATGAAATAATGATTTCTCTGTATTAAGTACACTAAAACGTAAGTGACAGGGATTTTACGTGCCACTTCTTGTTGAAAAGAAGATGTCTCTCTTAACGATAATGGCGGCACTAGTAAGCATGGTTGCTGTCATCGTTCGAAAGAAATAAATTGAACACAAAGTGCTATCAATGCTTGAAGTCTTTTTATCTTCTACTGTTATTACTAAATTTAACTACGAAATCAAAGTTTTGCTTCTCACTTTTATGTAACCATCCAAACAACCTAACTTTATAAAGAATCTATATCAGATGACCCTCACATATCACGCTCTCCCCCCCCCCTCCTCCTTTCTTTGGTCCCCCCATCCCCCAACCAACCCGCCGCCGCACACACCACCCACACACACACAAAGGTCTCAGCAGAAATTTCCCCTTTTAATTCTTTTTTTTTCCCTATTTTTTAATTTCTCTTTCTTTTTCGTTTTTTTTTTACTCTCTTTTTTCAACCAAGCGTCATGAATGGATTAAAGGATCATCATAAAGTTACCAAGGTGTCTGCAAAGGACGGTAAATCAGGCCAAGAGATATTACTTCACTATACGAAATACAAGATCGCAGGAAATGGATCATTCGGTGTCGTTTATCAAGCCAAACTATTACAAACAGGTGAAGATGTTGCTATAAAGAAGGTGTTACAAGATAAAAGATTCAAGGTAATTCATATCTGCATGTGTGTTTTGTCAATAACATCTTGCTTACATGTACATATCAATAATAGAACCGTGAGCTTCAAATCATGAAAAGTGTGAGCCATCAAAACGTTTGTTCTCTCAAGGCATTCTTTTACTCCCAAGGTGACTCCAAGGTACGTACATATTCGAGTCTATATGCGTAGTAACCCAACACTAAACATTATAACCACAATTCATTAGAAGGACGAGGTGTATTTGAACTTGGTATTAGAATATATTCCTGAAACACTATACCGTGCTACAAGACACTATGCAAAATCCAAACAATTGATGCCTTCCTTGTATGTTAAATTATACACTTATCAAATACTTCGATCATTAGCTTATATTCATTCAGTTGGAATATGTCACCGTGATATCAAACCTCAAAACTTGTTATTGGATCCAGCTTCTGGTGTAGTCAAACTGTGCGATTTTGGAAGGTAACATATATGCAAAGAGAGAGAGAGAGAAAGCGAGTATGCGGGTGTGTGATAAAGTTTTAATTTAATTAATGCTTGCTCCCTCTGCGTTTATGTGTGTATTAGTGCAAAAATGCTTTTACCTGAAGAACCCAACGTTTCCTACATTTGCTCTCGTTATTACCGTGCCCCAGAATTAATCTTTGGTGCTACAAACTATTCTGTAACAATTGATATTTGGTCAACTGGTTGTGTTATGGCTGAATTAATGTTATGTCAACCTTTATTTCCAGGTGAAAGTGGTATTGACCAATTAGTGGAAATTATAAAAGTCTTGGGGACTCCCACGAAAGAGCAGCTGTTATCCATGAACCCAAATTACACGGAGCATCGATTCCCTCAAATTAAGCCACACCCATTCTCCAAGGTTTGTATCACACCACTTGTGTATGTTTATTTATAACTTGCCTAAAATTAACTTGTTTTCTTTGTAGGTCTTTAAATCAAAGACTTCCCCTGAGGCGATCGACTTTGTTTCATTGTTATTACAATACTCGCCCAATAAGCGATTGACTGCCATCGAAGCCTTAGCACACCCTTATTTCGATGAATTGCGTGACCCAAACACAAAAATGTTGAATGGTAAAGACTTGCCCAAACTGTTCAACTTTTCAAAGCATGGTAAGTACAAATATGGAGTAGTGTTGATAATGCCATTGTAAATAACGTGTGTTTGTCTTCTTTCACAGAACTGTCTATAAGACCCGATCTCAACACTACCTTGGTTCCAAAACACATCTTAGATAGAGCCTAGCAGCAGCAGCAATAGTAGCAGTAGCAGTAGTAGAATTTATATGTAGCTTCATGAAATACCCCAAACTCCCCAACTCCCTGACCAATGCATCTATTTCTTTTTCGTTCTTCTCTCTTAGCAAGGTCATTTTGTTCTGTAATATGTAATATTATACTTATTTAACCCATTTCTGTGTATTGTATTTAGAGCTGTTTGAAATGCTTGTCTCCAGCTCCTACGAATAATTTATGTAAACATTGTTTACTATAGCAACAAATTGCGAACAACCCTCATTTGGGAAAAAACGAGCTATTGCTGAGCTGCAAAAGTCTGTTCCTTAAAGGGGACTTTACTCACTTCAAGATTACAACTAAACAAGCTTACTTATATATTCATTGCCATACAAACTTTGAGATAACTTTTTTACATGCTTTTATTTAATTACAATTTCTTATATTTTCTTTCGGTTTCGAAAATAAGTGCTCTCCAGAATTTCATGACAAACACCAAAGCGTCTTCATCCAAAGCCTATAAAATGAAGAAATTCAGTTAGTTTCGTTATTGTACCTCATTCATTTTTTTTAGCGCATTTACCCCTTCTAATTCAGTAACAAGTTCGTCAGGACCCTTTCTCTTTCGAATAAAATCAAGTACAAAATTCACTAAATCGTCCTCTTCCATACCCAATAAGTCTACAATCTTTTTAGATATGAATGGATGTAACTTTTCTTCGATCAGAGTTTCATCCAATACATCCCATTTCACTGAATACGCCCATAAATCGTCTTGAGAACTAGGTATAGAGGTAATTAACTCCTTGACTTTTTTAGCTCTTTCCTCTTCAGTTAAATTTTCGGTATTTTCATCCTCGTCATCGTTGTATTCTGTCTTTACGTTTTCAACGTCACTGTAGTCTAAAGGCACAAGTACACGTCTCTTCTTCTTGGCATCCTCTTCGTCGTCATCATCGCCACCACCCAAAGTGTTTCTCTTGATGGGAATGTTAAAGTTCAACTTTTTGGGTTTAATAGCAATCTTTCCATCGTCTGCTTCTCTGTTCAAGTTTTTGCTATCTTTCTTTTGACGTTCTTCCTCCTCTAGTCGAAGTCGTTCTTGTTCGATTTCATGTGCTTCTCTACGTCTATCCTCTTCATCACGTTCATTTTCACGTCTACGCACACTGTCTCTCAGTTTTCTCCATCTGGATCTATTGTTTATCATGATAGTTTAGAGAGGTTACAGGAAGCATAATACAAATTATATCGATTTATACCTGTCTGTATAGTAAATCTCTTCGCCTTTCTCGGCCTCGACATCATCATCCCAATTTGCAAGACGTTCTAACCAGTACTCTTTATCTTTAATTTCTCTTTCCTCTTCCTCCTTTTCTCTTTTCAAGTCTCGCTCATAATCGCGAAGTTTACTAGCTTCTTTACTTTCAAATCTCTTTTCTCTTTGGCGGTAAGCATTTTCTACATCACGATCATGTTTTTCTTTTCTTCTTTGCTCGAGTTCTTCATCTGTGATCGTATCTTGGTGGCTGTGAGGGGCAGCATACTCTGTGGGACCTTTTACAAAATCTCTTTTATTACCACGAGTATCACTTGATCTTCTACTAGGTGAATGATCGTCCATGTGTCGTTGTTGCTGTTGGTCTTTTTGTGCTGCTCTTTCCTTAAAGAAAGCAAGTTCTTTACTAATAGCGTCAGCATCGTCAGCATCGGGTTGTTGACCTGTAGCAATAGCGTGTACGTATTTTTGAATAGTGGCATATTTCTCTTGATCGTCGCTAGTTGTGTTTCCCTGCGCATTTGATTTGACGTAGGATTCCAAGAAATTACGTACATTGTCATCGGCCTTCACAATCAGCTTCTTTTCAACGCCACTTCCGTCTTGGGCTTTGAGTATCACGCCTTCGGTTTTTTCTCCACCTAAAACACGTAAAGCACATAAAACACTGTCGGGATCGGCGTAGGTGGCGAAGCCGAAACCTTTAGGGTTGCCTGAAGCATCTTTTGTACGCTTCCAATGTTTTAAATTACCACAAGTCTATTAAAAGGTAATGAATGAGAGAGTTGAATGACAATTCAAGGGTGTAGAGTGTTTCTTACCTCTAACAATTTCTGAATCCAACCATCGTCAACACCAGCAGCAATTGCACCCACAAAGAGTGTATTTAATTTGTCGTTGGCAGCTTCTGCTGGATTGACTGGAGGGTTGGCAGTGATTGTTGCTGCTGCTGTGGGCGAAATTGGTGGTGGACCTGTGGTAGCTGGTGGAGGTCTGCCCATATAATGGTGTTGTTGTGCTGGTGGTGGACCGCCGAAAGGTGGAGGTCGCATAGCAGGTGGAAATTGCTGTTGAGGGTTATATCCTCCCGCTTGTGGAGGTGGTCTAAAGCCTATAAACGAGAATAGTGTCAGTGACAGTCAGTAGAATAGAACCGAGAATGTCCATACCGTAGTTATTAGGTCTATATGGGTCCATTAGAATAAGGTGAGTATCAAGGAAGTAGAAGTCCAATATTCGACGTGATATTTCACTGCTAATTTAAAAGGTGAGCGGGAAAGGTTACACACTCTCCATTTCTAAGCCACTAACCATTTGTTTGAAAGCAAGTTATTAACATCCAGCGATATTTAGTTTTTGTAAAATATCTTTTTTCACTTACATTCTTTCCATTCCAACATGGTCTTCCACATTGAAAAGTTCCCCAGCGTTATTCTCGAAGAGTTGGCTTATCTCTTGGAGCCTCAAGACTTGCTTCAGTTAAGCTTAGCGTCAAAGTCTCTTTACCAAATATTTATGAGCAATGAGCTCTGGAAGAGGTAAGGACTAACTAGCCTTAGCATATAGACAATAGCACTAATAGCTTTGCCAGCAAAACCCTTCTTGACTTTGGAGATTTATTTCAAATTTATACCATTTTAACTACTGCTACAGGCTTCTCCTTTGAACCAGCACTTGCCGAAAAGTTCAGTTCAGAGCCTAACGACTGGCGCAAATATTATATTCAAAAGAACAAATCTATCTCTGACGACGATACAGCCTTGATGGATCAAGCCGATACAGAATACGCCAACGCGCAAAAACATTTGGAGACTTTCCAACAAGATGGTAACGTTGAAGTGTTGGTGCAAGTCGCTTCGAAGATGTTGTGGATTTTAGACGTTTTCCCCGGTCATGCTGGCTGTTACTATATTCTTGGATTTATTCTATTCGTTTTGAATAAGCTTGAGGAAGCAGTTATTTTATTACAAATGGGACGTGCTGTGGATCCCACCTTTGAACCTATTGATGTATTAGAGGAAGAAATCGAGCGTATTGCAAATGGATATAAGGGTGAAGAAGAATTGTTGACTGCAGACAACCAATTATCCACTGCGTTGCATGATGTTCTGGTGGAAGTGTTTAATAAATTCGATACAGATAAAGACGGTGCTTTGAATGCAAAGGAATTAGGCAGCTTTATCTTCAAAACAAATGGTCAACATCCTCCACCTGCTTTCTTACGTCAAATGGGTTTACGATTTGGAGCAAATAAGAAGGGATGGTTATCACAAGAAGGATTTTTGGCTTTTTACTTGGAACAAACTTTAGATGATCCATCAGAAACTAGAAATGATTTAGGTGTTCATGGTTACGACCCTCAATCACTAAAGCAAAAAATGGAAGAATAAATAATTTATTTATTGTTTGCAAATGATGAGAATTAAGCAGAAATAGTAGTAGTAGCAGTAGTAGTAGTAATAGTAGTAGTAGTCGTATTATGTTGTATTTACATTAGTATTAGAATTGGATATGAGATGGTACGCTTTGCATCCATGGCATACTCAATATATCAGGCACTGTCACTCTGCGATTGGGCTCTGGGTTTAACATTGCATAGATGAGTGTACGTGGATCGTGGGCAAATTTGTTGAATGGCTGATATTGTCGCAAAAGTCTTTTACGCAGATATATAGGGTAGTTTGGGTCGCTCTTTTGTGCAGATCCAAAGGGAACGCCATCGAAGCGCATGCAGAAAAAGATGATACCTGCTGCCCACACATCCACTGGAGCTGCCCAGTATCCTTGGTCCAAAAAGATTTCAGGCGCCATATAAGGTGTCGTACCGCACAGTCCATCGGACAAACGACTGTGATCTTGCCATGCGACTCGAAATACATCGGCAGATCCAAAATCAGCAATTTTCAGTAATCCTTGACTGATCAACAGGTTCTCTGGCTTCAAGTCTCTATGGGCCACTCCCAATGAGTGCAAGTATTCTAAACCGAGTAGCAATTGCTTGAAGTATGAGTACATTTGATCGTCTTGTGTTTTACCTTGTTTAATAAGCGCATACATATCGCCCTCGGGGCACTAGGTATCAATGATTGAAAAGAGATGAGAAGTTGAAGATAGTATCTCATTTAAACTACTTACATATTCCATCACAATACAGTATCTAGAATGATCTTCATCCATCCTAACTAAATCTAGAGTCTTTATGATATTTGGGTGATGCAAGGCCGAAGAAATGCAAAATTCACCAGCTAGTAGCTTCATATATCCAGATAGATTTTCGCTTCGCTTCTTCTTTCGGAATATCTTTACAGCAAATGTTTCCTCTCCTCGTTGTGTCAATTGAACTGTGGCAGAAACGCCTTCACCGATTCTTTTGCTTTGTAGCGTACCGTACAAACTTAGATAGCGTGTTGCATCGACATTTGGAGTTTGAGTGGAAGGCTCGGTTCGTAAATGTAATTTTGATAGTAGACCTCTAACAAAGGACCACTTTAATGATTGCGATGCATTGCCCTCTTCCTCTTCTTCGTCTTCGGTATACTCTTCTTCCTCTTCTTCAAAGGCGCATACTGTAGTATCATCATCATAGACATCTTTTCGACTATATTCTTCTTCCTCTTCCTCTTCTTCAGTTATATCATCTTCTGTATGCGAAGTTGTATTGAATGTGATTTGCTTTATGCAAATGGTACCTTCATTTTGATGATCTCTTGTTGCCTGAGTCGGCTCGATAAAATGTCGACTTATCTCCTGAGGAACAAAAGAAAAGATTTCTTTTTTACTACTCATGTATGAAGCGAGAAGAAGGATCTGTTTGGGATAAAGAAAGAGAGAGAGAGAGAGATGATTAATATTTCTAGGATTGACTTCAAATCGAAAAAATCAAAAAATTGGAAAATATTAAATTATTGTACGTCGGGGCAAAATCCTGCTCCTTTTGTTTGTTCCGTTTAAAGTAACAAACTTTTTCATTGACAAGATGGAGGCACCAATAAAGTATTACAACCGTGCCGAGTATATTGAAACAGTAAGAGATTACCTCATCATCAACCCTCATGCCGTATACTAAACACGAAATTAGGACACTGGAAATAAAGTGAGTCGAAAGTCAGTTATTTGTGGAAGTCAGAATATTATTCTGGGTGGAAAAGTAATGTATACTCAATAGAGAGCAACATTTTGAACATTCAATTGAATCTAACATTAAGCAATTCAATTGGCAAAAGTAGACCATTATTCAGACCGATTGTGTCATTCGTGGTGATCTCCGTCGTACAGGTGGTGGACACGCTGTTGTCATAGCTATTGGAAGATATTGCTTATTATCCCAAAGTTCGGTTATTAGACCTCCATACAAGACATATAAAGGGTAAAGTTATCGAGTTTAAGTTATCTCTGTGCTGCATTTTTATTAAACTGAGAGTATTTTCAAATAATAGCATTTTCAGTTACTATCCAATGAAAATTGGAGATCATGTTACTATTGGTGAAGGAAGCATTGTGGAAGCTGCCACTATTGGATCACACGTCAACATTGGAAAGAATTGCATTATTGTAAGAAGGAGAGAAAGTGGATACAAAGACTTTATTTTGATATATTGTTCATGATAGGGCCGCTTTGCAATTATCAAGGATTGTTGCTGTATTACTGACAACACAATCATCCCTCCAAATACAGTAGTACCCTCCTTCAGTGTGTACTCTGGATCCCCAGGTATGAATAAAAAAAAAACTGAAAAGCCATTTAATGTCAAGTCTTTTAAAAAACATCAAAATTCAATGTAGGAAAATATCAGGATGAATTACCAGAGTGCACGCAAGAACTTTATGAAAATAAGACCAAAGATTACTATGCTAAATTCACGCCTAAAGACTAATCAAAATACCCCGCAAAATAAAAATTTATTGCCCAATACATCCCGAGTCTCATTTTTCTGTGATTGCTGGTAAATAGGGGGAGGATCTTTCTCCCCCGCACACAACAAAAAGATCAACAAACATAAAATTATTTGTTACAACTATGAGTTATGTTGAACATCTCGATCATATTACCTTAAAAGGTTTACCTAGGGCAATTTCATAAATCATCTTTTTATTTATACAAGTCGCAATTATCTTTTTACTTTCTTTATCGTTTTGCAACAATAATAGAGAAAAATGATAAAAATTTGGACAGCGATCTTTCTGCTACTACAACTTGTCACTGCAGAAGATACCGCTGCATCCTCTGTAGTACCCCATCGATATGTGATAGAATTTAATCGGCCCATCCACTCTTTTGCTTCGAAACGACATGTGCATAGTAAAAGATCTATTTTTTATGAACAACTTAAAGTTCACAATATCAACTACGATATCAAACACGAGTACGATGTGATTAATGCTGTATCCATTGAATTCAAAACGCCTCAAGATTCTGCTTTGTTTTTCGAGAAAGCTTTGGATATCAAGCGCGCATGGCCAGTGGTACGCATATCCGTTTAATTATACATTAAAGTTTTTTATATTAATACTCTTTCTTGTTCTGACATTGTAGAATACTGTCACTAAACCTGCTGTCTTCAAAACAAAAAGCGATAAGAATGGGAGTTTGTCATCTCTTTTTGGCTTGTACAATGCCACTGGTATCAGCCGAGTGAGAGAGGAATTAGGGTATGTAGAACAGCAGATAAGCCTAATAAAACATATATTAACATTCACTCATTTACAGGATAACTGGAAAAGATATCAAAGTGGGGGTAATCGATACTGGTGTGGACTATACGCATCCGGCTTTAGGTGGATGTTTTGGTCCCGGTTGCAGAGTAGCGTACGGCTATGATTTTGTAGGAGATGCATACAATGGTGAGAATGCACCTACACCCGGTAACGATCCAAGAGACACCTGTAATGGTCATGGTACACACGTTGCAGGTATCATTGGTGCCAAAGATGACAAATTCGAGTTTACTGGTATTGCACCCGAGGTAACTTTTGGTGCCTATCGTATCTTTGGTTGTGACGGAAGTAGTTCTGACGATGTGATTATGTCTGCTATGGAAAGAGCCTATCAAGACGGTATGGACGTCATTAATCTATCCCTAGGTGATATTGGATGGCCAGAGTCCCCAGCTTCGCTATTGGCGGATGAATTATCTTTGAAGGGTATGATTGTCTGCGCTGCTGCTGGTAATGAAGGTGATAGGGGTATGTTTGAAGTCGGTGCTCCATCTCTGGGTAGACATGCATTATCTATTGCAAGTGTAGATAATACACATGTTCTCAGTCATACCATCAAAGTCGATGATCTAATAGTGGGTAAGTTGGTTAATTTTTATTATTTATGACGATCATTCTCTCTAATTCTTCTTCCTTTTAAAAGGCTACACAACTGCTTCCGGTGTACTCTTCAACATAACGTCAGCTCCCATTGTTGCCTTGTCCGAAGAATTTTTAGCAGACCATGACGGATGTAAACCAATCACTGCAGACGTCAAAGGAAAAGTGGTATTAATGAACCGCGGTGGATGTATGTTTACTCAAAAGATATTGAATGCTCAAAATGCCGGTGCTGTTGGTGCCATCATCTACAACAATAATCCCGGACCAGTTGCTCCCTCAGTATCACCTGGCACTGTAAGCATTGATTTCGGTGGAATTTCCAAAGACGACGGTTACAACTTATTTCATCACTTGAGAAAATATCCTGGTAAAGAAGTAACGGCGGAATTTTTAAAGGAAGACATGAGCTTCCCAGTGCCTACAGCTGGTTCAATCAGTTCATTTAGTTCATGGGGTCTTGGTCCAGATCTTAGTTTGAAACCTGATATCAGTGCACCAGGTGGACAAATCTACTCTACGTAAGTTCAAGACAACATCTGTGTGATCTTTATGAAACATTAACAGTAATAATGTCAAAATTAGTTACCCGCTTGATCTTGGAGGTTATGCTACATTAAGTGGTACCAGTATGGCTAGTCCTTATGTCGCTGGTGTAGTTGCCCTTTTACAACAGTCTCGTGGTGGCAATCGTGGTATCAGTGCTGAGGAAGTGAGAACGATGCTCATCAACAATGGTCATCCATTTACCATATTTGACTCTGAGCAACTTGAATCTGTAGCAAGACAAGGATCTGGTTTGATTGATGTGTATCAAGCAGTCAAGTCTGATACGATGGTGACTCCAGAACAAATTCGCTTAAATGATGTAGAGCATAGTGCGCAAGACTTTGAATACACTTTCACTATCAGAAACAATGGTCGTATGGCCACAGATTACACCATTTCTCACCTTCATGCTAGTACTGCCCAAGGTTTTGAACACAATCCTCTTGCTGTCAAAAATGTCACTCCTCTGAAAACTCCTATTATTCTCTCCGAACATGAAGTGGAAGCAATTGTTGAAATTGACGATGATTATGTCACTGTGGAAGCCAATAGCGAAATGAATGTAACTGTACGTATACAACCCCCTGCCAACTACATGGACATCCCTCCTTCCATTTACTCGGGTTATATTGTTGTCACTAAGGACTTGGAGAGAGAAGATGTGATTTACGTACCGTATGCGGGTTTCACTGCTAATTTGAATAGCCTTCCTGTGTTGATTAATAACGGTACCATGCCTCAGCTTTTGAGTCAAAACATCAACATCTTTTCTCCTGCTTTGGTAGCATTTCAACTAGCTGAATCGTCTCCACTCGTCACCATCTCTGCTGTGAACGCTGAAGACACCTCTGAAAACTACGGATTTATCCCAGGTGGCTATAGCACTTACGTAGGAAGAAATACAGTAGACGATCCTAACGACGTGATGGTGATGTCTTGGTTTGGTAATGTTGCTCCAACTGCAGAGCAAGCCTCTTTGAATATCATGCGTCATAGCTCTTTACAAAAGTACCAAACAACAGATGCCAAACCAACAACTTCCTCTGTAGGTAATCTAGCTCAAATCGGTACAAAATTAGACAAAGGTGTTTAACGTACACACTGCTAATTTGAATAGCCTTCCTGTGTTGATTAATAACGGTACCATGCCTCAGCTTTTGAGTCAAAACATCAACATCTTTTCTCCTGCTTTGGTAGCATTTCAACTAGCTGAATCGTCTCCACTCGTCACCATCTCTGCTGTGAACGCTGAAGACACCTCTGAAAACTACGGATTTATCCCAGGTGGCTATAGCACTTACGTAGGAAGAAATACAGTAGACGATCCTAACGACGTGATGGTGATGTCTTGGTTTGGTAATGTTGCTCCAACTGCAGAGCAAGCCTCTTTGAATATCATGCGTCATAGCTCTTTACAAAAGTACCAAACAACAGATGCCAAACCAACAACTTCCTCTGTAGGTAATCTAGCTCAAATCGGTACAAAATTAGACAAAGGTGTTTACAAACTTAAATTGATGGCTCTGAAGCCATTTGGTGATAAGAACAACGAGGCGGATTATGATGTTTGGTATTCGCCTGACATCAAGTTAGATTAGGGAGAGTTTGATATCACTTGAATATACTACTACTCATAATATCCTTTTTTACTATACTATAACACAGCATTAATCGCATCTTTTCCACTTACACCATTATCAAAAACAATAAATTATTTTCTACATTGCTTTCCGTGTACACTGGCACTTCATATGAGAAAATTGGAGCTTTATTTTATTAGTTGAGTAGTTTAAATAATTATCGAGTAAAAAGGAAGAAGAAGAGCTCTTTTTTCCAAGGCCTTTTTACCAGGTTTGAGTAATAAAAAGATGATAGATTTGAGATTTATATTCAGGCATGCTAGAGTCGGGTTGGGTGATGTTCGCTGTGATGTTGATTTTGATTGTATTAGCACCTTTACTTAAGGGGACCGTGGTCCATTCATTCTTTGTAGAGGTATTTAAACGAACATTATTTTGTAAAACGGTGATGCTAAGGCGATTCTCTTCTGCTTTCAACTCTTTGGGGAAATCTGGTTCAATGACAAGTGCCTGTACTTTTGAGGGAAGAACTATACTGTGGCCATAATAATCACCGTCAATTGTCATATTGAACTTGTCGCTATTCAACGATGTAAGCTTCATTCCATTTAGCACAGAACCTAAGGAAAAATAGTTTAATATTAGGAGATATGGATTGGACAAAGTGCACATTTCACATACCTCCATTACGGAAAAATGCGTAAAACTCTTTCGACGCCTTTCCTAAGGGTGATCTTGGGGATTGTCCTTGTTGCTCAGTGAATGGGGAAAGATTGGCAGGCGAGCGATTGTTGAAAGCAGTAATATCATATACAGGTTGTTGCATCATCATATGAGGTTGTGGTAAACCCATCGGTGGCTGCTGAGGCATTGCCATTTGTTGCTGCTGCAGTAACTGCTGTTGTTGTTGCTGTTGAAGTAGTTGCTGCTGTTGTTGCTGTTGGAGAAGGATCTGTTGTTGCAACATCAATTGCTGCTGCTGTTGTTGCTGCTGCGCTTGTAATTGTGCTTGCTGTTGTTGAAGTAGATATGGATTGGTCATTTGTATTTGAGCACTTTCGGGTTCTATACTTTGCGTTCTTGATTTGTTGTTGTTCAAGAATCGCTTGATCTTTCGCTTATCCTCGCTCAACGCATCCACATCGAAAGGTCTATTTGAGATATTGAGTCTAAAGCATGCATCTTCTTGGCTGATGGGAACACCGAGTCTAGCCAAGATACGTTCCTTCAAACGATGTAATAAACGCTATACGGAATTGTTACTATCATTGCGACACGAAGGCATGAGAAAACGAGCAAACTTACCATCAGCAGTTTAGCATCACGAAATATACGAGAGCCAGGTTCGTTGAAGTTTAACGCATTCTCAAATACAAGTTTCATGTCATTCATCCAGCTGTGCAAATTAGGGTATGCTCGCATTTGCATCTTTTCAGCTATTTCAGTTAATGATCGAGGGTTTTTAGTCACTTTGTAGTATTCTGGATATTCAGCGCGATCAGGCAAGTCCTCAAATAATTCGGAATAGAGACGCCCCCTATTATAAAATGTTAGTTTATACTGCTTTAGGTAAACTGCCAAGGTTTCCCCTACTTACACATTATCAGTATGAGTTCTAATTGCGTTGAATAATTCGATTTCGAAAGCGACGGGATCAAACAGGTTGATATCGATTTCTTTGGTGGGTCTCACAGCGGCTGCGTCAGTCTCGCTCTTTGGAGGACGGCCTCTTCTCTTTCTCAACTGTCCATCTGCAGTTTGATAAACTGGTGTTTTGGGTGGGAATCCAGCTGCTCCAGGTTTATTTTGAATCTGTATCATGCCACTATTTTGGCGTTGTTGCTGTAATTGCTGTTGCTGTTGTTGGAAGAGCGCTTGTTGTTGGCGTATTTGTTGTTGCTGTAACACTTGTTGCTGCTGTTGCTTTTGTTGTAATTGCTGCTGTTGGATTTTCAATTGAGGTGGCAAAGGAGGAGTTTTAGTCGCAGGTTTGAGTAAACCAACCCATCTAGGGTCATCTTGGTTAGAGACTACGTCAAATGGAACTTGTCCATGAATATTTTCAGCGTTCTTATTAGCCTTGTACTTTTCTACTAAAAGCTTGACCACTTTATCTCTATCACCAAATGCTGCCCAGCCTAGAGGTGTTGCAGAGTACCATGTATCGTTCAACTCCACATCAGCTCCTCTACTGATTAAAGCGTCGGCTAATTTGACATCACCATAATAAGCTGCAGCGTGTAATGGTGACCAAGTGAATTTATCACTAAACATTTCGACTTCAACTAATTCATTGGGGTTCAAATCGGGATCTTCCTCTAATAACTCCATAGACCGCTTTGTATCCTTTTTACTAATAGCCTCCATTAAAGCTTTCAAGTTTGTGCCTATAAATCAAGCAGTTAAATTTTTTGCATGAATTATAAATTCAAAGTCCCTTCTGTAATTACTTTTTTGTTTGTTTTTATCAACCACTGCACGAATCTTTATAGATTTGATCTTGGGTTGAGCGGGTTGATTGAAAGCTACCGCTGGTAACTTGACAATAGCCTTTTCCTTGGGATTAGTCCATGATCTTACAAATTTCTAAGTAAAGAGACAATTTAGTATAAGAGGAGGATCGAGCAAAGAGCAGAGCTCTATCAGCTTACCTGAATCTTGACAGCATCCTCGTACACTTCAGATCCCTTCATATTGTACTTTTTGGCATTAGAGACCATTAAATCAATATCTGCTTTAAACTCTGCCATCGTCTTATACTCCTTTGCATCGATCTTGGCCTATTGACCGTATAGTATAAGTTAATCAGTAAGTACACAATCGACGCGTTTTCCATCAATATACCTTCATGTCTTCCAATGCAATGGGATGTTTGATGATTTGGTAGTAATCAGGATATTCTTTCTTTGAAGGTAACTCCAAAAACAAAGCACTTAATTCATACTCGTCTCTATTACAAGTGAAAGAGTAAATGGATTAATATCATATCGACCCTAAACCCTCCTTTTTTATCCGTAATTTTACTCTTCTTGTTCTTTGTATTCTATAATATCTTTGTAAAGTCTTTCTAATACTGGATAAGAAACAGGCTCTGCTTTCGTAGTCTCTACAGCTTCTTCCTTATGAGCTGACTGTAAGAGAAAAAAATAAAAAGGGGAAAATTAAATTAAAATGGATAAAAAAGGAAAATGTAAAAATTATGTTATTTTACCTTTTCACTGCTTCTTCTTCTTTGTCTTTTACGTTCTCTATAATCTCTTTCTTGTATCGTGGTTGATCTCTTTGGTCTGCCTTCCATCTTAATCCGTGTTCTCCTGAATTTCGAAAGTTGTAAAAATGCAGTGAACTAATGTATTCTATCTATACTAAATACCTAATAAAAGAAGAATATGTGGTCAGATCTACTCTTTGTGAAAAGTAAACGAATAAAAGTAGTGTCAATCTACTTACAGATTAAAATGAAAATAATCGCGATTAAAGTAAAAAGATTAAATCTGAAAAAGTTGCTTTTCCACAAAAATGCTGTGCAGAATGAAATCTTGCCGCATAGTCAATTCAATTTCCGCCATTCGCGTGATGACGTGAGCAATACCAATTGGTGTTACTCCCAATTGATGTGAACTACACATGTATATCAACATCGCTGTAGCTAGTTTTATATGAAAACACTTTTTTTAATTGAATATTGTCCCTCTGTTGGTAAACAATCTAACTTTTGGTATGCAAATAGACTCAATAAATTATCATGAGTTATTCAAATGTGATTGGTCGATTTAATTTTAAAGATTCTTCGACATTACTTAATATGGCAAAATTTGATTGTGTAGTCGTTCTGTGATATCCTGTGAACCAGATTCTATTCAAGCACACAAGACAGTAGGATGCATTCCTTGAGGTACCTCAAGCAAAATAAATATACACAGCGCATGAGGAAGGTGACAACTTTATTATCATTAAAACTATTAATTAAAAATACTCTATTCAGTAGTGATATTATTATACATTAGCAAAGGGATAAAATGGTACAGCAGCAACAGATAATGGCATTCTGCGCTTGAATTTGTTCAAATCATCAATGATGATACACTCCTTTGGAAGTTTGGTATGATCACGCGAGGAGAGTCCACTGGGACCTTGGTTCAATTTCACAATCACATTTTCAATATCTTCCTTATTGAGATTTAACTGCGTAGAGAGGAAACTGATGAGACCCTTTTCAGTTTGAATGGCATTATCTTCACCACTCTCTGTCACTTTAGTCTTCAAATCATCCTCTGATAACTCCTTCTTGTTGATGAGCTTGAGGTATGTTAAAACAGGGTACAACTGATCAACGGAGTAACTCTTCTCACTTTCTTCCTCTGGGGGTGGTGTCTTTTGAGATTGAACATGGACTGAGATCGCGCTTGCATCAGAAGAAGAAGGCATGATGAGTTTGTCGTAGAACTCCAATAGCGACTCCTTGGTAATTGTCTTTATCTCTGCAACATCAGTCTGAGTATCATCAAACTCGTAGTATGCAGATTCAATATCAGCCCAATACTTGGAACCTTCTTCCCATAAATTCTTGTGTTTTTCCAATCTATCCGCTACCAAGGAATCCACTTGAGACTGATACTCTTTCTCTGGCATGTCCGCAATAATCTCTCTTAGTGATTCCAAGAATTCCAATACACGATTTTCTAAATAAATAGGATCCTTTTCACTTTGCACGATCAAACGGAAAGCCAATTGACTCAATTGACGACGCACACCACTAAAGACCAAATAGCCCAATTGTTCTCTTGTACGTAATTGATTGAAGCAGGGTTCTTGAGCAATTTGTGCGACCATGCAAAGTCGATTACGAAGACCGATATTCTTGACATCACATACTTGGCTGTTGTAGTTGATGGCAGAGTTGACATCGTCACGATCACGCACAGGTAATTGGTAGACGAACTTTTTGCCCTTGGGGAGAATAATAGATCTCTCACCGATGAATTGACTTGGTTGAAGAGCACGAGGTTGGAGAATTGCTTGGATATTGGAGAACATATCCACAACGTGTTCCTTATCGAGATCACCATGTACTAAACCTTCGATGTGAAGACTGCAGATAGTGGTGGGGATGTAAGTCTGCACATCCTCAATGTAAATATCCTTTATCTCGGAGAGAAAGTCATCGCAATTCCATGCATTTTCTCCTAATACATCCGACATGTAATAAGCAGAGTGTTGGTAAGGTGCTTCAAGGAAGAAATTTTCATATCCTCTCGTCAATTCGTCCTTGAAAATATCAAACCTATCTTGTTGGATTTGAAGATTTTTCATTTTATCAATCACCTTTGATAATAACAAGGGCAGTTTGTCGCTATAACCACCAATGTGCAACTAATGTACATTGGATTAGTATTTCACCTCTTTTACCATCTGTATAACTCAATCAACACTTACATTGATACCCTTGGACTCTTGGCTGAGGTAGTAAGTCAACCCAGCGACCTCGGCGTTATAAGAGTATTCGGAAAGAGAATCGGTCAGGAGATTGATATACAATCTATATTAGAAAAAATACGGTAAGACAGAAGTGCAAATGTGAGTGCGAAAATGCCTTACTACTACTTACTCTAAAATCACACAATTGCGAGGAGTGGCATGGAATAAGGGATTCTTGAACAATATCCACACATTGGTTTTGGGGACCCAAAAGGTATCATCCTTCTTGTACCAAACTCGAGTGACGGGAGTATCCTGAATGAGCTCGGGCTGAGTTTTCTTTTCAGTGAATTCGAATTTGGGCACATCTAATCGGGAAGGAAGGAACTCATTGACAGCAGGCAAATAAAATTCGTCATTTAAAGAGATATGTTCCAATTTCTATGAGAGAATACAGATATGAGCAACTTCACCCACCTCAACCTTACTCCTGCAAATACTTACCGACATCAATTCTTGACTCAGAGGCATATCCTCGTAGTCTGTGGAATACCACTTTTCGGTCTTTGTGCACTTGACGCCGTTGGGAAACTCTTGAGAAGCCAAGGTCAATCTAAAGTTATCGGGTCTAAGCAAGTCCAGATGCTTATTGATCAACTCAGGATCATATTTGCGGAGTAAATGACCGCCACTGATGGTCCATTGAGGAGGGAAGTTCTCCTGCATTTGTTGTGATAAGAAGGAAGTGTATTGGGAAGGAGGGCATTTTTCGGAAAACTTGAACTCGATTTCCTGCAACAATCTGATTTCATCGAAAATCCACTTTTTCACACCTGACTCCTTGACCATCTCGATATACTGAAATATAGCAATGACCACATCCTCGTAATGGGCTATATAAGCAGGTTTATATTAGATTAACTCTCTCTCTCTCTCTCTTTACGACTATACAACTACTCACCAATGCCTTGCTCCGTCAAGTCTACACTAATGTGAAAGAAGCCAAAGCCAATGCCACCAAAGCACATGCCTGAACTTAAATACGTAGCCCAATTTTTCTTTTTAAGAAAGGATAATATGGAGCCAGGGCCTTCATGACCAGTCAAATGATAGATGTAATGAGCAGGCTATTATAATAAATTACACAAGATCTTAGTTACTAAAAAAAAAATATACGGGTATGACAAATAGAGCAAATGGCGTATATACCTGACTTTCATAGTACGGAGCTTGATCAGGAAAGGGAAAAGTCACATCCAAAGTACGGGTTTTTTTAACAGATTTCACAAAAATTTGCTTCATGATTTCGTTCTTTGTGAGAGGGTGACCTTCAAAAGATGGAACTGGGATATTTTTGTTGGTTACACTAGCGAACTTTTCTACGACCCACTCCGTCAATTGATCCAACGATTCTATATTTAATGCAATTTATCACTTAGTCTACGTAGCATTATCACTCTACACGGTGACTTTCTCATTTACCTCTTCCAATGACCGTCAATTTCATGATGTTGGCAGAATAGTAAGTATCGTGGAACTTTAGCAATTCATTTCTAATATCCAGACCCAATTTTTTGGGATTGTCCATCAGTGTTTCCAGATTACCGGTTTCAAATAAATGCCATGGATGATCTGGGTTGGATAAAAGCTTCTCGACTTGAGCGATACGCCAGCAATCGGATTGAAGGTTCTTCTTGTGCTCAGAGTCCACCGCTCTCAATTCTCTTTCTGTACAACTTTCAGAGAATAAAGGATCAATGAAAAAGTGCGAAAAGCGGTCTAATGCACCTTCAAGAAATTGGTGGCCAACTTCAAAGAAGTAATTTGTGTTTTCACTTCCAGTAAAGGCATTGGCTTGACCTGAAATAGATATACATGGAATACATTAGCTTTCTCCCTCTCTCTCTCTTTCTATAATTCACTCAATTACCTGAATGCTCAGAGAGATAGCTGTAGTAATCATTCTCCTTTGGATACTTTTTTGTTCCCATAAATAAAAGATGTTCGCAAAAGTGGGCTAAACCTTGCAGGTTTTTCTAAATATATATAAAATAATTAGGTACAGTTATATTTTTTTTACTTGCTATGGTAATAAGGTGGTGTAGTATTTCACTTTACCGGATCACTAAAACTACCAACATGAACATCCAAAGCAGCACTTGCACGATCGGTTTCAGGATCACAAATGAGCAAGACTTCCAACTGATTAGCAAGTCTTATAAGACGATAGTCACGTTCGTCATTGTCAGGTTTTTGAAGAGGTTTTGTATACGTAGCATATTCCTGATTCACTTGCCAGTCTTGGTCATTATTAAATACAGCAGAAACCATAGTTTATATATAGTTTCTTCCTTTTTTTTTTAAAAGAAAAAATAAATAAATAAATTTGTTAAAGAGAAAGAAAGAGAGAAGAGGATAAAGTCACACACGTAAAAGGCATTGGAATAATGTATGTAACTAGCCACACTAAAAATGCGTATGTTGCGCAGATCCACTCATTTGTCAACCTTAGTTGCTGTGTGATCAAATCACCTGATACACTGAATGACCATTTGACTGTTGCACCTAAACATGAAATGATGGGAAAATATGATGTTGTACACCTGTAACGTGTGCACGCTTGGACCAAAAACAACACTCATTGATGTTACTTTAAAACATTTTATATATAAAAAGGTAGAATGAGCGAGATAAGTTGTAGTACAGGCAAACCCACACACACACTGTATACATCGTTTTTTTTGTTAACATACTAGATGTATTTTTCAACCTTGCATAAATATTTGCACTTTCTATACTCGAATGCGCCTTTGTAATTGATGAAAAAGTTTTTATTTTTCCTATTACTAGCGTCGCTATGCCAACGCAATGGCCCTAATTTAGCGTAACTACGCCATAAGGCACAAAGGCAAAGCTCAGTCAGCAGTGCCGCCTGGTGTGCGCGCCTTAGTGCGAGCTAGTTCGTGCGGCTCGGACCATCGGTCTTTGAAATCATCTCCGGTGAATTTCATTTTTCGCGGTGGAGAGGTTACTACTCGCCACGAAGGAACAGCAAAAAAGCAAGCAGCAAACTGGAAAAGCTTGATTTC
Organism: Mucor irregularis B50; assembly: GCA_000587855.1. Lineage (NCBI taxonomy): Eukaryota > Fungi > Mucoromycota > Mucoromycetes > Mucorales > Mucoraceae > Mucor > Mucor irregularis. The sequence goes on from KK076459.1 coordinate 546,288, forward strand.
CCTCCTTTTTAATCGATATACAATATGGCCGCAGTTGCAGCTCAAATCTCCAAGAAGAGAAAGGTATGAAACGTCGATGGATTGACAGAGGAATAGATGGATGGATGATTTTAAAGCAGAGGAACTAACATCTTGTATTTCAATTTTGTAGTTTGAAGGTTTTTTTTTTTAATAATCAGCAGTCAACTTGAATAATCCTTCCAATGTGAAGGGTTATTATAGTGCGAATGAACAAGACGTTGGAATATTTATACATGTATTATTTTCTAGGTCGCCGATGGTGTCTTCTACGCCGAATTGAACGAGTTCTTCACTCGTGAACTTGCTGAAGATGGTTATGCTGGTGTTGAGGTCCGTGTCACTCCTGCCCGTACCGAGTAAAGTGTCAATTCAATTAGAGAGAGAGAGTTAAAAAGAGAAAAAGAGAATTTTGTGTGTGGTTGTGTTGTAGATCAGCATGTGTATATTAATTTGGAATTCATTTTTTCATAGAATCATCATCCGTGCCACTCACACCCAAAATGTTCTTGGTGAGAAGGGTCGTCGTATTCGCGAATTGACCACTCTTGTCCAAAAGCGTTTCAAGTTCCCCGAGAACGCTGTTGAGCTCTATGCTGAACGTGTCCAAAACCGTGGTCTCTGTGCCATTGCTCAATGTGAGTCTGTCAAGTTCAAGCTCCTCAACGGTTTGGCTGTTCGTCGTGCCTGTTATGGTGTCATTCGTTTCGTTATGGAATCTGGTGCCAAGGGTTGTGAAGTCGTTGTCTCTGGTAAGGTTCGTGCTGCCCGTGCCAAGGCCATGAAGTTCGCTGACGGTTTCATGATCCACTCTGGTAACCCCGCCAGAGATTTCATCACCACTGCTGTCCGTCACGTTGACTTGCGTCAAGGTGTTTTGGGTATTAAGGTTAAGATTATGTTGGATAACGATCCTACTGGTCGCAACGGTCCCAAGCAATGTCTTCCCGATATTGTCACCATCCTTGAACCCAAGGATGAATCTGCTATCCTCGAGCCCTCTGCTCAAGATTTCAGACCCGCTCCCGCTGCCGCTGCCCCCGCTGCTGAAGCCAACTAAATTTTTTGATTTTTTTATTATATAAAAGAATTCATTTATTAGCTTAAACAAACAAAAAAAAGAGAGAGAGATGTGTGTATTATATATAATGTTGTTGATGATTACACTGTGAAAGAAAGAAAGAAGAAGAAGAGGGGGTATGAAATGATATAATATGTATAATGAAATGTGTGTGTGTGTGTGTACAAAAGTTATTAGTAGTTTTCTGGTAGTGATAAAACGTCTTCTTGATCTACACAATAAGTCAATTTGCTTAACCAGCGATAGATGCCTCTTGAGGCGAAATCACCCACAGCCACGCCCAAAGTAACCCATCGCAATGTCCATAAAGGCAATTCAGCTACAAAGTGCTTTGAAGTGTAATCGTGCTGTGTATCGACGTGAAAAGCAAAGATATTGAAATGAACCCAGAACAAAATCACCAAGGAGCAACAATATGTTAATAAGAAGCCTTTCAGTAATTTTGATAATCTTCTTGTAATACTATCCAAATTCTCTTCTTCTTGTTGCACTTGTACTTCGTCTTCATCTTGCTGGTCTTGACCCAACAAAACAATATCAAACATATCATTCAATATTTTATATGTAAAAAAGATGTTGTTGACACTTCCCAGCAAGAAAAAGCCTAAATGAAAGTGTTCCAAACGACACAAGATAAGTTGCCATAAACGGCTATCTGAAAAAGGAAATAAAAAATAATACAACAGCCGACTGGAAAATAATGCATGCCCATCATTTGTTGCTGTAGCAGCCGTGGGCAAATAACAGACTGGAAATGGTGAATAAAGTGCTTTAAATGTAGTTGCAGAAGTCGTACTTTTGATGAATGGATTGATGGTGCTTTTGATAATTGGCGTAGAGGAAGAAGAAGTAGATGTTGCTGCAACTCTTAAAGGGTTTAAAAGTGCCGCAGACGTTGATGAGAGAGATGCCATGATGGAAGTTTGACTGCTTGTGAATAATAAGTTGGTAAGCGAGCTATTTTGCCATGCTTGAGTGACTCCACCAGGATAATTCGTTAAAAGCACTGAAAAGTGAATAAATGCCTTCATGATGCTTCCTATGATTATACTTGAATACACTAGAACTCTATTTTTTTACAACATTTTGTATTACCTGCTGGAATTAATATCAATCCCAAAAGTGTCGCTGCAACAATAACTCGTGCGACTATAAAACGTTTTTACAATTAATTGGGATCCAATACAATGGAAAGAAGAAACGATTTTACTTGCCTTTATAATGTAAAAAAGTAGCCCATAACGTGCGTTGCTTTACCCATAGTCTGTGTTTACACAATTGACAATGATATAAATCGTTCTCTCGTCCTGTATGCAAAAGTGCCTTTCGCCATCCCGCCATGCAATGAGGATGAACGTATTTTCTGTTATTTTACAAAAGAATAAATTTAGTGACACAACTCCATTGCAACTCATTTCAAATAGTATTCTTTACATGGAGCCTTTACAGTGACACGGTGATATCAGCAAGTCTATAGAGTCTTTTTCAAGACAAATTTTGCACGTTTGTATTGATAAATTATCATTTGAATACGTCATTGTTTATAGTATATTAAAAGGGAAAAGAGAAGAGGATAAAAAAAAGAAGAAGAAGGTGGGAAAAGAGGGAAAAAAGTTGGAGTCCAACGATTATTTATATGCCTGAAAAATATAAAAAAAAAAACAAATTTAATCATGTGATGATGCTGCACTCTCTCAAATGTTGTCAATTTTTAAATGTATTTTTATTATTTACTACTATTGTACATAAAGTTAAAACAAGTATGATTATTATCTTCTTCCACTTTGAAATAAAGTCGAAACAGAAGACCACACCGATCTTCTATTATTTTTAGATCGATAAAAGTCTTCTTCTTCATCAAGACTATCTGAATGAAATTGTGGGTTCATGCGTTGTTGTACTTGTTCTCCTGTTCCGGGAAAACCACCGCCAGACATATTAAATTCACCGTTACTCCACTCGTTTTGTCTGTATGGATCTCCGTAGAATTCATCATCGTACATTTGACTTTGTTGCTGCTCTCTAGCGATGGTTTGTCGTCGATTTCTTCTTTTTAATAATACAATGCCCGCTACAATCAATGCAAGACCCGCTGCACCTCCTACAACGCCACCCACAATAGCGCCCGTAGATGAATTGCCGTAACTTGTTTGTGATCCTGCATCTTTGTCTAAAGCAAGTGTTGGTATCACAGTGCTATAAATGGTAGGTTAGCGTTGAACAAACTTTTTTTTTTTTCACTTTGTAAAAAACTTACGTAGTTGGAATTACGGTTGTCACTGTGATGGTAACACCATTTGATACAATAGCCGTCGTAGTAGTAAAACTAGTAGAAACAGTAATACTTGTTGTACGATAGCCGGATGAAATGGGTTGTTGAGAAGTAATCGTAGGTGGCTGAGGTGGATTACTTGTTGTAGGATCTGTTGTTGTTGTTGTTGAAGGTGTGACCGGTGGTTCTGTTGTTGTTGTTGTGATTACAGGAGGTGGCGTCGTTGTAGAAGATACAGGAGGTGGTGGTGTGGTAGTGGTGATAGGATCAGAGGTGGTAATAGGTGGTGGAGTTGTGGTGATGACGGGTGGTATGGTAGTTGTTGTAGATGGTAAAGGATCTGAAGTAACAACAGCTGAAGTAGTAGTAGTAACTACTGGATCACTTGTTGTTGTAGGAATAACGGATTCACTCGTAGTAGGAGGAGCTGTAGTTGTAGGAGGTGGTGCCGTAGTAGTAGTAGGAGGAGCAATAGTAGTAGTAGTAGTAATCTGTTGTGAAGTGGATGAGATAACAGATTCATTTGTAGTAGTAGAAGGAGGAGGGGAAGAGGAAGAGGATTCTGTTGTTACAACAACAGAAGAAGTTACAGGCGCAGTGGTAGTAGGTCTTTCTGTCGTTGTAGCAACAGAGGTAGTAGTAGTTTCTACAGGTGCTGTTGTTGTAGTTGTAACAACAGCAGAACGTGTGGATGTAGGGGGAGTTGTACTTACTACTTCTGGGGTTGTAGTAGTAGTGGCAACTACTTCAGTAGTGGTGGCTGCAGTTGACATGGTTGAAGTTGCTGTTGTGTTTATGTCAGTTGAAGAAGAAGAAGGAGAAAGAGAAGAAACTGTTGTTGGAGCTCTGTAATACCCACGCAAGGATAATATAAAAAGAAATAGTTATAAAAATAGAAGGGACGATTTATAGAAACGGAGATCAGATTTTATAAAAATAGTTAGGATGAGGCTAAACCGATTTGTTTACTGTCTATTTATGATCACTTACAGTGTGGCAGTGGTTGATTCTAATAATGTCGATGATGAAGGTGGGTTCGTTGTTGTTGTTGCAGTAATTGTAGGTGTTTCTGTGGTTGATTGTGTTATAGTAGTTGTTATCACAGAAGTTGTCAATGTTGGACTTTCTGTGGAGCTATTTGTGGTAATTGGATCGGACATGGTACTTGCGCTGGAGGATGATGTGGCTTCGGATGTCGGAATTGCTGTGGTGGTAGTTTCGACAGGACTTGTTGTACTACTTGATGTCCTTATCTCGGATGTTGTTGGCTCTACTATAGTTCTATCACTCGTTGTAGGTTCCCTAGAAGAAGAAGCAGCAGTAGTAGTTGTAGCAGTAGCAGGTTGATCTCTTGTGGTTGTTTCCCTAATTGTTGTCGTAGGGCTTTCCCTTGCTGTTGTTGTAGTAGTTGCAGGCTGTTGCTCTTCTGTAGTAGTAGTTCTTGCCACTGTAGTACGTGTGGCAGTTTCTACTTCATTTGAGGTTGCAGTGGTACGACCTTCTCTAGTAGTAGTAGTAGCAGTAGGTCTTTCCACAGTCTCAGTTTCTGCAATATCAGTTGGTGTTCTGTCAGAAGATGACATTTAGATAAGCAAAGAAATAGCTAGATTTAAAGAGTGGAAAAGAAAGAGAGAAAAGTTGGGCTCAATTGAACTAAAATTTCATTTAAACAAAAGTCTGACTTATAAAAAAATAAAGTTACATAGTTGTGGATGAAGGTTTTGTGTTATTTTTTTGGTGTTTATTCAATTGTATGTTATGTATTCTACGTATTTTTAGATATAAATTATTTACTTTCTGTACCAAAGTTGGGTAATCTTGGTCTATTTTTGATTTAAAAAAGTTAGTTATCTAAAATTGACAAATCTGAAAATAACTACTTACTCTTCTCATCTTCTTTTGCAATTGGAAAATACCGTAAAGTAAAGCTTCAGAAGTGGGAGGACAACCAGGAACATAAATATCAACGGGAACAATACGATCACAACCACGAACAACTGAATAAGAGTAATGGTAGTAACCACCACCATTAGCACAACTTCCCATGGAAATAACCCAACGAGGTTCAGGCATCTATTATTTACATAGGCTTAGTATTTTGAATCCAAATTTCTTTTCCAGTACTACTACGACTCTTTTAACAAACATACTTGATCATAAACCTTTCTCAAGGCGGGAGCCATCTTATTAGTTAAAGTACCAGCAACAATCATAACATCAGATTGACGAGGAGAAGCACGGAAAACAATACCAATACGATCTTGATCGTAACGAGGAGCAGAACAATGCATCATTTCCTACAACATCCAATTGTCGGTTATTCAAAATCCTCTAGTCATCATCCCCAGACACACACTAAATACTTACAACAGCACAACAGGCCAAACCGAAAGTCATGGGCCAAATAGAACCCTCACGAGCCCAACTGACAACACGATCGACTGTAGATAAAACATATTCTAGAGTGTTGTAATAAGAAAAAGAATTGATTAACAAATCTGACCAATTGAGGGTATTTTCCACAATGTTGAATCCATGTATATTAAATGCTAACCTGCACTGTTGTTGGGAGTGACTGTAATATCTTTAATTTGATCAATGTTTCTAACTGCTTGAGTAGACATGGCGCGGTATGATGCTGCTGCCATTGGCTTAGGAGCTGTCACTGTTTGAAAAATAAGCTTATTAATGAAGGCTGCTTCGGATGAATCACTTTGGGTAAATCGTTCATTTCTTACTCAAAGCTCTCTTTGCAAATCGTAATCCAAGTGCGTTGGTGGCCATTATGTATTTTTAAAGAAGAGTAGGGAGATTGAGTTTTTGTTTACTGAAATTAAAGGGTGTTGAATACAAAAGCCTAAAGACTCTATCAGGGCGATTATTGAGACCGAATATAAATATCCAAAAAAAAAAATAAGACGGGGTAGCGACTTCGCTCGAAAAAAATGGTGACGTAGACTGTGTGTTTTAAATATTGAGTTTGAAAATGAAGTAACGGCTCTGTGTAACATTGAAGATGTATCCTTTTGACAGGTTCTATGAAAGTAAGGTGCAACCAATATCTACCTTGGAAGTAGATCTCGTCCGGTGAATGTAAATACAATTATTGTATGTCCCTCTTTATTCTTCATGATCGAAAGTGATTCAAGTAATACCCCACTGGATCCCCTTGACTGTATGTATTTATCTGCCTATTAATATTCTAATGCGTAAACTAGGACTATATCAGTAGTGTCAACTAGCCTCCTACTTGCAACTGTAACTACACCAGAACATAAGCATTCATAAAATAAAGAAGTGTTGAAGCAAACTGTCAAGAACAAAGGTCAGAATATTCTCACCTCCTTCAAGGCTTGATAGATCTCGATATATTGATATTATATAACCTCTTATTTCTCACAATCAAATCGCATAAGAGCAATTTGTTCCCTCTAACCATTCATATCATGCACAACAATACATTTTACCACAAGCTGTCCGTTAATACTCTCAATCCGCATATTGTTCAATAAAATTTTGTCTCTCAAGTCGAATTGATAATATTTTATTAGTTGATATGTACGTATGTAGACTCGTATTAATCAATTTACACTTATGCACTTCAAAAACGGTTGACAGAATTATATGACCTAGTACAAGAAGGTTTCAAAGCGGAATCTCAGAACTGAAATCCTCATTCATCTAATCTTCTCCATAAAAAGCAGTTATATCTTCCTCGTAACTTGATTTAAAATTTACGTCAGTTCCATCATCTTCAGTGAGCATAGCTCGCTTCCGCTCTTCAGGGGTTAGATTTTCACCATTCTTGGCAGTTCTTTTCAAATTTTGGTGAGAGGGTGATTGGTTGAATTCAGGCATAGGAAGTCCAAACTCATCAGTTCTTGTGTTTTCTATGCCATATTTATTTATTCTAAATTCATTCAATTCTTCCGTATCTTCTTGTTCGCTGGACAAGTCTGGAGAACCTCTAGCAGCTCTTTTCAAATTTTTGCGAGAGGGCGATTGGTTGAATTCAGGCATAGGAAGTCCAAACTCATCAGTTCTTGTGTTTTCTATGCCATATTTATTTATTCTAAATTCATTCAATTCTTCTGTATCTTCTTGTTCGCTGGACAAGTCTGAAGAACCTCTAGCACCTCTTTTCAAGATTATGATTGCTCCCTGTTCGCCGCCTTTTCCATCCCTTATGACAAATGTGGATGGTCCTTCACCAGCTAGTACCAGCTCTCCTTCAGCTTCAGAGGTTCTTTTTATGAGGACGGAAGACCTTCTTTGAAGGTCTTGGACAGAAACAGGACTGCCATCCTTGGTATAAATGCTGCTAGCAGTGGAAAAATTGGCCGTAAGGCTGGCAAGAGCAACGAGTAAAAGTGCAGAGGTGTGCATTTTGATTTATTTTTCAATAGCTATGTAAAGAAACAAAGATCTTTTACGTAGTTGAAAAAGTAAAGTGATGAAACCACTCCAGTAATCTTTTATACTTTTTAAATCTTTTTTTTTTGGAAACTTTCGTACATATCGTAAAAATATACAGGGCGAAACTAATGCATTGCATACATCTATTTGCTCTCTCCAACTTTCAAATCTAAGTATGTACGCACTTTTATCCTTCGAACGACTTTTCCAGCAGGAGTACATATGCAGTACTCCTGCAAATTACATACTGACGAAAGAGTTACACCGACAACGCCATGAGAACAAGGAAGGAAGTTTTTATTACATCTTCTCTACATATTGCGATGAAGATCCTCTTTGTTGGTCGGTTCAGTGCTTTGGGCAAAAATGAATCGGCTTGATCTTGTTTGATCGTATCACACCAGAAAACTCTTTTCGTATTGGAAGAAGACCTTGTTTGTAACATTGTGGTGTTTCTTGTAAATCACCGGTGAGATCAATATTTAAGTGTGACTCAGAGCACGTCTCACTTGGCTGATACAATTCGGTTTTAACCCACTGGTATGCATACGTAACATGGTGAAAGTTATTTTATGAGATGAGATAATCTACACTTGAGCGTATAATGCATTATTTCGAGGCAGGAGTTCCTACATTGCAAAAATTATCGAGATAGTTTTATGTATGTAATTACACAGAGTTGGCTTGAGTACTTAATTTTGTTGCGTATGTGTACAGGCATTCATAATCTACCATGTATCCAACAAATCACCCAGAGCGAGTGCAAGCGCAATACACCAAATTAATCAATACCTTCTTTTGCGCACGAAAATTCACATACGACTTTAAATTAAGCTTCATTTTTATTTTCACCTGGGAAGCACATCATACTGAAAAAACAGCAACCGTTTCATAAGAAACTCAAAGACGTGTGATGTAATATATCCTTTTTACCCAACCCTTGAAGATTGTTACCTGGCACAAATGACGCAGAGAATTGGTAAGGTATGAAAAATCCTGGTAATATAGACGAGTTGAAGCGCACATACATATCAATTTAGTCAATATAATACACACGCTGTACGTAGAATCAATCTTTTAATAATATCATAATACTTCATTCTTGCGTAAAACACGTTACTTTTTACCGTTACAATTGTATATAAATTATTACTTTGAGATACACTATGAGAATACAAAAATAGGAAATCTAAAGTAAATTGTCAAGTCTACAGGTTTTAAGTTGATTTTTTACAGAGTATTAGACAGATCTCAATTTGCTTAAATAGTCATATAGCCACTAGATGTTTACAACAATGATAAATATTTCATAGGAGAGATTATTGCCTTATTAGGGTAAATTGCTCTAGTAAGCGTTGCGCATCATGTACAAAATCGAGATTTGCACAAGCTATCTTTGACGATTTTAAGATGTACATCATCCCTGACCTTTCAGTGGTGTACCATAGTCGTTTTCAAAATTTCGATATGATCTTTTGGTATAGATATTTTATTCATTGATATGTGAACTATTAGGGAATTTATACTTATGACACTCTGTTAAACGTTTGCAACATATTCGATGACTTTTCTAATTTAAAGAAGTCCGCCAGCAACACCACCACTACCACCACCAAGAAGACCACCTACAAGAGGAACTCCATCGAGTAAGCTACCTCCGGTGCTGGTAGAGGTAGACTTGACCGAGGCAGGCATAGCGACATTTTTGCTTCCTGTCTTCTTAGTGGCAGGCATAGCGTTACTTTCTTCCTCGACATCTTCCCAACTCTCTTCCTCAGGAAGATCGGACTCTTCCGTAGTGCTTTCTTCAACGTTTTCTTCATTGTCTTCAGTATTTTCATCTTCTTCGGTGTTCTCTTCGTCCTCTTCAGCATCTTCGTCTTCTTCAGTAGACATTTCTTCTTCCCAATTTTCGTTTTCTTCGGTATCATCAGCGGCCTCTTCCTCACTGAGATCCCATTCTTGTTCTTCTTCACCATTCATTTCTTCGTCATCTTCAGTGGCTCTCTTCATAAGATCTTCCTCGTCTTCCTCTTCCTCTTCGGCATCCTCGTCTTCTTCAGTAGACATTTCTTCTTCCCAATTTTCGTTTTCTTCAGTATCCTCAGCGGCCTTTTCTTCACTGAGATCCCAATCTTGTTCTTCTTCACCATTCATTTCTTCGTCATCTTCAGTGGCTCTCTTCATAAGATCTTCCTCGTCTTCGTCTTCCTCTTCGGCATCCTCGTCTTCTTCAGTGGACATTTTTTCCTCCCAATTCTCACTTTCTTCAGCGTCCTCAGAAGTCTCTTCTTCACTGAGGGTCCATTCCTGTTCTTCTTCAGCGGCCAATGCCTCATCGCTTTCAGTAGCTCTTTTCAAAATGTTGAAGGAGCTCTTTTGGAGACCTTGAGCGGAAACAAGACTACCATCCTTGGTATAGATACTGCTAGCAGTAGAGAAGTTGGCTGTAAGACAGGCAAGAGCAACTAAGAAAAGTGTAGAGGTGTGCATATTGATTGGTTTTTATTAGGTAAGAAGAGAAGATCTTGATGGGGAATCGAAAGGACGAGGCAATTTCCGTTTCTTTTATACCTTTTGAACGAACATTTGAGACGCACTCAATCCCATCAAACCCCATGAAAAGACGGGTTGGACTAAAGCAATTCGGACTGCAGGTTTCCTGGTTTCTCTTTCTTACAACCTTTCAAAGCTATACAATACCATGCTTTCAACGAGATCTGAAGCAGGAGTTTATAATACTCCTATAAACTACTAAGGGAAAAAAACCAAATCGACAATTCTATAAGAAACAGGAAAAAGGGGTAATATTTTTTTTATTCTCTCTACTACATAGAAAAAAGATTTTCTTTGTTTACCAGTTCAATACTTAATGTGAGAAAAGGATCGACATGATTTTATGCAATCAAAATTTACTTGCGCGCTCTCATGTGTTATGTATGAAGGCGTCCATAACCCTCCCATGTCTCCTATAAATCACCAGAGAGTTGATTTGCGCCAGCGTGACTAAAAGCGCGTCTCACTGCGCCAACACGATCCCGTTTTCACGTATGCTGCTTTTAGCTAGACTTCAAAAGGGCACATACAAAATTTGATCTTCGTCTTAAATCAATATGTACGTCTGTGACCGACCACCTCTTTGATATTCCTGATGGAGAAGAGCCAAGAAAAACGAAACGATTGTTTACATATATACCTGTCGTATGTCTCTGTTAAAATGTGGATACATAGAATGGGTTTATAGGAACGAGATTTGCAAATGTGACAATAATCCGTAAAGCAGGTGGTGAGATCCACATTTTGCTACATATAGGAGTATTATTTCTTAAAGTTACCATATTCAAACACCCATGCAAATAAGTTGGTTAGGCAAGAAATACAATGATTTTTGTAGGCCAATTCTATTATGTAGATGCTTGTGCGTTACAATGGAGACATTTCAATGAATGTTTATCATACGTATATGTAGATCTCATGGCCAATTATACCATCCACACATCTTTGAGCTATGTACTTAATATGTAAACCAGCATGTAAGCTGTCTCATTATCATCTGATATGATATAACATCATGAAATGTACCTGAGCTTTGTTAACAATAGCCGCCTAGTGTCATAGTGTATTCAGTGTTTTCTCAAACCAACACAGTATGATGGGTGTTTATGTATTCACTCATATATGCGGACGTTCAGATTTTGTTTAACTCGCAATAGTGACATAGTATACGTGTAAATATGTACTTGGCGAATTTGACTCTAAAGAAGTAGACTCTTCGCTTTTTCTATAGGAGATAACAAGGGTTATATCCCAGGGATGTCAAAACCGCTTTGGAAGACTTATTTACGATTATATAAAAGGATATATTGCGCTTTTTGTGCGTAGACAAGCTTATGTAACTGAAAATAGTTTGTATAAACACCCCGGATACTTTTGTGTACCTGTGTTGAGTGGCTACTCCTTTTTATCATCAGAATAGTATATGTAGTGGCTTTATACCCGCCATTTGTTTGATACTACCTTAAACTACCCTGGTATTTATTTCCGTCAATTTTAATCGAAGATACATAGCTTTTGGTGTACTGAATTTAGACAGATTCTATCCAATTCAACTCATCACAAACATGACAGAATTTTAACACTAGTGCATACATGTAAATTCGTATTGTCGGATGCTTTACTTAAGATTCTCTGACAGTGACTTTCCGACAATAATCAGTTTCTTTCTCCTATAAGTAAATAAAATACACACTTTTTCTTCCATCTTAATTTTCCAGAATCGCCTGCAGATAACACGTAGGTATAGTTGAGCATTAGATGCTCACATTTACAACAGATTCTGAATATATATCTACTTTTTTGAGGACAGTTTATTTACTTTACATAGCGGTAACAGCATAATAGTTGTTGTGTATAGTCTTAGCTGTGCACTGTGTACTTCTTAACATTTTCCGGCCGTTCTTTTTTGCATTGGAGGGAGAAGTATAATATGATTCACGTAGGCTTTAGAAGAAGGGCTGTAAAAAGGGTTGCGCATATGAAGCCACAGGAACAGTTCCAGTCAAAATTTTGCTGACGTTCTCTCCGGGTTCCAGAAGAATGCTAAGGATATAATCTGGTGTTTCTACATTATTGAGAAAACTACTACACATAACAGTTCTGCACTTGCTATATATCTTTTCTCTACTTTGTTAAATTTTCTATAAGTATTTCTTTGGTGTAAACTGTTAATTATCCTCCTTTCTATGTAAAAAACTGGAAAAGTTGGTCGTCTTTTTTTTCACCACGGTCCGTCCATTTATACATAGTTTTTGGTAATTTCAGGAAAGATATCAAATTTGGTATGTACGTTTATTGTAAGATTTGATTAAGATAGTGCGTACAGAGTAGAATTCGTAAAATATAAGCCTTTACATATACTTTTTTTATCTTGTATGAAAGTTTAAGTTAAGAACGTACACGCTTAGCAGATGTTTTCTTATATGTATATGTGTTGATTTCTGGTCATTGCGAATTTAAAGATTAGCATCCACTTACATATATACCGTAGGATCAGCAAGATAGACAAGACGCGCAACCATTTTCTTATCTTGCATTGATATTTATATTAATTTTACACGACAGGACTACTTATTCTTTAAGTTGATATATGAAAGAGCAGTTATATCATTTGGTAACCACATCTCAGTCACCGAAATGTATTATTTATTTTATCATTTATGGTTGTTTTAAATACTATGCAATTAATTATACGTACAACTAGATTGTGGTATGAAAAGCTGGTGCATGATATGCATTTAGTTCGTGCGAGCTGAGGATTTAATTGTGTTTTCAGTAATGTTATCCGCATCAAAGACTAAAATTGTTTTACCTCTTGTTGCTGCAGTTTCAGGGAAACCAGTATTACGCTTTCCAAGAAGACTACCTACAATAGGAAGGCCTCCTTTGGATTGAGCTCTGCCGGAGCGACCTCCAGATCCACCACGACCACCACGACCACCACGGCCACCGCGACCACCGCGACCACCACGGCCACCACGGCTACTGCTACTTCCGTCATGGTGTTTTGATCCTCCTCCTCCAAGAAGTCCACCAAGTAGTCCTCCGCCGCCACCGCCGCCACCTAATAAACCGCCTAACAAATCTCTTTTTCTCTTTTCTTCATGGGCTTGTCCCGCGGAACTTGCTGTGGTAAGGCCACTCGTAATACCAGCGACAGATCCCAATGGCCCGGTGGGTCCAGTGGCACCACCGACTAGACCGTCTACTACGTTAGCTCTTTTCTTTCTTAGCGTGCGAGCATTTGAGACATCGATGAATATGGCAGCAATGGCCACTGTTGCTAGAAAGAAAACTGTACGCATTTTTAGAAAGAAATATATCAAGTTTGATCAAGATACAAGTAGTTGTAGCAAAAATTAAATATTGAAGGTCAATGACACTTCTCTTTTATACGAATAGGTGGGTCACGTTATAGGGGTATAACAGTGTTCTCCTTATCAAACACATTTCGGTGAAATTAGTTTGTAATTTACCACCATCCTGATTTAATAGTTCCAGTTCAGAGTAACAGTATGTAGAAACGATACCTATGATTATGGCGTTCATAAATAGATTTTGTAAACTATAGTCGAGGATGTTCTTTACCAGCCAATATCAGTACTGTGCGATCATAAACGTAGACATGTAAATGTTAGTGGAATCAAATCATATGTAGCATTGAATACGTTCGGTAGTGTATTGATAGCTTTAGTAATAAATTCGTTAATAACACCCCTTCATATTGCTTCTCCTGCTTACCAAACGTTTTTATTGGGGCTCCTATTTACCATCAAGATGGCTACGTCTAAAAGTGCGTGTGAATAGGGGGCTTCTTTATGTGAATGTGCGCAGAAAATATATTGTTCTGTTCGCGGAAGGAGAGGCTGTTCTTACTTATTAATAAAAGGAGTTTATTATCATCTAGTGCCACTATAGTTACAAAATCACCTATGTACGTATTGCCTCAATAGTAGGGATATTCGGTACTATTAAGGTCTTTTTATGTACTTTACATATACCAATTGTAAATTTTGTATCGTCATAACCAGCACATGAATTGTAAACAATTGGACAATCAAAGTATTACTTTGGTAACTACCATCAGTTTGCTCCCATAAATAATATAGCCGCCTATCTACTCGAAAAATAGATCAAGACGATTATCACGACACTAATTCGATCCAGAAATAGTTATAATGTGTCCCTATATTACACCAGTTCTCGTTTTTCTACAGTTTCAAAAGAGTTGTCTTCTAAGAAAAAAATGCTTAATCATATTTGCAACGACTGCTAGGCTAAAGACGCATCAAATAACGATAGTTTCTTGTAATAATATCGACGCATATTATGTCCTTTACGGAATTGTGCTAAAATCCCAAGTTGAAGTTGCAATCTTGCAACAGAGATTGAGATTAGCGATCACATTAAGCTGATTTCAAAAAATACAGTGCCAGTGACTAGCTAGGATCATCTGTTTCCGGTTATGTATAACTCAAAGCTCTAAGAATCAGAATACAGCTTATGATAAAATGTGGAGTACGTATCTGCAGTAGAAGAATACTCTGAATATCTCACTCGAAGTGATTTCAGGGAGCGCTTGACATCTAACGTAATTTTATGCGTGTAAATCCGTTGACCAGTCAAGCAAAGGAGTAGTGAAGAACGGCTATTCAGAAAAATCTAAATTTCAATTGAATTAATTGTCTACAGCTTTATTAAAATTGGTTGTATGTAGTTGATTGACATTAAAAGTAGTTATATACAATGGTATACTATATAGGAAGTAAAAAGATCAGATTATGTTGAGTGAGCTACCTCCAAACCGGTGTCTTCTTTCTCCAAAACTTGCAATACTCTTTCTTCTTGCTTTGATGCGTTATTTAACCAGCTCAGATAGGCGTTCCAAAGAATACCTAGACTGCTGACAAACGGAAGTCTATATTGAAGTGGCATGTAATTGAAGTTGATATACTGAACAAGTGGCCAAACTTTGTAGTTGGCGATCAATGCTGGTACATAAGCATCCCTAAACTTCTCCTTCACACCTTCCCATTTACCACCCTCAGCGAGGCCCATTGCAGTGAAAAAACACAACTAAACCAGCCGGAGCAAACAATGCTTGATCTGTAATCATTCTCTTCAATGCGATACTATTGGCCTTCTTCGTTACTTGACTTTGTACGGCTTTTGAGACAGCACCGCTGACAACAGGCATAGGAAAATATTTATCCAAAAACATATACCATTTACCACCCAAGGGGGCGACACAGAAATTATAAGCGGCAAATCGAAAAGTTCTCTTAAAATCCCAAGAATTGGTCAATGTCCACATACTTTCATGCTTTCTTATATTCTCGGGGACAATCTTATCATTGAGTTTTTCACTGGATTTGTTATACAAAGAGATACCTTGTGCTAAGCTATCACTGATGGCACCAAGAATACCGTTGGCAACGCAAAGTGTTAAAATCGGTCTTTTATCGTATGACTTGTTGTAGAAGACTTTCAGTGACCTTAGTCCGTTCATTTGTAATAATTATAAGTTGAGTAAAGTGAAAGAAAAAAGATGTAAGAAGTACGAGAGGGAAAATATAATTTTATTTTGTTTTGAAACCCCTTCCATCATCATTGTCAAGGTCTAACAAACTTAAAAAAAACCAAAAACTGTTGTTTGGAGAATTACTAGTCCTTTTTTCGCTTATTGCCACTGCTCATCATCACTAAATTTGATATGAACTAGTATGATCATTGACGTCAGTACAGGTTCATGATTTGAGATAGCTACAGATAAGCCACAAGATAATACGGAACACTTACGTCAATAGATTTGCATATAATTAAGGAACCAGCAATGTATTTTATTGTCAACATCACATTAGGACCAATGTCAATTGTCAAAGCAACACTGTGTGAGATCTTATTAAAGTGTTGAAGTACTTTATTGCCGAGATCTATCGAGAGCTTGACATTAGTATCATCCATTGGTGCTTGCCTTTTTCAGAAAAAAAAAAAAAGATATTTCAGCGTCAGGAGTCTGGATCCTTGAAAATAAATTCGAAGAATTAAAAGGCCGTAACCCAGGCCTTTAACCTTTGGTTGCATAAAAATAATTCTTCTAAAGATTCCCAACTCTTGGCTACCGCCGTTCGATTGATTAATGAAAAATCGAATATTTTATATGGGCATCGTTCATGGGCGCGATTCGTTCTTGGCATTTACAGACAAGAAACAAAGAAAAATTAACGTCCTTGACGAGCCGTTTATTTCCTTATCAAGTATGCGAGTCAGTCTTGTATGCACAGATTTTAGTGTGAGGTGTATTACGCTATCGTTTGCCGATGTAACTATAAGCTCTTTAGTTTTAGCCAGTTTCAAGTGGTACACTTGAAGCAACACAACACTGCTTCGAACAGCATGCTTTGCAAATGGTTGTTGTAGTGCGTTTGAATTTTTGCTTGTGCAGATTAATATGGCATATCTTTCATAGCAATTATTACGGTCGATACATATTTTTCCGGAACTGCAGCAACAACTGATCAGTTCAAGTAGCTTCTTCTTCAGCACATTTAATTCTGCATGCTTAAAAGGAGGCTAGGAGGCACAATCATTTTTCAACAAAAGAATCTAATATTTAAAACCTGTATTTTATTTTATGTACATATACTCCAATGATGGAAACGAAGGCGTCAAAATCAATTAACCTCTTTGAAAGGACTCGTTTTGTACCATCACCCTTTGCCTCATGGCGCAAACTTGAGCAGCAATTATAGGACTGTTATTACGTAGAATGGGTGAGGGAGTTGCAGATTCTAGTATTTTCAATAAAAAAACCAGTTATTACAGGTATGGGGTATAGAGAGACGTATGAATTACATACCTGATGATGCTGGGGATTCTTCTCTTGTGACAATAGGCTTTGAATGAAATTTGCTGAAGCCTTGTAATGCTTCATACTCGTCTGGGGTTATATCAACAGTATTTTTCGCTTTAGACGGACTATTGTAATACTGATGATAGCCATCTTCTTCTAATTGGATATTTCGAAAGTTCTCTATGGGCAGACGGAGGTCATCGATAGAAATTCTTCTTCTTACTACAACAGGCTCTTGAGGAAAATGTAACGAAACCGGCGATGTGAGATTGGAATCAGAGGAGGCAGTAGATATGGAAGACCGACGCTGAGTATCGTAGTAAAAGTCGTTTGCTCTGGATTCATTGAAATGGTTAGATAAGGAGAGATGGGTTGGGTAGTGAGGATTGCTGTTTTGAGAATGATAAGCGTCTCGTTTAATCGGCCAAGATGCTCGATTACGAGGTACATTATTTACATTTTGAGCATATTCAGGATACTGATAATAAGAAGTAGGCGGTAAATTAGGGTGAGTATATGGGAATTGATAATTTGAATTTGGCGGTTGGGATGCAGTTGAAGGGAAGCGTGTGTTATTGCCGAAGGAGGAAAACGAGGATCTTCTTGTAGGGGGCGGTAGCATCCTTGTGTCCACCATAGATGTCGCCATCGCTAAATCAGGGATAGTATGTTTTGGTTCCTCGGGCCAAGACTCAGTTTTAATCGGAGTTAGAGATGGAGCATGAACACGATGGCCGTGCACTACTGAAGTTACTTCTTTTGCAGGAGCAGACTTTTTGTTCTTTTCATGAGTTTGAGTGTGCTGCATCATGTTGTCAAATCTACTAAACATTCTACCACAACCAGGAACAACACATTTATAAGGTTTCTAAAGTTGACAATCAGTACAAAACACTTGCAATATGCGTGATAAATAAGATAATCTAACCTCTCCGGTGTGTTTACGTTCATGTCTCGCTAAATGTTCACTTCTAGTGAAAACCATATCACAGTTTCCATAACCTGTGCATCTGAACAGCTTTGGAGCAGCTCGATGAGTAGTTGATCTTCTTTTATTAGGCATTTAAGGCAAACAAGGTCAAGGTCTTAAGGAGGAATAAAAAAATAGTAAAAGAAAAAAGGATGAGAACAATATGGATTAAACAAAAAATACTCGACTATTTATGGGTGATCGGCTTTTTTTTTTTCGAATAATGAAGTGAAACCGAACTTAAATGCTAGAAAACGTGTGGTGGTCCAGGGCGAATTGAGACATATCAAAGGATTGAGCTTGCATTATTTCTTGTCTCACCCATCATTTTGGTAGTACAATACCACGTCGAGATACATGATCAACGATTAATAATTAAACGAACAAAATGAGACTTGACCCAACTTAAATTTAAAATTGTTATGAAGTTAAATACGAGTGCGAATTTATGTTTTTTTGTTTCGACAGAAAAGACTAAGCAGCAAGTTCAATGGATTTTACCCATACCATCTGTTCAATCAAGTATTTTTTCACATTTTTAATTTGCCTCCTTCCCCTTTTTTTACAACTTGAATTGTTTTGTAAGGGCGAGTTACAGCTCATTGATGGAAAATACTTCATCTCAGATTGTAAACGAGAAGCTTAATTCTTTTAAATTTTGATTTGCGTCCCCGTCAACCACTAACATATCAATTAGACATGCGTTGTACAAGTAGTGTTTTCAAAATTGATTGCTCATATTTGTAAATAGATGCGTGTACATGACAGTATTTTCAAATCTTAAAAGCATATTCATTGGCTATACTGGACATCATCCCATCATACTTCCTCCACACTACGATTCCTTCAACAGTAATATTTAGACTTTTCCTCGTTTGTAATACAATTATTTTCTATTTTTATTTCCTGAAAATGTGTGATGATTTACAGGGCTCACTTTTCATCAACATATTTTGGAACTAGCTTCGTTCCATCAGGTTCCCAACATGACATTTTATGGAAGCTTCAGTTTTTAGACTCTTCGTGGTAACCGTATTCCTAAAATAGAGAAAGAGGGCTCAGTATGATATCAAATGCCAACAATTTATGTCAATTGGCAGTTCGTTGTCAAAACATACTAGATTGAACACTTATGTTTTATTTTGTTTCTTTTGAACCTTTTTGAAGCCAAGTTATCTATTATTCCTATCTTTTTTGTAACTGTGTAATTTTCGTCCGGCAATGCAGCCAATCTTACAATTCCCACATTTTATTCAAGAGGAGATACAAAAAGATTATTCTCAAGTGCTAAGCTTAAAAGATAACAACTAGGCTACCTTTGATTGCGCATAACAATAAAAAAAAGTACAACCTCTGAAACAAATTGACTTCTGAGTAACTTAAAATATAAAAGTGAATATTAGTCTATTATGAAGTTGAATGATCTTTACTTCTTTAAATTTAAGGTGCTGGGATGCCATACTCATACTTATATAGCTTGTGACACAGGTTCATCAAAATACTGTGGTTACCCAATGTATAATAATGCAGAAAGTGCGGTTCACACATTCAATCAAATTTCTATGTTTGTGACTAACTCCATTGTGCAGGAAATTTAACAGACAGATCCCTTCAGTAGCTCAATGACTACATACAACCGAATTTAGAACAATGACGCACTTCGTTCCGAGATAAACTGCCTATTGAAATTTGCAGAGGACATTCTCCTAGAACATCGATAACTCATCATCAATTTTGTTGAAAATGTAAAATAGCTTATAGAATGATACACGTAAGCCATTACATACGTATGAGAAAATCCGCACAGTGTCCTGAAGTATCAATGAGTTGTAGGTGGAGTGTGTAATACCAACTCCGGAATGCTAATGTATAAAATACTTAAATCACACCCTTTCTACAATTGTTGGGTAGAAGTTCGCACACGTACAAATTAAAGCTTAAAAAATACCTTTCGTTGATAGCAATTGCTTTAAAAGAAATAATCTACATTTAAAATGCCAATTAGAACTTTTGAACAATTACCTTGGTTTGAATAGATAATGCACGAGGGATCAAAATGAATATATAGAATGTAGATTGAACCCTAAATAATTTACCGCTTCGTCCCGTCTTTGGCCAGCCAAAGACAATACACTCCCACGTAACAACTTGGGGGGGGGTATGAATTGTCCATTAAGAGTGAGTTATTCTAGGCACGTTGCATTAATGTGAGATTACCTTAGGCCTGTCATCCAATCACAAAGTGTTTGTGGTATGTCACAGGGCAATCAATTCATTGTTGAATAGAATCACTGATTCCATATAAAGGGTGTTCGTGTCAACAACTGTGCAACCATTGTTTTCCCTGCGCATCAATCAAAAGGTTTTTTAAATCGACAATAGAAGTTTTGAAGAACTATGCTTTTCGCTGTATGGTTAAGTTTTAATCCTCCTTAGAATAGTGATTCTGAATCGGGAAAGCGTAATTGATCGAATCGCCGCCACTCCTTATCCAAGCAGGTCTCGGCCATTAACAATCATCTATTCAAGTCAGAATTCTTCTGGAAAATCTGTAAACAACAAGAAACGCTTTTAAAATGTCCCGCAATATTGGCTGAAATCTCGATGTAAACTAGTTGATTACTAAGTCGGAGCTGCTTTCCCGATGAAAACCTGTCAAAGGATCAAATTTAAGTGAGGCGGGTTCAATCAATCGTGGAGGCCACGCATGGATCACAAGTTTTGCTATCAACACGATTCATGTACTGTGGGAGCAATAATGACAAATGCATGAATTCATGATAAATGATGTATAAGGCAGCGATACGTACTAGGGATGTGTGAAATTCCCTGGATTTTTTGTGCCAGCCTTTTTAGGGACAAGAAACATGTTATCCAGGGACATTTACTTTTGTGGCTCGACCCAGATGAAACACGCAAAATTTTGTATACCAAAATGTTTTGATTTAAACTTTAAGATGTATGAGGAGTGAATTGTATAGATTTTATTTATAATAATTATGTTACAAGAGTGAAAATTCTAATTAGCAGGTTGTATGTGTGTGTATATGTACGTGTGTTGAGGGAAAGAGATTTAATGCTTGGCACCACTTCTCTTCAATAAAGTGACTTGAGCATTCAATTCGGGCAAAGCACGACTTCCGGGAGCAGGAGTTGGCATATAACCGACCTTGATCAAATAAGCAAAGTA
Source organism: Mucor irregularis B50 (assembly GCA_000587855.1). Lineage (NCBI taxonomy): Eukaryota > Fungi > Mucoromycota > Mucoromycetes > Mucorales > Mucoraceae > Mucor > Mucor irregularis. The sequence goes on from KK076459.1 coordinate 567,644, forward strand.
AAGACCCAAGAGATCGTCACCCATCAAGGGTTGCTTGACGCCATCTAAGGCCAAAATAGCTTGTGTGTGAGTATCATCTAATTGAGCACTCTTGGTGGAGGTTGGTAAGTCGTCCAAAACGAAATGGAGGAGAGGGAAAAGAGAATGATCTTGAGACTTGAGAGTGTATTCCATTAATTTGTTTCTCCAATCAATGTATTCGGTTTGTTGGACCTTGTAACCATAAGTGGTGAGAGAGCTGAACATTTCATTGTAAGTGAAGCCAGCAGGGTGGGTAACTTGAAGAACACCAGCCTTGGTAGACTCAGCATGGTGATAAGCAGCGCCAGCAACAACAGAGGCAACGAAATCAACAGAGCAACAGTTGACAGAGTTAGAAATAGCAGGAATATAACCAAGTTCGACACAACCCTTCAATAAACGCCAGATGAAATCATCAGTGTTTGTAACACCAGAACGAGAATCACCGAGAATATAACCTGGACGAATAATGGTGGCAGGCATACCTCTCTTTCTAGCTTCCAAGATGAGCTTTTCAGCAACCCATTTGCTTTGACCATAGCCATTCTCAAGACCAGTGCGACCACCTTCGAGATCATCATCTTCAGACACGATAGCACCGGAATCGATGAATGCAGGAGTATCAAGAACGGATGTGGATGATACAAAGTGGAAGGACTTTTGTTGTTGTTCAGATGCCAAACGCATAGCCCAAAGAGTACCAATAACATTAGGAGCGTATAATTGACGATAAGGATAAATCCAATGAACAAGAGCACCGTTATGGACAACACAATCAGCAGTAGAAGCACAGAGAGTCCAGTCTTCATCAGACAAACCAAGACGTTCGCTAGATAAATCACCACAGATGGCTTGAATACGAGATTCCCAAGAATCACTCCACACTAAATGATCAATAGCGGCTTGCTTAACACGTTGGAAGGCGTTCGCAGCGTCCTTGGCACGAACAATACAAATAACCTTCTTAGTGTCCTTGTAACTCAAAAGCTTATCGAGAATGAAGGCACCCAAGAAACCAGTTCCACCAGTCAAGATAAAAGTACGACCTTCAGTAGAAGGAGTGGCCAAAGGTGCATAAGATTCTTGAAGATACTCCTTTGCTAAAGGTTCCAAATCAGCAGCGTAATCAACCTCTTCCTTGGCTGCCTTTTGCTCATTGACTTCCTCAATATTGCTTTCAGATAAGAGAACACCGTTTTGCAACTTGGTGACTTCACGAGCGAGACCGGCAATAGTAGGTTCAGCGAAAACGAGTCCGAGGGGAGCATCCACTTGGAATTTTTGTCTGATTTCAAAAATAAGACGAGTAGCAATAAGGGAATGACCACCAATGTCAAAGAAATTGTCGTTTAAGCCGATGACGGGATCAGATGAAGGAAGAAGATCTCTCCAAATACCGTGAATGATGGATTCGTTTTGAGACATTTCAGGAAGTGCCTTATCATCACTAGCAGTAGGGGCAGCGTTCTTGTTGAATTGAGCAGTATCAGGGAAAGGCAAAGCATTCTTATCGACCTTACCGTTGGGAGTAAGGGGCATACGAACCAAAGGTACAAAGACAGCAGGAATGGCGTAGGTAGGAAGTTTTTGCTTCAAGTAATCGCGAATGTTTCTAATCAATCTACGGAAACGATGGCTGGAACGAATATCGTTTCCATCATGGGCTTCATCATCTTCAGTAGCACTAGCAAAATCATTCTCGGCAGCACTCAAATTAGGAACAAAGTAGGCCACAAGAGTTTGTTCTTCATTCTTATCACGACGAACCAAGGTAACGTTCTCTCGAATGAAAGGATGTTGAGACAAATGAGTATCAATTTCACCAAGCTCAATACGGAAACCACGAATCTTGACTTGATCATCAGCTCTTCCAGTACACTCCACATTACCATCAGGACGGTAACGACCCAAATCACCAGATCTATACATACGATCACGCTTACCCAAGTAGTATTGCTTCCAAGCATCGCCTTCCACGCAGGACTCATCTTGACCATCATCTGTGGTGGGAGCAGGAACAAACCAGTTGGGAATGAACTTTTCAGCAGTAGCTTCGGGTAATTGAAGATATCCTTCAGCAAGACCAGGAGCACGAACATAGATTTCACCAATTTCACCAACGCCACACATCTTGGTGCGATCATGACGGTTGACAACCAAAAGTTGAACATTGACCATACCCTTACCAGCAGCAATGACTTCCTTTTGAGAGGACAAAAAGGCAGGATGAGAAGAACGAGCGGGGACAATAAAGTGAGAGACAGAGCGTTGAGTTTCGGTGGTACCGTACATGTTGATGACAGCTACGTTGGGAGCGAACTTTTGAATACGTGCAGCATCACGCTTAGTCAAAATATCACCCACAAAGAAGGCATTGATAAGAGAAGGAATTTCAACCTGAGCATGAGAAGACAACAATTGACCCATAGCAGGAGTTAAATGAGTAACGGTGACTTGGCTTCTGTTCATCCATTCAGCTAATCTACCAGGAATACCAATATCTTCAGAGGTAGGAATATGTAATTCAGAACCCAAGAAAAGAGGAGTAAAGATATCTCTTTGAATGGGATCATGAGCAATACCAGAAAGCATGGTGAACTTGTCCTTGTCAGAAATACCGAAAGTCTCAGCCATCCAAGGATAGAAGTGGGTTAAGGAAAAGTGTCTACCTCTAACACCCTTAGGAATACCAGTACTACCACTGGTGAAACTCAAAGTACCAATGCTATCAGGACCGATAACAATACCTGTATCTTGAGAGGCCTTTCCACGAACAGCATCAAGTACATCACTTCCACTCTCGGCTTGACCACCGGATAAAACACCATCCTTACGGATCTTCAAATTGGGAATTTCACAGATAATGTTTTGTTCTCTCTTGATGTATTCTCTTACAGAGTCGGCAATTTTACCAGCTTCTTGCAAAACAATCAAACCACGAGGCTTAGCAACGGAAAGATAGATTTCTTGACGAGCAGGAGGATAAGCAGGATCAATAACACTAAAGGTGGCACCAGCCTTGAGGACACCCATAATAGCAATGACAAGATCCACACCTCTATAAGCATAAATCATAACCACATCCTCTCTTTGAATTCCATTAGCAACTAAATGATGAGCAACGGTATTTGAGGCTTGATGGATTGTCTCATAGTTGTAGGTAATGGTTTCTGTAGTGTTATCCAAAGATTCGACAATACAAGTGCGAATAGGGTGCTTCTTAGCATTGGCGGAGAAAATATCAGTAATGGCGCCTCTCCATTGTGACCAATGCAAATCGGCAGTTGGATCTGGGAGTGGAGAACCTTGTAATCCAGAGTCAGATAAGGGGATTTGTCCAACAGCTTGAGATTTAGCACCGGTTTCAATGATGGTTGCCAATTGAGAGAACAAGTATTCGATACGTCTAGGAGAGAATAAAATTTGATTATATACAACGCGGATAGTGACAGGACGAAGGAAAGAGGTTCTCAATGACGAGGAGGATTCAGGAGAGGAGACAAAGACAGTCAAATCGGAACTGGCGGATGTGGTAGCCAAGTGTTGTTGAGAGGGTGTGTCAATTTCATTGTAAAAACGGACACGACAGAGAGGTCTTCTGCTATCAGGATCGGTACCCTCGTACATTGCTTCAGCTAATTGATCAAAAGGAATTTCTTGACTCAACGCTTCTTGCTCGACCTATTCTCGAGTTCTATTAATCACGATTCCCTTCATAAAAACCTTGATATTAATCTTACCTTTGTCACCATTTCAATCACGTTTTCAAATGAAGTAGCAGGATCCACGTTTAAACGTAATAAAAGAGGGTTGCCGGATGGAGAAGAAGTACCAATAGCAAACTCTTCATCGCCGGTATAACGTTGAAGAAGAATAGAAAATGCAGCTAAAATGACAGAGAAAGGTGTAGGGCGAACAGAGGTCATGGATACTTGAACCAGACTCATCAATGTCTGTTCGGAAAGATCAAATGTTTGTACCTCCTCAACGGTACGTGCAGGTAATGGCCTTGGATAATCTGTAGGAACTTGTAAATCTGTCAAGTTTTGAAGGCGCGCCTTCCATGAGGCCAAGTGATCAGTTGCGTTCACCATATTAAAGAATATAAAAAAGAAAACTTTAAGGAAAAAATAAAAGGGATATTTATTTTAGTCAAAAATGCAAATATTCGAGTTTTATATAATGGTTGTAAGGCATTACTTAATATGGGAATTGATGTAGAGATGGAAAAAGATCAACAGTCATGGCATAAGGGAAAATGAGCGGAATTCAAATAGTGCAAAATCCATCAAAAAGATTGCGCCTTCCTTATAAGGTGTTTTGGAAGATTATCTCTGATGAACTGTTAGATTTCTATATTCTTAAACGAAGATGTATCATGATTTACGAAAATTACATATTAAAGTATTTTTTTATTAGATCTGAATTATTTAAAGTATTGTTTGTGGCAAAGTACCACTCTATCAAGTTATGTTTACTATTAATCCTGCGCTGGTTTAGGGCTAGTCTCATTCACTCTACTGGTATCTTCTAAGTCAATACTTTCTGTTGTTGACAACTTGGAATAGCTGGATTTCATGTTGATCAACTTATAATAGCGAGTAACAACATATGCAAAGTAGAACTGGACATAGTGGCATTTAGTAATTCTGTAATTTTTGGTGTGACTTGTTCAAACTTACATGAATAATTCTTAGTACTACCAAGACAGCAATGCTGACTCGACTTTCTAATTCGAAGACACGGTCATGTTCGGCTGATTTCTCTGGATCATCTGCTAATTCAGGCAAATCGTGATTCGTATAAACAAACCAAGTTACTGCGAACCAAATAGTAGAGATGGAGCTGACAAAACAGTCCAACCAAAATATCATTGTATACCAGCGAAGCACACGCACATTATCCTAGCAAAAAAACGATCAGTTCTACTCGCACTAAACCAAGCCAATCTTTCTCAATGGCACTTACTGTGTATAATCCATATAAACCGTATGAAAAAACTGCAATTGCAGCTAAACAATACAAATAAACTGCAGTAGCAATTTTGTCGGTGTAATCGAATGATAAAATGCCATAAAATCCAGATAATTTGTTCAACTGATCACATATAAATGCAAAGAGACGTTTGTTAATAAAATACACTTAAAATCTGCTTGGCAATGCTTGGGGGATCTTACAATGCCAAATATTGTTATGAGCAGTACACCTATTCGAAACAAAGAATATCTTATAAGAATACAAATCTCAACTCATATACAAAGTGTAGCTTACCTGTTTTCAGAGGGATGCAGCCAAAGCAGTTTCTTGTTTTTGACATTATGTAAAAGATTGAAGTTTGAACAAAACGTATGATGTACTAGAAATTCAAAGGCTTTTTTTGTTTCTTTTGGCTAAGCGATGCCTAAATAAGAAACCCCGCCCCCGGTGGCCGTGTTATCCCGTCGGATTAGCTTTATCCATTAGTAAATAATGTGAATACATCGTGAAAGGTTTCCTTCTGGTGGACAATTGCTTAAAAAATTATGGTAATTGCTGCAATTTATTCCGTCAATAGCTTACCATGATGAAATACATCTACTTACGACTGCATTGCAATTACATACAATGCTTCAGGAAAGTAATGTTGCAGCCAATCAAATTCGAAGTCGCTAAGTCGTCAAAGCGAGTGACTTTGGCCAATGAAAACAATGGAAGTCGTACTTGCGATCCTGCGAGTTATTACACTACTCAATTAATCAGGATATTTTTTGTTTCAATATCTCTTCTATCATGAACATTTACACGTTGCATTTGTACTTTATGGTAAATGAATCCAGCGGCGTATACCACTCAAAATCTTTCTCGGTGTAACTCTTCTCCACAGCGGTACAAGGACTCTTTCTTTCTGTGCTAATTGAAGGCTTTGGGTAATCGCCATCTAAAGATATCCCATAACAGTCAGATTCAAACCATCTGCTCGCACGAGGATTTTTTGTTCTACGAAATTCATTGATGCTGCCAACAAGATACTAGAACAAAAGCAGATGCAGGTGTTCAAACTTGGTGACATGTTGTCGCAATTGCGCCAAGTGAGATCTAAGTTTGACACCATCAGCACATACTTGCCATGCAGGGCCACAAGCGCCTTGACAAATAATGTCAAGTGTCGCCCGTACACTGTGTGGACAATTGCTGACTGCAACGACAACGGATCACGCACAAGTGATGTGAAGTTGGCTTCGCAAATGCTCCAAGCAGTGGCGACTGCTGTACTGACGAGGGACAGCAAGGCATTGCACCTTCGCGATGTTGAACACTTGGTACAAGCCTGCAAAAGTAAGAAGGCGACCAACACATTGTCACACATTCAAGCAATCGTGGCACTGTTTAAAGACAAAAATGAAGCGTTGCCCGTCTTCTGCAACCAGCAGCTCGACAAACACCTTTATGATTTAGAGGTAGTCGCTACCTATTCTCTATCTAAGGCCAACAATGATGCCAAAATGTACATCCCCCGTGTTTTCCCCTCTTAGGCTATTAATTAAGCAATACTTTTCTACCTGTTTAACTTGTATATATAATAAATTTATCTCAGTAAAATTACCAATAATGATGTTGACTGTCGTACTTGTTGTTCATATTAACACAATGTATGTACAAATTTATGCATTTTATTTGAACATAACACTATCTCTGGTTGAAACACTTGGAGGGAAATCAAGATTTGCAACAGCGCCAGAAAACTTATCACTAATTGTCCGCATCTTCTCGGGCTTGTCTAATAGTTAGTTTGTCCACAGTTTGTCTACTCGTTCTCGCGGCAAACAAGGTGACCGATTTCGACTCCACTGACATGGTTTTGCAGTGTTCCTCCTTTTTTGCAACACAAACAACACGTCTGACAAGTGCGCACACAGTGCAGACAAAGTGTGGACAAAGTGTGGACAAAGTGTGGACAAAGTGTGGACAAAGTGTGGACAAAGTGTGGACAGGTGTTTGTCAACAGTGTGTGCTTGTCGCAGTCTTAGATTTCCACCAGAATAAATTGAAATTACTTTCGGTATCTTTGCTTATTTGCATTGTGAGTCCTTGGCCATGATACTTGGAGAAAACTCTCTGTCTTTCGTTGTCAAAGACATGACGAAAAAAATTCCTTTTTTGGCATTTATTTGTGAGCAAGTCCCCGCAGAAGAGCAACTTTAAATACCCTCAATTTAAGGGCAGTCCACTTTTGGAAAAATTAATAAAACGTTTTTCAAGTCTATAAATTAAAATTTACCTCCAGAGCTACAACGTAGCTGCCTATCCTCGCTTGCATTTAAGAAAGAGAATGTAAGTTTGTTGAAACTTTCAGTGTTGCTGTTACTGATTATATTGAATGGTGGAGGGCTCACTCCAAACTTCACTGTGCAGAACCCAACTATCCCAATCGCCATTGCGGACAACGCGTCTCGCGACTTGCATGCCCTTTGCTTGATGACCGAGAAACAAAGAGGATTTGTGCAGATAAAAGTTCCCTTCCTGGTGCGATATACCGCCTTGTTTTCGCCATTTGCTGATACCATTTTTTTGACCTTTGGATTGATGAGTTTTTCGTAGCAGTAAATACAGGTTTGTGAAGTTTTGTTTTCATTGGTGATGATAACGTTCACAGCGTCACCGTGGACTTTTTCTTTCCAAGTTCCTCCATAACGTCTAAATCCTTTTATTCTAGAGCCCACTCCTGTTCCTCTGTCGCCGATGAATAACGGTAATTTCTTTGTTTTGGAGAGGCCTAAACATAATATGTATTAGTATACGTTAGGTATTTTATTCCAAGTAAACATTACCCGATGCCTTGCGTAATTGTGAGCGTTCTTCTCGACACAACGCAGCACAGAAGTGAGCTTTTTGGACTTCAGTGTGGCGCTTTCTGTTTAATAGTTTCTTCGCATTATAAAAGTCCCTCAACTGTTCTCGAAAAGTCAGGTGTTTTTTGAATGTTGACAGTTGTTCTTGGGTAGATACGGGGATGGTTTTGTTATCTTCACTCATGACAGCTTCAATCTGCTTGATTTTTTCGCCTTGGACTGATTTTTTCTTTCTTATAAGATACTGACGGTTTAGTAAGTGCCCGCATCCTAAATCGACATCTGCAGCGCTGGTGGTGATAGCCGGTGGTAGGTTCAGGAATTTGTTATCTTCCTCAGTAAACTTGGGCTCTTCATCCTCCTTCAAACATGAATAATAATTGAAAAGTTTCAAATGAAACTTTACTCTTTCGTGGTCAAAGGGAGTAGATGCTGTCATTTTCACCAAACCATTATCTGTACCCGCGTACACAAAATCTTCAGGACTATTCATCTTTCTGCTTTCTGCTTTCGAAACGCCTTTACCATCTACTTCGATGTTATTCCTAGTAATTGCAGGGGGTACTTCAGCTACTTCGAGTTTACTTTTATACCGGATCGCCATCTGTATGTTATATAGCAGTCTTCGATTCTTCGAGAGCTTGGTTTTCATGCTGTTGACATTCAGGTAATGATCTATTCTTTTCTTCTTCAATTCTTGTATTCTTTTGTAAATAATGCCTTTACCATCGTTGCTGCTGTCCTTCCATTCGTTCTTTAGTTCTTTGATTTTAGCAGAGCATTCGATGTCTTGATTAGTTTTTAAAGCGTTGTTCAGTTCAAGTTCGAGCTTCTTGATATTGTTCTGCACATCAACCGACCGGGAACGTAAATTTTCAGACGAATTCTTGGCCTCCATTATGATGCTTTGGTCTCTTATAACACGTTGTTCTTGAGTCAACTTTACTGGTTCTTCTACACGAGCTTTCTTCTTTAACCTGGTACCCAAAATACGTGCCACTTTAAGGCCAGGGAGACATGTAATTCCGTGGGCAAATTTCAGTTTATACGATGCACATTTTCTTGTTATGCTTGACATATCGAAAAATGAGTTAAATGTGGCATCCTTGTGCTGTCTCGATTCCTGTTTAGAATATATGGGCTTCTGACTATATCCATACACAATAAGCTTAGTGGGTGTTGTTACATCAGAGACGACTTCGTTCTGTTCAGTTGCAGTGCTTTCATTATGCTCTTGTGTTAGAATTTGGAATAGTGTTGATGCACTCAAATGAAAAGCGTTGATTGTTGCCATTGACGTTACAGGACTTAAACTGCGCGTAAACTTTTGATATTTTGTATAACGAAGTACGTCGTTCGCGAAAATGCAAAAGTGGAGCTGAAAGGCTGTGATGTGGTAGTTTTTTCTTGCAGGCAAAAATTTCTTTACACAGTTGATGATGGTGATACATGCAGTTATTTCCTTTTGAGTGGCAGTAGGTAATTCAACTTTTAAATCGCTTTCAGATACCACCTTAGATTCGCTGAAAATCAGATGTTTTACCACAGATTTGAGTTGTGCTATTCTTCTTCTTGAAACATCGTCACCCAACGTCTCTTCTTCCTGGTCATCTGACTGATTCTCATGGTCTTCCTCAACTGCACTGGCACTGCTTTCACGTAATTGGGCCAATTTCTATATTCTAACTGCATCAGTAAATTTCTAAAGAATAAATTATTGTTTTGAATCATACCTTTTTGAATGTTTCCCTCAACGCTGATATTCGCCGTTCTGATTTACTAATTCTTGAAATCCATTCATGTCTTTCCGATAAAGATGCTTCTCTTTTCCTCTTTTTTAACTTCCTCAGCTTCTTTTTTTCTCTACGATAAACCAAACGCGAACGGTTTTTCAAGTTTTTTCTATCTTGACTAATTTTTGGTCTTCTTTGGGTTGTATTTAACTTGCGCTTTGATTCTCTGGCCGCAGCAAGGTGTGAACGAAGTAGTACCAGAATGACTTTATCTAAGAGCTTGTTAATCGTCTTTTTTGCTGACCACATGTTCTCGAAGTTCACAACAAATTTGTCGAGAGCATCCGTCATTGCTTCGGCGCATGGCATAGTGAGAGTAAAAGCTTGCTTATTAATACCCGCCTCTTCAAGGGAAGTGAAAAGGGCATTTTGAACGGGGTGAGTTGTTGAGTGCAGCGCATTTACCCCGCGCGAACCAAAAAAATGAGAAAATAAGACACCAAAATGTTGGGAAGTAAAAAGCTGACTGAAATCATTAAAAAGACTAGCAGTTTCGAGCAATCGATCATCTAACGGCTGTACAGTAAAGCATGACTCTAAATCGTTTGTTGATGAAGGCATGATAGATTTCAGATCAAATCCAGGAGTTTGGCGGAAACTGATATTGTTGACACCATCAACTACGAACTGGTAGCTTCTGAACATATTTATAATCATTTGAATCAAAGAAGAAAAGCAAACCACAAAGTCAGTTGTGCGTATCATCGAAGTTGAAATTTTTGTCATTATCAATCTGTGGACTTCTGTAGATAAATCTTTTCGAATAATTTCATGTATAGGCACTGTGAAGACGCTGTATTGTTCTTCTTCTTCTTCAAAGGTGCTGTATGCGATGTTGAAGCGGAAGATGAGGACGGTTCGGCGGAAGGGTTGCTTGGGGACTGCGCATACTCATCGAAATGTTTATATACAGCTGCTTGCCATTCTTGTTTGTTTGTTCTAACATAGCGGTGTTCCAAATACTTGTTCATTTCATGCAGGTCGCATGAAGCAAGTTTGGCAGCATTTGGGACTATACCT